>CM028354.1:3868315-4179315 GCA_016618105.1 Dendrobium huoshanense
TTGTTGGAACAAATTCCCATTGCTACTTTGTATAGGGTTCCCCGTGGAAGCAATTCTGCGGCGGATGCCTTAGCAAAACTTGCAAAGGAATTTGCATGTCCTGAGGAGGATTCCATCCCTATAGAGATACAGGGTCGTAAGACCCTCTCCCTTATAGATTTGGAACACATTAATAAGACTCCCCTTCAGATCCTCTTTGCCTCTTCGACAACTGACGAAGAAGGCGATTGGAGACGACCCTTAATCGATTACCTTAAAGAAGGGAAGCTTCCCCAGGATAAATCACTCTCTAACCAGATTAAGAAACGTGCCCTATCATATGCACTAGTTAACGATCTGTTGTACCGTCGGTCCTTTGATCACATGTGGCTGCGCTGTTTGAACAAGCGAGAAGCCCAGAAAATTGTTAATGAAGTTCATTCAGGACTGTGCGGTGCTCATCAATCGGGTCCAAAAATGAAATTAAAGATTAAAAGACTTGGATACTACTGGCCTACAATGATTGACGATTGCATGAATACGGCAAAGCACTGTCATCAATGTCAGGTCCATGGTGTGGTTTTACATCAGCCGCCTAATGTGTTACACCCTACGATAGCCTCGTGGCCCTTTGAAAGTTGGGGCACGGATATCATTGGGCCGATTGACCCTCCCTCCGCGAGAGGTCATCGTTTCATATTAGCAGCAACTGATTACTTTTCAAAATGGGCGGAAGCAATTCCCCTACGAAACGTAACATCACACCATGTCTTAAAATTCTTTCGTGACCATATTGTATATCGATTCGGCGTACCTCGCAGAATCATATCCGATAATGGGTCCGCATTCAAGTCTACAAAAATCAATAGTTTTGTAAGGCGCCATAATATTGATTGGAGATATTCGACGATCTATTACCCTCGGGCGAATGGATTGGCCGAGGCCTTCAACAAAACTTTGGTGCAAATTGTCAAAAAGACCCTTGATGATAACAAACGGCAGTGGGATGAGCGGTTGGTGGAAGCTTTGTGGGCTTATCGTACCACTTATAGAACCCCGACCCAATCCACCCCGTTTGCACTAGTGTATGAATCTAAGGCTGTTCTGCCTTTGGAAATACAAATCCCTTCGCTTAGAATTGCAGTTCAGAATCAAATTACCAATGAACAAAATGCAAAACTACGATTGGAAGAACTCGAAGGCCTTAAAGAGCGACGTCTCCAAGCTCAACAAAGTTTAGAGTTGTATAAATCCCGTATGGTTCAAGCCCATGACAAGTTAGTGCGACCTAGGACCTTCCAAGCGGGAGACTTGGTATTGGTCCTTCGGAGGCCTATCTTGGCCCATCGGAAGCTGGGAGGCAAATTTGAACCTACATGGGAAGGACCCTTCGTTATAGAGACTGTCTACGAAGGAGGCTCGTATCAGTTAGTAGATTGTAAAGGGAACCACCCGATGCTACCCGTCAATGGGCGTTTCCTTAAGAAATACTATGCTTGATGTAGCTCATTTTATCAATTAATAAAACTTCCTTTTCTTGATTTACAACTTGACTTTACCTTTTCTTTTTAAGTTCTTTTTTAACACTCTTCGCCTTCTCCTTAAGGTTAGGTCTTTCCTTCCCTTAGGATTAGACCCGCTAGTGGTGGAGTACGCCCTTCGTGGCACCACCCTAGCATTTGACCCGGGGATTAGTGGTGGAGTACGCCCTTCGTGGCACCATCCTGATTCCCATTCGCTAGTGATGGAGTACGCCCTTCGTGGCACCATCCTAGTTTGCCAGTTGAGGTCCTCTATGTGGAGCAAGTTTCCTCCCCACATGACCATTCACTAGTGGTGGAGTACGCCCTTCGAGGCACCATCCTAGTTTGCCAGTTAATTTGCCTATTTGGAGTAAGTCTTCTATCAGCATCCTATAGGCCTAAGGTTGGGTGATGCCCTTCCTTAGACCCAAGGCTAGGTATTCCCTACCTTGGTTTCCAGTTGATCCGTCTACTAGGAGTAAGTCTTCTATCAGCATCCTGTAGACCTAAGGTTGGGTGATGCCCTTCCTTAGACCCAAAGCTAGGTATTCCCTACTTTGGTTTCCAGTTAATTTGCCTATTTGGAGTAAGTCTTCTATCAGCATCCTATAGGCCTAAGGTTGGGTGATGCCCTTCCTTAGACCCAAGGCTAGGTATTCCCTACCTTGGTTTCCAGTTGATCTGTCTACTAGGAGTAAGTCTTCTATCAGCATCCTGTAGACCTAAGGTTGGGTGATGCCCTTCCTTAGACCCAAAGCTAGGTATTCCCTACTTTGGTTTCCAGTTAATTTGCCTATTTGGAGTAAGTCTTCTATCAGCATCCTATAGGCCTAAGGTTGGGTGATGCCCTTCCTTAGACCCAAGGCTAGGTTTTCCCTACCTTGGTTTCTCCAGTTTCCTTGTCTACTAGGAGTAAGTCTTCTATCAGTATCCTATAGGCCTAAGGTTGGGTGATGCCCTTCCTTAGACCCAAGGCTAGGTTTTCCCTACCTTGGTTTCTCCAGTTTCCTTGTCTACTAGGAGTAAGTCTTCTATCAGCATCCTGTAGACCTAAGGTTGGGTGATGCCCTTCCTTAGACCCAAGGTTAGGTATTCCCTACCTTGGTTTTACCAGTTTTTCTTATCTAATAGGTGTAAGCCTTTCATTAGCATCCTATAGGTTTGAGGTTGGGAGTTGATCTCCCTTCCATTCTCAAAATTCTACTACCATTCGGTCAACGCCAATGTGTGCAGCAGAAGTTCCTTCTACTACACACATTGGGGGTCCATTTGTTGACCTCATTTTTGTATGAGGTCACTAAGACCCATCCAGAATCCAGATTTAGTCTTAGACCCTAGGATCCACTCTAGACCTTAGGATCCTTCTAGGTCCAAGACCTTAGAGCTTATTCTAAAGCCTAGGATTCCCTTAAATCCTAGATCTTAGAATTCTTCTAGATCTTAGGATCACTCCAACTTCAAATCAATCTCCACCCTTGATCAACCTCAATTTTAAATCAATTTCTATATTTGATCCACTCCAATTTCAATTTGATTCCTACCTGTGATCAATTTGAATCTCAAACTCCATCCAATTCAAATCCAAATTAATTCAAATTTCAAACATATCTAAACCTTGATCCAATCAATTTGACAATCCAAATTTCAACCTAGACTTTGATCCTATCCTTAATCTAGCCTTGACCCTATCCATCTATTAACAATCACAACATGATTGTAAATGGTTTGGATACTTCAATTTTAATTATTCAAACCTGAAATTCATTTCAGAATCCAGAAATCCTGACTCAAATCCTAAGTCTCAAGGCCTTGTCCTAAAGACCCTTTTTAGAGATTTTTCAAACGTTTCAAAACCCAGTCAAATGGCCTCTGATTCAGGGTCTATCACTTGCAAAGTGATAAGACATGTCTCTAGAGGTTACCCTCCAACTTTGAGCTCATTCTGAGGTCTCTAACCCCAGAATTTGAATTAAAATCCAAAGGCTGTGAAACCTTCAAATATTTACAGCCTATGCCACTGAGCATGACCACTTTGAGATCTTGACCTTGGAACCCTTATCCAAGCCTCCAATCACTTCCAGACCCTTGATTTTAACCCATTGAGCAGTAAACTGCATTTTTCAGACCCATTTTTGACCATAGTTGACCAATAGGTCAAAATTGACCAAAGTACCCCTATGGGGCTCAAATAGGGATTTCAAACCAAATGAGCTCCAAATGGGATGCAACCACCTCCAACAAATTCCAAATGTCATTCCAAATCTTTTGAACCTATTTCCAACCCTTGAGTCAACCTGGTTGACCAAGTCAACTGGTTTGACCCAAGAGGCCCTTTAAGGGTCCAAATAGGTGTTTTGACCCAAATAACCTCTCTAGGTCATCCAACCACTTCCATTGGTCTTAAAATATAATTTCAAACCTGTTGAGCCCAAACCCAGACCCTGGGTCAACCTGGTTGACCAAGTCAACCCAGGTTGACCAAACAGGCCCTTGGGGGCTCAAATAGAGATTTTGATCAGTTTGACCTCCCCAGACCTAGGAACCACCCTCAATGGTCTTCAAATGCCTTTTCAAACCTGTCCAGCCCAGACTCACCCATTGGGTCAACCTAGTTGACTCAGTCAACATGGTTTGACCCAATGAACCCTTAAGGTTTCAAATGAACCATTCCAACCCGTTTAACCACGTCAATATCTCCAATCCCTTGAAATCATTCTATTCAAAGCCTTGAATATTTCTAAACCTATTTTGAGCTCAACCCAACTTGGTTTGACTAAGTCAACCCTCAATTCTTTGTCAAAATTGTGGTGGCATTTGCTCCCATCCTTTCTAGCCTTGACTTTGACCTTTGACCCTTGATTGAACCATTTCAAATATCCCTCTCCCTCCTTAAGTGCCACATCACTAACCTTGACCTGGTTGACTGGTCAAACCAAGTCAACAAAGCCCTAAATCCCTCCTTGAATTGGTCAAACCTTCTATTTAACTTCAAGGAGTGTGAGATTAGGCTTGGAAGCTCTCCCATTGGCTGCTCCTACTTCCCTTCATGCCACATCAGCAACCATTGACCAGTTGACCGGTCAAAGTGGTCAATTCCCCCCTTAAACCCTATTTTCATGGTCAAAGCCCTATTTCCTCCCTATATCACATGCCTAAAAGCCTCCTTTTGCTTTATTTCCCTAACTAATCCTGTCTTAAGCTGCTCCAAGGGCTTGGCTTAGGCTATTTAGGCAATGTTCCCTCCCACTCATCCCAAAGCCGCCCAATAAGAGTGAGGCATGCCCAGCCTTTGGGTCAGCCTTCTGGCTGTCCCAGGGACACTTGGCAACATCTGAGGACCTGGTGAGTCAATCCCAGCCATCCATTTGGCCTGGGGGCGTTTGAATAGGGGAAAAAGGCCTTAATGCCATACACTCTAACCCTAACCGTCTCTCACTACTCAAGCCCTCTCAAGTCCTGTCCCCTGTTCCATTGAGATCCCCAGACATCTCTCAACACTCTCCCACCGAAATCCCTCCGGTCAAAGGCCTTTTCCGGCGAGATCCCGGCGATCCTAGCTCAAATCCGTTCAAGGGAAGCTAGCAACCGATCCAGGAGCTTTCAAGCCGTGGATTCTTCTACAAAAAGGAGCGTGGACAGTCTACAAGTGCAACAAATCCATAAACGGTTTAATCCGTCCAAAATCAAGGTGAAAAACTCAAACCCTAGTTCTAGGGACACCAGTTTAATTAGCTTTTTATTAAGATCGTTTTAAGTAAAATAAATTATCCCCCATTGATTCTCTTCACTTAGGGAATCTAAGTTTAAAATTTTAACTCATTTGATTCACTGGATCAAGAGAACGAGTCAAAGAATGGGTTCTAGGGTTCGGTTTGCTGGCTGCATGAACTGAGCCCTATCTGGTCCGTTGATCTCTCGATCAACGGATCTGATCGCGCCATTCCACCCATTGATCAAGCGTGTACTCGATCCCGTGGCCCAAGCTGCGGTCCGGCTCGATCCTGACCGCCCGTTCAAAACCGCGGGATGAACTCTCCGCTGTTGGATCTTGCTCAATCGGATCGGACAGTGGGATTTGATCCCCGCCGTTGAACGACCCAGGCGTTCAATCGAACGGTCCGCAGCGCCTGCTGACGTGGTTAAGTGAAACCGCGTCCCGCGCTCTGCAGCCGACGCGTGGATGACCGCCGCCGTCCACGTGGCATCCCGCCGTCGCCGCGTTTTGGCTGGCCGAACCAAAACGCGCCAGCTGTCCCACTAACAGCCGCCGTTTTAATTAAGCGAGTTTAATTTAAAATTAAGGCTATTTAATTACAGAAACTTTGAAAATTAATTAAAAATTATTTATAAATCCAAAAATTAATTTTAAAATATCAAAATCTTCAGAATTTTAAAACCTTTCAAATGAAATTAAATTTACTTTGAAATACTTAATATATCTTAAATAATTTTGAAATATTTAAAGTTTAGTTTTTTTTTTATTAATAATTAATCAAAATAAGCCAAATTAATTAATAATCTCAAAATAATTTATTTTGAAACTCATTTCAGATTATAAAAAAAAGGGGGTATTTTAAAATATAATATTTTAATTAACCCTTTAATATTTAAAAATATTTTAAATTCTTTTTTTAAAAAAAAACTATTTAGTTAATTAAATAGTAAATTTATATTTAAATACTAAATTAAATATTGACTAAGATTTAAGCTCTAATTTTAGAGTGTCTTATATAAATTAGAGGATTTCTCAAACTAAAATTACTATTATTCTAATTACCTTTTTTTTTAAACTATATATTTATATATATATATATATATATATATATATATATATATATATATATATATATATATATATATATATATATATATATATTTATATACTTAAGTATACATATACATTATGACATCTATTTTAAAAATTATATTTACTTAGATAATTAAATCATGAGAAATCCTTTGAGATTTTAAACTTTGATTAAGCATACTTGAACAAAATTAATGGGGAATGATGGTTAATTAATTAGCAATTATTTCAATTGTTCATTGGTTAACCCTTTAACTAGTCAACTTTTATTTTGTTAATTGCATGCTTAAGGTACACACACCACCTAGCCTAGGTTCTCCTAGATCTAAGGACTTGTTTGCTTGCTATTTGTGTATGCATGCCATGTTTATTCAAAGGGTTAGAGGAACTTTGATTTAAACCTATTCAAAACTAGTGACACAATTAAGGACAATAATTAGGAACTTTGAGTAGAAAACTTAGAAAAATTTCAATAATTAGGATTCACTTCCCCTTGAGTTGAAACTTTGAACATTTGAACTTAGTGACACCCTCAGCCCCTAGAGAAATTTTCACTGATTTTTGAGGTCATTAGGTCCCCTAATTAATTTTCTAAGTCTTAAACCCTTAATTAAGCCTTTAAAACTTCTAAAAATTGTAATAAATCCAATTTAAATCCAAAAATTACATATAAACCCTCAAACTGACCAGAATTCAGTCCTTAATCTATGATAATTAAAGCTTCTTGATTTGACAGCAATTTAAACTCTAATTTAATTTTAAGTGAAAATTAATATTTAATTAAGATAATTAATTAATAATAATTAAAAAATCCCAAAATCTCCCAAACACTTGGGGATCCCTCCTTAGGTTATTTCTGACCTTTGGAGATGTTTTCAAGAGATTGGGAACTTGTTTGAAGCAAAATCACAAAAGAGGCCTCCTAATTAAGAAATTCCTAAAATTCATTAAAATGCCCAAACCTCGATAACCCATAACTAATTCTAGAAAAATCCAAATTACCCAAACTCACTTGCATTCAACTCATAGTGATGTCTAGTATTTATTAAAAATATTAAATTCCAGAAATTTGCAATATTTTAAAAAGTCAACAAATCGGTCAACTTTAAGTCAAAACTAGTTCAAAACTTCAAACCTTCGTAATAAAATGCAGAAAAATCCGATTTCAACGTACTTACCTTCTAACTGATCGTAGTAAGGTCTAATATTTTAATAAAATACAAACATTCCAGAATTTGGTCTTAATCAAAAATTCAACTTTCAACCCCTTAATTAAGTGATTAAAATATTCAAAAATTCATAAAAAACTCATAATCATTCTAAAATTCAGAAAATGTTGGTTTAATGCTTAAAACATTTAACAAATCCTTTAAAACACAACAACCACCCTAAAGTTGAAGTTTATTGGCTGGACTACTCCGGGCTGCGGGGCTAAGTGTCCTAAGGAGGCTGGTTCCTCGAGCCTGGTGGCACAACGCCACGAATGGATTCTAAAGGGTGTCAAACCTTAAAATGGATTAATTTTTTAATTATTTAACATTTAAAAATCCCTAATTCAATTACATTAATTTGGTTTATCGGCTGGACTACTCCGGGCTGCGGGGCTAAGTGTCCTAAGGAGGCTGGTTCCTCGAGCCTGGTGGCACAACGCCACGAATCAATTAATGGCAAACTTAAATTAATCAAGCTTTTAAAATCAGTAACTAACTTTTTTTTTTAATATTAATCCACTCTTTTAATCCTAACCAACTTAAATAATTTAATTAACCCCGATTGCTACTAGGGTAACCCAGGCCTACGAGGCTATTAGCTTAGCCCCAAGGAAGGTGAAATAAACTTCACGGCCTCGGTGTGAAACAAAGGTGGCAATCAATTAACTTCTAAAAGTATTTCTAATTAAAATTCTTAATTCATTAATACTTAAATTTTAATTTAAACCCCCTCCTTCTAAGCCTTAACAAATCCAAACTTTTAGACAACTTCAATTAATAACCTACTTTAGGATCTATCCCAGCCACACGACTTTTCTCACACACTTTAGATGATGTGCTAGGACAACCAACTCTAGATCTAGGTTAGGCCGGTGTTTACTTTACTGCTGTGTGCCGGATTTTTCGTAGTTTTCACTGCATGTTGTGGATAAAATTGTTTTGCTGTGTCTGCTTACTTTTTCTGTACTCTGTGGATGGATTGATGTGTTTGGCGACTAGATTACCCTTAGGTTAGGTACGATCTGGATGTTGACACAGTTTTCTGCAGGTGGCCACGCTCATGCAGGGCAATATAAAAAGGGGGCAAATCAAAAAATGCATAAATATTATAAATTCTTTGCACAGGTGCTTCAGCTGCTAAAGCCCCCAAATCATAAAAAGAGCGTGGCCAGTGTGTTTACTTTCTTTTCTGCTCATATACAACTGCTTGGGAATAACTGCTTTTTTATATATTAATTGCTTAGGATAACCCTGCAGGTGAGTCTAGATTTTTATTTTGATATCAATGTAATTTGTGCAAGTGTCAAGTGTTGTGAAAGTTTATTTTGAGTTGGGATACATAGATCCAAAGTTTGGATTCCAAAGAGGAAAGGATACCCCTTTGGGGAACACTCCTTTTCCATTTGGAAATCCAAATTTGGATCATACCTCTTCCTTACCCAAAGAGGAAAGAGTGGCCTTTCCCTTTAAAGGGAAGTGCCCTCTTGTCCATTTGGGTAATCCACTACGAAGATTCCAAGAAGATTGAAGAAAAGGAGTCCAAAGAAGAATGAGGTTGAAGATTTGAAGATTTGAAGATTGAGAGTATCCCACTCAAAATAACTTGCGTCATTACTAGGTTTAGAATCCGGGTTGTTGTCAGTGGTGCCCGGCCACTTTACTTTCTGTAATATTCTGGTTTGTAATAAGCAAGGCAGTTCTGCCTATGGACATTTATTAATTAATTTATATTTGATGTGATGATTTGATTGCCTTTAGGATTACTTGTTTTTACTAGTTTTTTGGCGATTGCATGCCGCTCTTTGTTTTCGCCTGGATACGCGAGGCTCGTGAGGGTGTGAAATTTTTATACTCATAATCTTAAAAGTCTAAAATTTTAGTGAGTCTAAATAATGTAGAAAGATAACGAATCTAGGGAATTAGCCGGGGATTGCCCCCGGGGTCGCATTCATATTTTTGCATTACTCTTTCCTTGCTTTAGATCCTTCCCCGCCTGCGGGTAGAGTCCGGATAGTCTGACCTATGAGGACGAGGTGCCGGACCTGGGGATGTCTAGTCTTCTAAAAAATTATTTTATAAGCCTGTTTTTAAAAAATTTCAAGCATATTTGATTTGAGGTTGTTAACCAGCATGCATTGCATTAGATACAAATTAAAGAGTCAAAATTTTAATTTCATAGTCCTTAGCATTTTAGCACCCAACATAAGTCAAAGGGGCCAATTAAGAAAATCTCTAGATGTCGGCCCTGCCTCCCCAAAACTTTAATTATAACGTCCCTACCACTCTTTCATAAAAGACCGGGTTCATGTATTTTAAATCGATTAGGTGGTTAGCTGGCTCCCCAATCCAGGCCGGGGTAAGTCCAGACCTTGCACTGCATTAGTTAGGATCGGACGACTGTGGTCCAGTGTCCAAAATAGATTTAGGATCCAGGGCAGATCTTTGATTATAAGACCCCAAACTTCGGGAATATAGTCCCAAATTTCTAATAAAATGCTCAACTCTAATTAAAGCTTCATTTCAATCCTAAAACATAAAGCCCAACACTTAGATTAAGTTGGGACATTTCCAGATGGTTCTGGAATCTCAAAGTGTCCCCTACCTCTCATCCTTTAACTCCATTAATAACTGCTCAATTTTGATCCATTCCCTGTTGAATTTCCAAAAATTCACTTCCTTTTTGATATCACTCATAGAAATTCTAACAAAATTTTGCCGTTATTTTAATCGAGAGTTTTCGTAGGAGACCTCGTTTTCTTACGATGTAATTAACTACGAGGGCTTGCGCTCGTAGGAGATTTAGAACCACACACGCACCTGATTTTAAAAATTGATTTTTCAAAACTCAATTGGATTTCTTTGGGAGAACTTAAAATACTAGTGATCATTATTATCATATTTAAAGAATTATCATTGAACGATATTTTCTCCCTTCGGAGAGATATATCTTTCTTTGATAAGGATTTGGATGTGAACCTAGCGATCACACTTCTTGAATATTGTAGTTGGACATTCAATTGAACCTCATTTTGACCCTTCGGGGTCATATGAATTTCTCTTTAGCATCCGCTCACAATATTCAAGATGGATTTCACAATTCTAAGTCTGAACACCGTTATGAAAGCTTACTTTCGTTCTCCGGGGTGATATACTCTTTCTAACGAGTCGATTCGACCTTAGAATTAGAACTTAACCTTAATCTTAAAATCCCCAAAGAAAACTAATATTTTTCAAAACCTGTTTTCCAAAATTCCACCAACAGTACACAAGATTCACACAAATTGTCACTTCTTTGCATGCACTTGGTAAGGAATTAACTAATGTTGAAATGGTCAATAAGATTCTTTGTAGTTTACTTACTGCTTATGATGCTAAAATTACTGCAATTACAGAGTCTAAAAATCTAAACATTTATTCTTTTGACAATCTTCATGGTTCACTCATTGCTTATGAGCAAGGAGTAAGTCAAAGAAAGATTGATGCAGGTGAACCATGAAAAGACAAGAATATTGCACTAAAGGTGGAAGAGTCAGAGAGTGAACACTCACAACCTAAGGATGAAGACAATATTGTATTGATGACTAGACAATTCAGAAGCTTTTTAAAGAGGAAGCAGAAGAGACACCAGCAATGGAATAGAGATAAATATAACAGAAATGACAAGGTTTCTAATGAAGTGATTTGTTATGAATGCAAGAAACCAGGTCATATCAAGACTGATTGCCCAAAACTCAAAGCCACTCCTAGCAATGAGAAGGTAGAGGAAAAACCAATGGTAAAGAAGGGCAAGAAGAAGTTTTAAAGAGCTTTCTGGGCGGACTCAACTTCAGATTCATCTGACACTGAAAAAGAAGAAGAAGTCACCAACCTTTGCTTGATGGCAGATAATGTGATCAATCAGATCAAGAAGAGGTATGTGACTTAATTTATGATGAATTATTTGAAGTTTCTGAACACATGCATGATGCATATAGGAAAATGAAAAAGATGCATGCTAGTGTAAGTTTTGAATTGGAAGAGCTCAAGAAGGAGCATGAAATCCTTAGGAAATATCATGCTTTAATAGATGACAATCACATGAAACTACTTGATGAATATGATGACTTGAATAAGAATTTTGAGAATTTAAAATCATCCTATGCTGAACTTGAAAAAGAATTTAAGAATTTTAAGGATGAATCTGAGAGCAAGACTTATAGAATCAATTATACCAATCGAATCTTGGAAGATATGAATTCATTTTACAAACTCACAATAAGAGCTCTCGAGGATAATAGAAACCCCCCTAAACTTGAAGATTTTACAAATCTTAAATATTATCCTAAATTCATGAAATCCCTTAGAAGACAATCATATGGAAGAAAACATATGAATATTTTTTCCTAATGTTAAATGTAATAATTGTGGATTTTTGGGACATATATCTCACACCTGCACTTTAAAGATGAAAACTAATTTGGTGTGGAGAACTAAGATGCATAAACCTAGACATATCATATATGCATCTGATTATAAATTTCAAAAAGGTGAACCCAAACTTGTTTGGGTTCCCAGGTCTAACATTTGAGAATTTTGCAGGAGTGCTCTCACACAAGACCTTGTGAGAGCATATGTTACCTGGACAGCGGATGTTCAAAGCATATCACTGGAGATACTGCTCAATTCAAAATGCTGGAAACCAGGAGTGGAGACAAGGTTACACTTGGAGATAATACTAAAAAGAAAGTGATTAGATCAGGTATGATTGGAAATTTGAAAAACTTTTTCATAGATAATGTGTTATTAGTTGAAGGCTTAAAACATAATTTATTAAGCATAAGTCAGCTATGTGATAAGGGCTATAATGTAAAATTTTTACCTACTAGCTGCATAATAAGCCTAAATGGGAAAAATGCTTTAAATGTAAAAAGGTTAAACAATATTTACATGCTAGATTTAAATTGTATTCAATCTCCTACTGCTTTTCATTTGAAAACTATTTCTAATGAATCATGGCTTTGGCATAGGAGACTTTGTCATTCTAGTATAAAAAACCTTAGAAGAATTACCAAAAAGAACTTAGTGAGAGGTATACCAAAACTAGACTTTACTAAGGACCACCTTTGTGATGCATATCAATTAGGAAAACAAGTGAAGTCCTCTTTTAAGTCGAATAAAGATCTTAGGACCAGTAAACCTTTAGAAATTCTACACATGGATCTTTTTGGACCTGTTGGAACTATAAGTCTAGGAGGGAAGGTATACGGATTTATTATATTGGATGATTTCTCAAGATTCAATTGGGTTAGATTTCTTTTTCATAAGAGTGAATCATTTGAGGAATTCAGAAATTTTTCTACTTGGATTCAAAGAAAACTAGGGAGTGAAATAATTTCTATACAAAGTGATCATGGAGGAGAATTTGAAAATGAAAGATTTCAAAATTTCTGTAAAGAAAAAGGGATTGATCACAATTTTTCTGCACCTAGAACCCCTCAATAAAATGGGGTAGTTGAAAGGAAAAACAGAACATTAATAGAAGCCGCCTGAGCAATATTAGCAGAATACTCACCTCCTAGATATTTTTTGGCTGAGGCGGTTAGCACTTCATGTTATGTTCTGAATAGGGTGAATGTGAGATCAAATTTGAATAAAACACCCTATGAGTTACTAAAAGATAGAACACCTAATTTGTCTCATTTTCATGTATTTGGTTGCAAGGTGTTCATATATAATAATGGAAAATCTGTCTTAGGAAAATTTGATCTAAAATCATATGAAAAAATTTTTGTTGGATATTCAAGTGTTGGAAAATCTTATAGGGTATTCAACAAAAGAACTTTAGTCATTGAAGAAACCACACATGTTGTATTTGATGAATCTGGAAATTTAGAAGAGCCAAATGTTGTTGAAGAAGAGATTGAAGAAAACTCCGAAAAGATTGATAGATTAAATTTGGAAGAAAATGTGGAAGAGAATTTGGAAAGAGAAAACCCTTTGCCTAGAGATTTGAGATTTTCTAAAAACCACCCAAGAGAATTGATTATAGGTGAACCTTGTGAGGGTGTTAGTGTTAAAATAGTTGCTATTTGCATGCTTTACATTTTTAGAACTTGTATAGTTTTGATTATTCTAAACATTATTGTTCAAATGTGTAGTTATTTCCTAACAATTTTAGAAGATTTGTATTTTCTCTTTTGTGTACTAACATTTCAAGAAAATCAAACTCCAAACTACGAAAACTTCAAATCAAATTCAACATGAGATACTTTGTGATTTTAAATCTTGTATTTTTCTTTGAATTAAATTTGAAAGGGAGTGATTGTAATTGTGTGAATAAAAACATACACACTCACATAAGGAGATCATAAAAATTTTATACTGATCGTACTGGACGATATCCATTCATACGGGACGATCAGTCAGTTATCTCCTATTGAGCACATAGAACGAATAGGAACTGTATTGAAAATTTTTTCTAAGTCCTATTCGTTCAGGAGGAAATTAATTATCATCCAGGATGATCTGGTCTCTATAAAATTTTCGTCCAGACGAAATTAATTATCGTTAGAAAACAATCTGCTCTCTGTAAAAATTTCGTCTATACGAAATTAATTATCGTCCAGGACGATCTGGTCTCTGTAAAATTTTCATCCAGACGAAATTAATTATCTTTAGAAAATGATCTGCTCTCTGTAAAAATTTTGTCCAGACGAACCAAATTTCTTCCAGACGATTAACCGACTTAGAACGGTTTTCAACAATTTTCTTGACCGACCTTGTAATAACCGTTCGAACCGGATGAACTTAGTTCGTACGGGACGATCAGCTGTATGAATACATTTCGTACACATATACAAATAGGGTCATTTCAAAGCATTTAAGTAAAATCGTCCAAGATGATCCACGATCGTACGGGACGATCCTCTGCTTACAGAATTAAAAACTTGCAGTTTTTGGGCGGTTTTTCTTGTCTTTTGTATATATAGTCCAAATTAGACTGTCTCCCAATCTTTTTGTCATTTGATCTTTGTGCCTCTTGATAGAATAGCTAAGGAGAGAGTGGAAGAGTGCATTCAAAGGAGGATTCCTACCATTAGAGCGTGAAGGCTTCACTTGGAGTTCAAAGGTAAGAATCTCTACTTGTGAATTAGGATTACTTCACTCTTTTTTTTCTTCCTTCTAGATTTCTTGTGAGAAGATCAGTCAAGGAGATCTGGTTAGCTGCCGACTCTTGGAGAGTGTGAATAGCCGAAAGGATCGCTTCCTACACTTGGAGAGTGTGAACAGCCGGAAGGGTTCTCTGCCCACACTAGGAGAGTGTGAAAGGATGAAAGGGTTCTCTGCCCACACTAGGAGAGTGTGAAAGGATAGACGGTTCTCTGCCAATACTGGGGATTGTGTAAAAGGATGACGGTTCTCTGCCAGTACTGGGGATTATGTAAAAGGATGACGGTTCTCTGCCGCACCGGGTAGTGGTGAAAAGAGTGTGTTGTAAAGGCTTCTCCGCCTTGCTGTGGGTGCAAAAGGAGAGTCACTATTGGTCTTAGTGCAATACTCAGAGGGTGCCTTTAAGGAGTGGATGTAGGTCTGGTTATAGACCGAACCACTATAAATCTGGTGTCATTTACAGTTTTTTATGTTTCTGCATTTTATTTTAATTTTTAACAACTCTGTGGTTGAAAAATATTTTCTAGATAAACTTTAAAAGAAAAATTTTTATTTCGGTTCAACTTAATCTTCAAAGAGGGTTTAAAATTTTTAAACTACCAAATCACCCCCCTCTTGGTAGCATTGGGACATTAACTTAGGCTTAACAACCTAATTACTAGATTCAACAAGTGGTATCAGAGCATCGTTTCAAAATAATAAGTTTGAACTACTTTTTGATTAACGTAGATGGCTACATTTGGAAACCGAAACACACCTGAGGGTTACTCTTTCACTAGACCTCCACTGTTTGACAATATTCCTTTTGATTTTTGGAAAACACGCATGTTTACTTTCTTACAGTCACTTGATTATCGCATGTGGATGCTAGTCCAGGAAGGTTACAAAAAACCAACTAGATTAGTTGATGGAGTTAGGGTAGAAACACCTTATGCATATTAGACTATAGAAGAACGTGACTTAACACAATTAAATGCCAAATGTTTAAAAAGTTTCTTTTGTGCTTTAAAATTTTAAGACTACATGCGAGTTTCCACTTGCAAAAGCGGAAAGGACATATGGGATAGACTTTGTATAACTTATAAAGGGACAAATGAGATTAAGCAATCAAGACTCAATATCTTGTTACATGACTATGAATTATTTTGTATGAAACCTAATAAATCTATTTCAGACATGTACATAAGATTCACTCAAATTGTCACTTCTTTGCATGCACTTGGTAGGGAATTAACTAATACTGAAATGGTCAATAAGATTCTTCGTTGTTTACCTACTACTTATGATGCTAAAATTACTACAATTACAGAGTCTAAAGATCTGAACATTTATTCCATTGACAATCTTCTTGGTTCACTCATTGCTTATAAGCAAGGACTAAGTCAAAGAAAGATTGATGCAGGTGAACCACAAAAGGATAAGAATATTGCACTAAATGTGGAAGAGTCAAAGAGTGAACACTCACAACCTTAGAATGAAGATGATATTGCATTGATGACTAGACAATTCAGAAGCTTTTTAAAGAGAAAGCAAAAGAGACGCCAGCAATGGAATAGAGGTATGTATAACAGAAATGACAAGGTTCATAATGAAGTGATTTGTTATGAATGTAGGAAACCAGGTCATATAAAGACTGATTGTCCAAAACTCAAAGCCACTCCTAGCAAGGAGAAGGTAGAGGAGAAACCAATGGTAAAGAAGGGCAAGAAAAAGTTTCAAAGAGCTTTCTGGGCGGACTCAGATTCAGACTCATCTGAGACTAAAAAAAAAGAAGTCACCAACCTTTGCTTGATGGCAGAAAATGTTGAACAATCAGATTAAGAAGAGGTATGTGATTTAACCTATGATGAATTGTTTGAAGTTTCTGAACACATGCATGATGCATATAGGAAAATGAAAAAGATGCATGCTATTTTAGGTTTAGAATTGGAAGAGCTTAATAAGGAACACGAAATCCTTAAGAAAGATCATGCTTTAATAGATAACAACCACATGAAACTACTTGATGAATATGATGACTTGAATAAAAATTTTGAGAATTTAAAATCATCCTATGCTGAACTTGAAAAAGAATTTAAGAATTTTAAGGATGAATCTGAGAGCAAGACATAGAATCAATTATACCAATTGAATCTTGGAAGATATGAATTCATTTTACAAACTCACAATAAGAGCTCTCGAGGATAATAGGAACCCCCCTAAACTTGAAGATTTTACAAATCCTAAATATTATCCTAAATTCATGAAATCCCTTAGAAGATAATCATATGAAAGAAAATATAGGAATATTTTTCCTAATGTTAAATTTAATAATTGTTGATTTTTGGGACTATATCTCACACCTGCACTTTAAAGATGAAAACTAATTTGGTGTGGAGAACTAAGATGCATAAACCTAGACATATCATACATGCATCTGATTATAAATTTCATAAAGGTGAACCCAAACTTGTTTGGGTTCCCAAGTCTAACATTTGAGAATTTTGCAGGAGTGCTCTCACACAAGACCTCGTTAGAGTATATGGTACATGGACAGCGGATGTTCAAAGCATATGACTGGAGATACTGCTCAATTCATAACGCTGGAAGCCAAGAATGGAGGCAAGGTTACACTTGGAGATAATACCACAAAGAAAGTGGTTGGATCATGTATGATTGGAAATTTGAAAAACTTTTTCATAGACAATGTCTTATTAGTTGAAGGCTTAAAATATAATCTGCTAAGCATAAGTCAGCTATGTGATAAGGGCTACAATGTAAAATTTTTACCTACTAGCTGCATAATAAGCCTAAATGGAAAAATTGCTTTAAATGGAAAAAGGGTAAACAATGTCTACATGCTAGATTTGAATTGTATTCAATCTCCTACTGCTTTTTGTTTGAAAACTATTTCTGATGAATCATGGCTTTGGCATAGGAGACTTTGTCATTCTAGTATGAAAAACCTTAGGAGAATTACCCAAAAAAACTTAGTGAGAGGTATACCAAAACTAGACTTTACTAAGGACCATCTTTGTGATGCATGTCAATTAGGAAAATAAGTGAAGTCCTCTTTTAAGTCTAATAAAGATCTTAGGACCAGTAAACCTTTAGAAATTCTACACATGGATCTTTTTGTACCTGTAGGCACTGTAAGTCTAGGATGGAAGGTATACAGATTTGTTATAGTGAATGATTTCTCAAGATTCACTTGGGTTAGATTTCTTTTTCATAAGAGTGAATCATTTGAGGAATTCAGAATTTTTTTTACTTGGATTTAAAGGAAACTAGGGAGTGAAATAATTTCTATACAAAGTGATCATGGAGGAGAAATTGAAAATGAAAGATTTGAAAATTTCTTTAAAGAAAATTGGATTGATCACAATTTTTCTGCACCTAGAACCCCTCAGCAAAATGGGGTAGTTGAAAGGAAAAATAGAACATTAATAGAACCCGCCAGAGCAATGTTGGCAGAATACTCGCTTCCTAGATATTTTTGGGCTGAGGCAGTTAGCACTGCATGCTATGTTCTGAATAAGGTGAATGTGAGATCAAATTTGAATAAAACACCCTATGAGTTGCTAAAATGTAGAACACCTAATTTGTCTCATTTGCATGTATTTGGTTGCAAGGTGTTCATACATAATAATGAAAATCTGCCTTAGGAAAATTTGATCCAAAATCAGATGAAGGAATTTTTGTTGGATATTCAAGTGTTGGAAAATCTTATAGGGTATTCAACAAAAGAACTTTAGTCATTGAAGAAACCACACATGTTGTATTTGATGAAAGTGGAAATTTGGAAGAGCCAAATGTTGTTGAAGAAGAAATTGAAGGAAACTCCCAAAAGATTGATAAATTAAATTTGGAAGAAAATGTGGAAGAAAATTTGTAAAGAGAAAACTCTTTGCCTAGAGATTTTAGATTTTCTAAAAACCACCCAAAGAAATTGATTATAGGTGAACCAAGTGAGGGTGTTAGAACTAGGCGTGGATTAAGCAAGGAAGTCAATCATTCAGCCTTTATTTCAACTATTAAACCCACTAACATTGATCAAGCACTTTCTGATGAATTTTGGATATTGGCCATGCAAGAAGAGTTAAATCAATTTGTAAGAAATAAACTTAGGGAATTAACTACAAGGCCAAAAGATCAAAGTGTTATTGGAACCAAGTGGGTGTTCAAAAATAAAATGAATGACTCAGGTGTAGTCATTATAAACAAGGCTAGATTAGTTGCTAAGGGGTATAATCAAATTGAAGAAATTAATTTTAAGGAAACTTTTGCCCCTGTAGCTAGACTTGAAGCAATTAGGGTTTTACTAGCCTTTGCCTGTTTTAAAGGTTTTAAATTGTTTCAAATGAATGTCAAAAGTGCTTTTTAAATGGGGTAATAGAGGAAGATGTTTTTGTATAATAACATCCAGGTTTTGAAAATTCTAAATTTCCAAATTATGTTTTCAAGTTAAAAAAGGCATTATATGGATTGAAACAGGCACCTAGGGCTTGGTATGAGTGGTTGAGCACCTTCCTACTTGAAAGATATTTTGAAAAAGGAAGTGTGGATACAACTCTCTTTTTAAGGAAAATTGGAAAGGATATACTTATTGTTCAAATTTATGTGGATGACATCATCTTTGGATCTTCAAATAAAAATCTTTGTGATGATTTTTCTAAAACAATGAGTAGTGAATTTGAAATGAGTCTAATGGGAGATTTAAATTACTTTCTAGGATTTAGCATTAAGCAACTTGAGGAAGGTACATTTCTTAGTCAAACTAAATATATTAAGGACATCCTCAAAAAATATGAAATAGACAATGCTAAACTTGTTAGTACACCAATGAGTTCCTCAGTTCAGTTGGATAAGGACCTTAAGGGAAAATCTGTTGATCAAAAGAAATTTAGAGGGATAATTGGATCTTTACTTTACTTGACTGCTAGCCGACCAGATATTATGTTCAGTGTTTGCTTATGTGCTAGATTTCAATCAGATCCAAAAGAATCACATTTGACAGCAGTGAAAAGGGTTTTAAGATATTTACTAAGAACTCAAAACTTAGGGATTTGGTATCCTAAGTTTAGCTCTTCATTTGAAATTATTGGTTACTCAGATTCTGACTTTGAAGGCTGTAGAGTGGATAGGAAAAGCACTTCTGGAACATGTCAATTCATTGGAAATTCAATAGTTTCATGTTCTAGTAGAAAACAAAATTCAGTGGCACTATCTACTGCAGAAGTAGAATACATTGCATTAGGAAGTTGTGTGGCACAAGTACTTTGGTTAAAACAACAGTTGATTGATTTAGGATTAACTATAGGCACTATTCCAATTTATTGTGACAATATAAGTGCTATTTGCATTTCCAAAAATCCTATTCAACATTCTAGAACCAAACACATTGACATAAGGCATCATTTCATAAGGGATCATGTATCCAAAGGAGAAATTGAACTCACACATGTTTCAACCGAAAATCAACTTGCAGACATTTTTACAAAACGTTTAGCCTTTTATACCTTCAGTACATTAAGAACAAGACTTGGTATTATTGATTTGAATGCTTAAATAAAAATATTTTTGCAACATTGATATTTATGTTTTTTCTTAGTTTATTTGTCTTTGAATTTTTGTTTTGAATTTTATGATTTTTTTGTGTGTTTTTATTCTGTGGTTTTGTCTTTGTTTTCGATGTGTTGAATGTTTTGTTTGTTTTTCATCTTTAAAAAATTCAAAAATCCAAAAATGTGTGGAAATCATCCGGGACAAAATTTTTCGTACTGGACGATGTGTGTTAAATTCAGTTTGCGTGATATGATATGTTTTGAGAGCAGTTTTTAATGTAGTTCATCTGTACGATCTAATAATCATCCAGGATGAAATATTTATTTTCTCAAACGTCGGACGTTTGAATGCAGCGGTTGAGTGGATAAGGTAGTTTTAAATGTGAAGTTCGTCCGTACGAACATTTTGTTCGTCCAGACGAACAGACATCGTTTCATCATAGGGGACGGTTTTCAACTGACATTAAAACGAATTAACTTTTGATCGTCTGTACGAAATTTTTTTTGTCTGTACGATCGGTCAAGTTAAAAGTCTATACGAAAGGACGCATCATAAATTGTGTTGATTATGAAAAGTTGTTTCATTTTGGACGATTTGGTTCGTCGGTACAAACTTTTTTCGTCCAGACGAACGATTATTTTCATCCAGGATGAACTGTTTTCATCCAGGACGAACATTTCATTTTTCTTTAAATATGAAGGCTTTCTAACTCAACAATCACATCTTCAAACTTCACTTTCAATCTCTTTCAACCTTAAATTGACAATGGCCTCGTCAAGCAAAAGACAAAAGGTGTTGGCAAAGAAACCTCATAGGAATAACTCTGAAAACTTCCTGTCAAAAGAAAATGAGGAATCTTTTCCTCGTTTTACCTCTGCCAAAATAAATCCCTCTCGCATTCTGATTCAAGACGAGATAAAATTTAAGGTAATGCACCTTTTTGCCTCCACCCAGTTTCAATTCATTCTTTCTCTCATCCACCTTTACAACAAACAAACCTTTCTCTACTTTCTAGCCAACATGAGTTTTAATTCCGACCACTCCTACATAAGTTCTTTTGTTTTTAAACAAAAAGTTGAAATCACCAAGCACGACTTAAGTGCTTTTCTGAACTTAAGAACTGAAGGATATAGAGCCCACACCCTAATGAGTGAAAACAAATTCGAATGGTATCAAGTCAATAGGGTGATTAGAGAAATTGGCCTAACATATCATGTTGCTAGAGTTTCAGGAATGACCAGAAATGCTTGAATCATCCAGCATATTCTTCGATCTTCAATCATTCTCAAAGCTGGTGATAGAATCAATATTACCCCTCTTCTTTCTGTTCTAACCTTTTTGATTATGGATTGTAAGCCTATCGACGAAGCCCAACTTATCATAGATCATCTCTATGGGCTTTCAGAAATAGGACATGTAGAGCAGAAGAGAAAAAGGAACATCTCATTAGGACACTAAGTTACATACATTTTAGAAAAGAAATAAAACTTAGTGCATCATGATGATGAATACGAAGAGCCAGTATACTATAATGATGCTTCTTTTAGAGCAATTTTCAAGGAAGAAAAAGGGAAAGCACATGCCAGTGCTTTTGAAGAAGAAGAAGAAGGAGAGCAAACTTCTGCACCTCAATCAGATTATCAAAATTTGAATGAGAAATTTGACAGACTTGAGACTAATGTTGATCAAAGATTTGATCAAATTGATGCTCAACTCCTGCAGTAGCAACAGAACATTAGTATTATCAGAAATGAAGTTCATGAAATTAATACCAATGTTATGATGATGGCCTCCTACTTCAATCTTTTTAGTGGCATTCCTCCTCCTCCTATTTAAGAATAGAAAATGAGAGAAGAATTTCTTTGTGTTTGTTGTACTAGTGTTTTGTTTTAAATGTTTTGTTGTGTTAGTGTTTATTTTTTTTTTTGTGATTGTTTTAGTTTATCTTTATTAAAAAGTTCAGTGTATTTTTTTTCTTAGTTGTTTTTAATATTATGAAAAGAATATGTAATCCTTTTCATTAATATCAATGCTTGTTGTACTTGATTCAAATTTGGTTTGTTTTTGAAATGTGGTTAATTTTTATGAATTTCATTAGTCTTATTTAATCTTAATTGTGCTTAAATTAGATTGTAATTTGAGATTAATTACATTAGAAAATCTAGTCTTTCTAAATTTAAAAGTTGTTTATAACTTGTTATAATAAGAACTTTTAAATTCATGTCTATTCATTTAGACTACATAAAAGTTAATATTATTATTGCAATATAGATATTTTCTTATTTAATATTTCTATGCTCAAGTGATATTTATGCACTTAGAAATATTTGAAATTTTAGATTATTGATTTTGGAAAGATTTGGTCTCAATTACTCTTGAAAATTATACAAAGAGTACAAAAATCAAAAGGAATGCGCAAAGCTTCACAAATATGAAAAAGAGGCACAAAATTAGCCCAATGTCAAAAGATGCACAAAAATGTGCCCAAAAATTAGAAAAAGATGCGCAAAGCGCCACATGTGGTAATTCTCTTCTTTCTAAATTCTTTCAATCTCTTAATTCAAATTGATCTTATGTTAATTTATATTCTATTGAACTTTGAAATATATAATTTTTATACTTCTCTCTTGTAAAAATTTTCTATATTCGAATGTCTAAATTGAATCATGTCTTTGATAAATTCTTTTTACTTATAATGTTATATCACTTATTAAATTTTATGAATTTCTATGATTGACCTAATGCTATTAGTTTAGATTGCATAACTTATCACAATCACCATTTAGATTAAATTTTCAAATGAATTTCATTCAATTACTTATATTTCTTATCTATTTTTTCTTCACTTTTTGTTGTTGTCAAAAAGGGGGAGAAATTATTGTGTTTGTATGTTTTGTTTTGTTTTAATTGTTTTGTTTGCATTTTGGTTTTGTGTTTAACTTTGTTAAAAAAAAATTTTTAAAAAAACAAAAATTTTGTTCTTTGGTTCAAAATGTCTCCTTATTTTCATGTATTCATCAATTCAGGGGGAGTTTAGGAGATTTGTTTAAATTGAAATCATACGAATAATAATTGTTTTGCCATCATCAAAAAGGGAGAGATTGTTAAAATAGTTGCTATTTGTATGCTTTACATTTTTGCAACTTGTATAATTTTGATGATTCCAAACATTATTGTTCAAATGTGTACTTATCTCCTAACAATTTTAGAAGATTTATATTTGCTCTTGTGTGTACTAACATTTCAGGAAAATCAAACTCCAGACTACGAAAACTTCAAATCAAATTCAACATGAGATACTTTGTGATTTTGAAGCTTGTATTTTTCTTTGAATTAAATTTGAAAGGGAGTGATTGTAATTGAGTGAATAAAAACATACACACTCACATAAGGAGATCATAAAAATTTTATACTGATCGTACTGGATGATATTCATTTGTACGGGACGATCAGTCAGTTATCTCCTATTGAGCACATAGAATGAATAGGAACTGTCTTGAAAACATTTTCTAAGTCTTATTCATCCAGGACGAAATTAATTATCGTCCAGAACGATCTGGTCTCTGTAAAATTTTTGTCCAGACGAAATTAATTATCGTTAGAATACGATCTGCTCTCTGTAAAAATTTCATCCAAATGAAATTAATTATCATCAAAAAATAATCTGCTCTCTGTAAAAATTTCGTCCAAACAAAATTAATTATCGTTAGAAAATGATCTGCTCTCTGGAAAAATTTAATCCAGACGAACCAATTTTCGTCTAGACGATTAACCGACTTAGAACGGTTTTCAGAAAATAATCTGCTCTCTGTAAAAATTTTGTCCAAACAAAATTAACTATCGTCAGAAAATGATCTACTATCTGGAAAAATTTCATCCAGACGAACCAATTTTCGTCCAGACGATTAACCGACTTAGAACGGTTTTCAGCATTTTTCTAGACCGACCTTGTAATAATCGTTTGTATCAAACGAACTTAGTTCGTACGGGACGATCAGCTGTACGAATACATTTCGTACACATATACAAATAGGGTCGTTTCAAAGCATTTAAGTAAAATCGTCCAGGATGATCCACGATCGTACGAGACGATCCTCTGCGTACAGAATTGAAAACTTCCAGTTTTTGGGCGATTTTTCTTGTCTTTTGTATATATAGTCCAAATTAGACTGCCTCCCAATCTTTTTGTCATTTGATCTTTGTGCCTCTTGAGAGAATAGCTAAGGAGAGAGTGGAAGAGTGCATTCAAAGGAGGATTCCTACCATTGGAGCGTGAAGGCTTCACTTGGAGTTCAAAGGTAAGAATCTCTACTTGTGAATTGGGATTACTACACTCTTTTCTTTCTTCCTTCTAGATTTCTTATGAGAAGATCAGTCAAGGAGATCCAGTTCGGTGCCGACACTTGGAGAGTGTGAATAGTCGAAAGGATTGCTTCCTACACTTGGAGAGTGTGAACAGCCGGAAGGGTTCTCTGCCCACACTAGGAGAGTGTGAAAGGACGAAAGGGTTCTCTGCCCACACTAGGAGAGTGTGAAAGGACGGATGGTTTTCTGCCAACACTGGGGATTGTGGAAAAGGACGACAGTTCTCTGCCAGCACTGGGGATTGTGTAAAAGGATGATGGTTCTCTGCCGCACCGGGTAGTGGTGAAAAGAGTGTGTTGTAAAGGCTTCTCCACCTTGCTGTAGGTGCAAAAGGAGAGTCACTATTGGTTTTAGTGCAATACTCAGAGGGTGCCTCTGAGGAGTGGATGTAGGTCTGGTTATATACCGAACCACTATAAATCTGGTGTCATTTATAGTTTTTTATATTTTTGCATTTTATTTTAATTTTTAACAACTCTGTGTTTGAAAAATATTTTCTAGAAAAACTTTAAAAGAAAAATTTTCATTTCAGTTCAATTTAATCTTCAAAGAGGGTTTAAAATTTTTAAACTACCAATTCACCCCCCCTCTTGGTAGCCTTGGGACATTAACTTAGGCTTAACAACCTAATTACTAGATTCAACAGTTAGAACTAGGCGTGGATTAAACAAGGAAGTCAATCATTCTGCCTTTATTTCAACAATAGAACCCACTAGTATTGATCAAGCACTTTCTGATGAATTTTGGATATTGGCCATGCAAGAAGAGTTAAATCAATTTGTAAGAAATAAAGTTTTGGAATCAACTACAAGGCCAAAAGATCATAGTGTTGTTGGAACCAAGTGGGTGTTCAAAAATAAAATGAATGACTCAGGAGTAATAATTAGAAATAAAGCTAAATTAGTTGCTAAGGGGTATAATCAAATTGAAGGAATTGATTTTGAGGAGACTTTTGCCCCTGTAGCTAGACTTGAAGCAATTAAGGTTTTACTAGCCTTTGCCTATTTTAAAGGTTTTAAATTGTTTCAAATGGATGTCAAGAGTGCCTTTTTAAATGGGGTAATTGAGGAAGATTTTTTGTAGAACAACCTCAATGTTTTGAAAATTCTAAATACCCAAATCATGTTTTCAAGTTAAAAAAGGCATTATATGGATTGAAACAGGCACCTAGAGCTTGGTATGAGAGGTTGAGCACCTTCCTACTTGAAAGATCTTTTGAAAAAGGAAGTGTGGATACAACTCTCTTTTTAAGAAAAATTGGAAAGGATATACTTATTGTTCAAATTTATGTGGATGGCATCATCTTTGGATCTTCAAATATAAATCTTTGTGATGATTTTTTTAAAATAATGAGTAGTGAATTTGAACTGAGTCTAACGGGAGATTTAAATTACTTTCTAGGATTTAGCATTAAGCAACTTGAGGAAGGTACATTTCTTAGTCAAGCTAAATATATTAAGGACATCCTCAAAATATATGAAGTGGATAATGTTAAACCTATTAGTACACCAATGAGTTCCTCAGTTCAGTTGGATAAGGACCTTAAGGGAAAATCTGTTGATGAAAAGAAATTTAGAGGGATAATTGGATCTTTACTTTACTTGACTGCTAGCGGACCATATATTATGTTCAGTGTTTGCTTATGTGCTAGATTTCAATCAGATCCAAAAGAATCATATTTGACAGCAGTGAAAAGGATTTTAAGATATTTACTAGGAACTTAAAACTTAGGGATTTGGTATCCTAAGTTTAGCTCTTCATTTGAAATTATTGGTTACTCAGATTCTGACTTTGCAGGCTGTAGAGTGGATATGAAAAGCACTTTTGGAACATGTCAATTCATTGAAAATTCATTAGTTTCATGGTTTAGTAGAAAACAAAATTCAGTGGCACTATCTACTGCAGAAGTAGAATACATTGCATTATGAAGTTGTGTGGCACAAGTACTTTGGTTAAAATAACAGTTGATTGATTTAGGATTAACTATAGGCACTATTCCAATTTATTGTGACAATACAAGTGCTATTTGAATTTCCAAAAATCCTATTCAACATTCTAGAACCAAACACATTGACATAAGGCATCATTTCATAAGGGATCATGTATCCAAGGGAGAAATTGAACTCACACATGTTTCAACTGAAAATCAACTTGCAGACATTTTTACAAAACCTTTAGCCTTTGATATCTTCAGTACATTAAGAACAAGGCTTGGTGTTATTGATTTGAATGCTTAAATAAAAATATTTTTTGCAACATTGATATTTATGTTTTCTTAGTTTATTTGCCTTTGATTTTTTGTTTTGAATTTTGTGGTTTTTTAGTGTTTTGATTGAGTTTATTTTAGAGTCTGTGGTTTTTTCTTTGTTTTCTGTGTTTTGAATGTTTTGTTTGTTTTTCTTCAATAAAAAATTCAAAAATCCAAAAATGTGTGGAAATCATTCGGGACGAAATTTTTTCATACTGGACGATGTGTGTTAAATTCAGTTTGCGTGATATGAAACGTTTTTAGAGCAGTTTTTAATGTAGTTCGTCTGTACGATCTAATGATCATCCAGGACGAAATATTTATTTTCTCAAATGTCGGTACGTTTGAATGCAGCAGTTGAGTGGATAAGGCAGTTTTAAATGTTAAGTTCGTCCGTACGAACTTTTTGTTCGTCCAAACGAACAGACTTCGTTTCATTGTAGGGGATGGTTTTCAACTGACATTAAAACGAATTAACTTTTGATTGTCTGTACGAAATTTTTTCGTCTGTACGATCGGTCAAGTCAAAAGTCTGTACGAAAGGATGCATCATAAATTGTGTTGATTACAAAAAGCCGTTTCATTTTGGACGAAATGGATCGTCTGTACGAACTTTTTTCGTCCAGACGAATGATAATTTTCTTCCAAGACGAACAGTTTTTGTCCAGGACGAACATATCATTTTCTTTAAATATGAACAAATTTTAACTCAATAATCACATCTCCAAACTTCACTTTCAATCTCTTTCGACTTTAAATCGACAATGGCCTCCTCATTTTGCATCTGCCAAAATTACACCTTCTCGCATTATGATACAAAGCGAGATAAATTTCAAGGTAATGCACCTTTTTGCCTCCACCCAGTTTCAATTCATTCTTTCTCTCATCCACCTTTACAACAAACAAACCTTTCTCTACTTTCTAGCCAACATGAGTTTTAATTCCGACCACTCCTGCATAAGTTCTTTTGTTTTCAAACAAAAAGTTGAAATCACCAAGCATGACATTGGTGCCTTTTTTAACTTAAAAACTGAAGGATATAAAGCCCACACCCTTATGAATGACAACAAATTCAAATGGTATCAAGTCAATAGGGTGATTAGAGAAAAGGGCCTAACATATCATGTTGCTAGAGTTTCAGGAATGACCAGAAATGCTCAAATTATCCAGCACATTCTTCGATCTTCAATCATTTCCAAAGCTGGTGATATGATCAATATTACCCACTCCTTTCTATTTTGACCTTTTTGATTATGGATCATAAGCCTATTGATGAAGCCCAACTTATCCTAGACTATCTTTATGGGCTTCCAGAAATTGGACATGAAGAACAGAAGAGAAAAAGGAATATCTCATTAGTACACTTAGTTACATATATTTTGGAAAAGAAATACAACTTAGTGCATCCTGATGATGAATATGAAGAGCCGGTCTACTACAATGATGCTTCTTTCAGAGCAATTTTCAAGGAGAAAAAAGGGAAAGCACATGCCAGTGCTTCTGAAGAAGAAGGAGAGCAAACTTCTGCACCTCAATCAGATTATCAGAATTTGATTGAGAAATTTGACAGACTTGAGACTCATGTTGATCAAAGATTTTATCAAATTGATGCTCAACTCCTGCAGCAGCAACAGGACATTGGTATTATCAGAAATGAAGTTCATGAAATCAATACCAATATTATGATGATGGCCTCCTACTTAAACCTATTTAGTGGCATTCCTCCTCCTCCCCCAAAAGAGTAGAGAATGAGAGATGAATTTCTTTGTGTTTGTTGTACTCGTGTTTTGTTTTAAATGTTTTGTTGTGTTAGTGTTTATTTTTAGTGGTTGTTTTAGTTTGTCTTTATTAAAAAGTTTAGTGTATTTTTCTTAGTTATTTTAATATTATGAAATGAATATGTAATCCTTTTCATTAATATCAATCCATGTTGTACTTGATTCAAATTTGGTTTATTTTTGGAATGTGGTTAATTTTTATGAATTTTATTAGTCTTATTTAATCTTAATTGTGCTTAAATTAGATTGTAATTTGAGATTAATTACATTAGAAAATCTAGTCTTTCTAAATTTAAAAGTTATTTATAACTTGTTATAATTAAAACTTTTAAATTCATGTCTATTCATTTAGACTACATAAAAGTTAATATTATTATTGCAATATAGATGTTTTCTTATTTTGAATTTCTATGCTCAAGTGATATTTATGCAATTAGAAATATTTGAAATTTTAGATTATTAATTTTTAAAAGATTTGGTCTCAATTACTCTTGAAAATTGTACAAAGAGTACAAAAATCAAAAGGAATGCGCAAAGGTTCCCAAATATGAAAAAGAGGCACAAAATTAGCTCAATGTCAAAAGATGCACAAAAAATATGCCCAAAAATTTGAAAAAGATGCGCAAATTCTTTCAATCTCTTAATTCAAATTGATCTTATGTTCATTTATATTCTATTGAACTTTGAAATATAGAATTTTTATACATCTCTCTTGTAATGATTTTCTATATTCGAATGTCTAAATTAACTCATGTCTTTCATAAATTCTTCTTACTTACAATGTTATATCACTTCTTAAATTTTATGAATTTCTATGATTGACCTTATGTTATTAGTTTTAGATTGCATACCTTATGACAATCACCATTTAGATTAAATTTTCAAATGAAGTTCATATAATTACTTACATTTCTTGTCTATTTCTTGTTCACTTTTTGTTGTTGTCAAAAAGGGGGAGAAATTATTGTGTTTGTATGTTTTGTTTTATTTTAATTGTTTTGTTTGTAATTTAGTTTTGTGTTTAACTTTGTAATTTTGTTAAAAAAAATTTTTGAAAGACAAAAATTTTGTTCTTTGGTTCAAAATGCCTCCTTATTTTTATGTATTCATCAATTCAGGGGGAGTTTAGGAGATTTGATTAAATTGAAATCATACAAATAATAATTATTTTGCCATCATCAAAAAGGGGGAGATTGTTAAAATAGTTGCTATTCGCATGCTTTACATTTTTGCAACTTGTATAGTTTTGATGATTGCAAACATTATTATTCAAATGTGTAGTTATATCCTAATAATTTTAGAAGATTTGTATTTGCTCTTGTGTGTACTAATATTTCAGGAAAATCAGACTCTAGACTACAAAAAATTCAAATCAAATTCAACATGAGATACTTTGTGAATTTGAAGCTTGTATTTTTCTTTGAATTAAATTTGAAAGGGAGTGATTGTAATTGAGTGAATAAAAATATACACACACACATAAGGAGATCATATTTAAGTTATACTAATTGTATGGGATGATATCAGATCGTACGGGACGATCAGACAGTTATCTCCTATTGAGCACATAGTACAAATAGGAACTGGCTTGAAAAATTTTCTAAGTCCTATTCGTCCGGGACAAAATTAATTATCGTCCAGGACGATCTGGTCTCTGTAAAATTTTCGTCCAGACGAAATTAATTATCGTTAGAAAACGATCTGCTCTCTGTAAAAATTTTGTCCAGCCGAAATTAATTATCGTCCAGGATGATCTGGTCTCTGTAAAAGTTTCGTCCAGACGAAATTAATTATCGTCAGAAAATGATTTGCTCTCTGTAAAAATTTCGTCCAGACGAACCAATTTTCGACCAGACGATTAACCGACTTAGAACGGTTTTCAGCAGTTTTCTAGACCGACCTAGTAATAACCGTTAGTACCGGATGAACTTAGTTCGTACGGGACGATCAGTGTGTACGAAGACATTTCATACACATATATAAATAGGGTCGTTTCAAAGCGTTTAAGTAAAATCATCCAGGATGATCCACGATCGTACGGGACGATCCACTACGTACAGAATTGAAAATTTGCAGTTTTTGGGAGGTTTTTCTTATCTTTTATATATATAGTCCAAATTAGACTTCCACCCAATCTCTTTTTCATTTGATCTTCGTGCCTCTTGAGAGAATAGCTAAGGAGAGAGTGTGAGAGTGCATTCAAAGGAGGATTCCTATCACTGGAGCGTGAAGGCTTTACTTGGAGTTCAAATGTAAGAATCTCTACTTGTGAATTGGGATTATTTCACTCTTTTCTTTCTTCCTTCTAAATTTCTTGTGAGAAGATCTGTCAAGGAGATCCGGTTCGCTGCTGACACTTGGAGAGTGTGAATAGCCGAAAGGATCGCTTCCTACACTTGGAGAGTGTGAACAGCTGTAGGGTTCTCTGCCCACACTAGGAGAGTGTAAAAGGACGAAAGGGTTCTCTACCCACACTAGGAAGAGTGTGAAAGGACGGACGGTTCTCTGCCAACACTGGGGATTGTGTAAAAGGATGATGGTTCTCTACCGCACCGGGTAGTGGTGAAAAGAGTGTGTTATAAAGGCTTCTCCGCCTTGCTGTGGGTGCAAAAGGAGAGTCACTTTGTGGTATTAGTGCAATACTCGGAGGATGCCTCCGGGGAGTAGATGTAGGTCTGGTTATAGACTGAACCACTATAAATCAGGTGTCATTTACTTTACAGTTTTTACATTTCCGCATTTTTATTTTTTAAGTCTTAAAAACTCTGTGATTGAAAAACTTTTTTCTACAAAACTTAAAAAAAATAATTTTTATTTCGGTTCAACATAATTTTAAAAGAGAGCTTAAAATTTTTAAACTACCAATTCCCCCCCCCCCCCTCTTGGTAGCCTTTGGGACATTAACTTAGGCTTAACAACCTAATTACTAGACTCAACACATTAAGGAACATAGTCCACTCTTTTATTGTCCAGTCAAGATTAACAAAAAAAAATACATGAAACACTGGAAGGGAATTTTCACCAACCACTACCAAAGAAAAATTTGAAAGAGGAGACATCTGAGGCTAAGAATCTAACTCCCCAACCTGTTAGGAAGAAAAAGAAGTTTTTTCCAAGCCCGCTACTTCTGTACTAGTAGATGGATACCACTAGGAGCCACACCCTACGTCCTCCACCACTGAGGGTATTATACTTACTGAGTCTGAAAGAGGCCACCATCCTACTGTTAGACCCCCCGATCCTCTTTTGAATGGTATATCAAACTTCCCAATGGTTCGTCAGAACCTTTAACAAACTAGAAAATCTATTCTTAAAGATATTTTCTAGAGCGCAGCAGTGCACTATAATGGGCGATCTCATCATTGAAAAGCAAAAGCTAGGAGAGTCTTTGGTTGAAAATATCTTGAGATGGCGAAACCTCTCGATGAAGTGTAAACCCCAAGTTGCAAGAGTAACATGCCATGGAAATCCTTCTTAAGAATATCCATGGCCTGATTGATTTTCTCCTGATGGGTTCCATAATCAAAACTTTTGAAAAACTTCTAAAAAAGGCTAGAAATCTACAGGAAGAGGCTCCTAGGATGCCATTCTTATGAGAGATGTTTAAAGAAAAGAAGGGTCCTAATCTAGTGAAATCTTTTGAGTAGAAAGCCACAGTCTCAGCATTTGATAATGGAAAGAGGCTAGTTGTTAGTCATCCTAGTGTTACACCGTCACCATAAATTCAGAAGAAACCATTTTAGATTACTCCTAAACCTCCTAAAGAGTTACTCAACCTATATTAGAGAGTAGTTGGCTAGACCATACCCCTTTAAGAGAGAGTCAATAAAAAAGATCTTTAGAAGTCTCTAGAAAAGCTAGAAGGCTAGAAGAGGTAAATAAGAAAGATGACCCCAAGTACTATCCTTATCACCGCAGGTTGGGTCATCCAATTGAAGACTATATTGTTTTTAAAGACTAGGTAGAAAATAACTTCAGGCAAGGTGATGTCATCATCCCTAAGGAATATTTGGTAGATCTAGAATAAGCTTTAAACAAAACTATCTCAATTAACATTCTTAACACTTCTCTTCCCATTGAAGATGGTTGGGACATTGCTTTGACCCAAGCATTTAAAACGTTGATTAAAAAGTCTTTTCATCTTTCTTAATAGCTAACCATGATAGCCCAGGGCCCGACTTAAGAGGTAGATCTAGATGCTTCGTAGAAGGATGTTGAGCCGCATCCCTCTCCAATAGTCATAGGAAGTACTCTACTACATGACAAAGAAAAAAAGAGATATTTTTGTAGAGAGGAAGTGTATAGATGAGAGATGTATTTGAGTGGCAGATGGTGGTGTAAAATTCCTTTTCCTCTCCTATTATCTAACTTTTACTTTGCCCCATCAAAGGCAAAGGGTCAAAATATTAATAAAAAACATTCTTCTGCCTCTATATTGATGATTAACCACGAGTCTTAAATGCAAGTTAATGATTCTTTTCCTCAAACTCAAAATTTTGTTGAGATCAATATAAATATTAAACAATCTGACCTTCCTAAATTGACCTTTCAAGGAGATGTCAAATTTGAAGCCTTATCAGAAAGTGAGTTCCCTCAAGTTGATTTTCAAGGAAGTCCTATCATGATAGACTTTTCAGATTCTGACTGGCTATGTTGTGTGTAGATAATCCTTTAGTTTGCCCACCCAAGGATATCGAGCAGGTGCAACTTCATGGCAGTAAAGTCTTACCCCCTAGGTTTCCCCCTCAGGATAAGGGCAAACAAGCTATCTTTGAAGATCCAAATCCAAATTTCCCTTAGCAATCCAATTTTCCTCTAATTCCTTTGGGTTTCAAATCTATTATTCCTAAGATTGATTAAAATGTTTTAGCGCATCTTAAATTTTTTTTAGCCAAACTGAGCATCTATGATATGCTTCTTATCTCTAAAAAAATAAGGGAATCTTTAATCAAGGCACTTCTCAACCTTTAGATTTGCTTAACTCAACTAGCTTCGACTTTAAGAGATGAAGCACTCTTCTAAGTCCATAGGGTAACTTTTTCAGATGAAGATCTATTTCTAAGAACTGCTAACCACAATCGCCCACTCTACATTACTATGGATGTGGGCAATTTCAAGTTATCAAGAGTCCTTGTTGAGCCGGGTGCATCACTAAATATAATGTATATAAAGACCCTCGTATACCTTAGAGTTGATACTAACATGCTCTAAACTTACAAGTTAGTGCCTGACATATTCCATGAAAAGGGCGAGAGAGCTTTAAGTTCAATTACCCTTCTTTTAGAGATAAGAGAATTAAAAACTGAAGCAAAATTTCACATAATTAACTTGGCAACATCTTTTAATGTGCTCATAGGTAGGCCTTGTCATAAATACATAATGGTTCCATCTACCCTACACCAATACGTCAAGTACCAATGAGATGGCATTGAACATGTGACTAAGGGTGATTTGTAACCATTCTAAATTCAAGAAATTAAGATTAACGAAGATGTTGCATATTTTATACCAAAAGAGTCCTCATCCCATTCTAAAGTTAAGATCAAAATTGATGATAAAATGGCTGGACTGAGCTCAAACCAAAACCAAAAAAACAAAAGAAATAGAAAAAGGAAAAATAAAAGGATAAATATCAAGGAATGATAGAATCAAGTAGTGACGATAACCTTGATATTGTTTCCCTTCGGCCTCCAAACACGTTTCCTCAAAGAAGTGGGAGGATGGATTTAAGGGCATATGGTCGAGGTTGTGCATCATTAGAAAGGAGAACAACCCCTATGTATATTGATTCAGAATCAAGTTCTGATGATGAGTAAAAAAGAAGGGGTGTTGTGATTCCTTTCAACTACTAGAATACAAACACTCCTCTGAAGTTTAATCTCACTTTAGATCAAGATAGTGGCCTTGACATTGATGTTCCAAAAGTCAAAATTGATAAACTTGAATTAACTATGTATGGGAAACTCAATAGAATGATTGAGACCCTTTCCTTTACCCCACTATCAGCTGGTAGGATTACAGGGTTTGAGATTAAAGTGGCCCCCAACTTGAACGGTGAAGTGAAGAAAGTCCATAAATTTTTTCCTGGCTCCTCTTCGAGGGATGAAGGTGATGTAACCCTCAAGGAGGCATATTTTAATGAGTTAATAAAATTACCTTTTGGCTACATCCTCTTCTGTGTAAATATTTCTTTCTCTAAAGGTTCTGTATCGTATCGATGGACTAAGGGAGATACCACAAGAATATTTTACAGATAAATATTAAAGAAAATCTAACAAGTGGTATCTTCTTTGATACCGTTAGTTCATTTGATAATGCCGAATACTATTTAATGATAATATACCATCTTGAATCTCACAATGTCCCTACTAATGTCATCAACCCCCTTGATGGACTCTATTTAGAGACTTTAGATGATCCTGATGAACTTAAAGTTTGGGATGTACCCCCTGAATTTGAGGAAGAAATTAAGTTGACAGTCGATGAGTTAAGGGAAATTAACCTGGGAACCGACAATGACCCTCATCTCACTTTCATTAATATCTTGCTGAGTAAGGATGAGTCCCAGGATCCAATTCAACTTTTATCCGAGTTTAAGGACTACTTCGCCTGGAACTATGATGAAATGTTGGGTTTGTCAGTCAATGTAGCGGATCATAAACTTGGAATTCGACACGATGTTTTTCCTGTTATGTAAGCTCCTCGACACTTGCGCTTTGAGATTGAATAACAACTCATTTCTAAAATTAAGAAGTTTGTCGAGGATGGGTTTATTCGAGAGGAACAATATCCCTCTTAGGTGGCAAGTGTCATGGCAGTCTGAAAGAAAAATGGTCAAATTTGGATTTGTGTCAACTATAGGGATTTGAACAAGGGATGTCCTGAGGATGAAATTTCCTTTCCCTATACCTGAACTCATCATGGACATTTCCTCTTCGCATGCTATTTTCTCTTTTATGGATGACTCATTCAGTTAAAATCAAATTAAGATGGCCCCAAAGAATAAGAAAAAATCTATATTCAAAACTTTTACAGGAATCATTTGTTATAAGGTAATGCCTTTTAGCCTTAAAAATGCTGGTGCAACCTACCAGCGGGCCATGACCTATATCTTTAATGATATAATCCACAATCAAGTCGAGTGTTACATCGAAGATTTAGTTATCAAGAGTAAAGTCAAAGAGGCTCACCAATATGACTTAAGGGTTATTTTTGAATGCTTGCAATATTATGATTTAAAAATGAATTTTTTGAGGTGCGCCTTTGGCATTACTTTAGGGAAATTCTTAGGATTCATTGTGAGGTATGATGGGATCAAAATTGATCCCTTAAAAATCGAAGCCATCCTAGATATTCCACCTCCTAGGAGCCATACCTAGTTAATGTCCCTTCAAGGTAAGTTGGCATATATAAGGAGGTTTATCTCAAACCTCTCTAAGAGATGTCAACCCTTCTTAATCCTTGACAAAGGATAATAAATTTGTATGGAATAAGAAGTGTTAGAATATTTTAGATAACATTATGCAATACCTTTTTAATATGTCAGTTTTGGCAGCCCCTATTCCGAGGAAGCCTTTGATCCTCAATACTGTGGCCCAGGTCGAGTGACTAGGTGCCCTGTTAGCTTAAGTCAAAGATGAGAGGAAAGAGAATACTCTCTATTACCTTAGTCAAAGATTCCTACCTACTGAAATTTGATACCCTTTAATTGAGAAGCGTTGTTTTTCTTTGGTGTTTCCAGCTCAAAAACTAAGGCATTACATGCTTTACCAATCAGTCTTATTTCTATAGTCAACCCTTTGCAATATCTTATGACCCGACCCACATTATCAAGATGTCTGGCTCATTGGTCTATGATACTACTACAATTTAAAATTACTTTGATTCCCCTACATACTGTGAAAGGGTAGGTCATTGACGACTTCCTTGTGATGCACCTGTTGCCAGCGGATTCTCCTTTGAATGATGATTAAACTGATGAATAAATCATGAGTTTAAAGGAATCCAAAGACACTATCTAAGAATTATATTTTGATGGTGTAGTGTCCTCTTGATGGGGTACGAGCCAAAAATATACGATCCCTGGAAAAGTTGGAATTTACCTAATTTTTATAACACCAAAGAAGGGAATGATGCATTTTTCCTACCACTTATCACAGACTTACACAAAAAATGAAGTTGAGTATGAAGCTCTGATAACCAGTTTGGAACTTATAATTTTAATGGAGATTAAAGAGATTATGATTATTGGTGACTCTCAATTGTTGATCAACTAGGTTGTAGGGACCTGTAAGGTTCTGAATCCTAATCTCATAAAATACCACCAATACACTGCCTACTTGCTTGAGCAGATTCCAATCAAAACTTTGTATAGGATTCCCTATTGAAGTAATTTAGTTACAGATTCCTTAACAAAACTTGTAAAGAAATTCACCTACCATGAAAAAGAGACTCTATCCCTAAAGAGATTCAGGGTAGTAAGGCCCATTCCCTTGTTGATTTGGAGTACATTGTCAAGCAATCTCCTCATATCCTTTTGCCTCTTTGATGACTAACGAAGAGGGAAATTGGAGAAAACCACTGATGGACTATCACCAAGAAAGTAAACTTTGCAATGATATGTCTCTAGCTAACTAAGTTAAGAAGCATGCCCTATCATATACACTAGTCAACATTTTATTGTATTGTCGGTCATTCAATTAGATGTAACTTTATTTCCTTGATAAATTAGAATCCCTGAAGATCATTAACTAAGTCCATTCTATAATATGAGATGCTCACTAATCGGGTCTAAAAATGAAGTTGAGAATCAAAATACTTGGATACTACTGGCCAACGTTGATTAAAGATTGCATGAATATTGTAAAATGTTATCATTAGTGCCAGGCTCATTGTGTGGTATTACATTAGTCTCCTAATGTGTTGCATTCCATAATGCTTCATAGCCCTTCAAAAGTTGGGGCACGGATGTTATCAGGCTGAATGACCCTCCTTTGAGGGGTCATCGATTCATATTAGCTACGATTGACTACTTTTCAAAGTGGGCAGAAGCATTTCCCCTATGTAATGTAACATCCCACCATGTGTTAATGTTCTTTTGTGACCATATCATATATCAATTTGATGTACCTCACAGAATCATATCCGATAATCAGTCCACAATGAATTATATGAAGATCAATAATTTTGTCAGAGACCATAACATTAATTGGATATACTCAACAATCTATTACTCCCGGGCTAATGGGTTGGTCGATGGCTTCAAAAGAACTTTGGTGCATATTATAAAAAAGACCTTAATGATAATAAACAAAAAGGGGATTAGTGGTTGGTGGAAGCTTAGTGGGCCTACTGGACCACTTACAGAACCTAGACCCAATCCAATGTGTTTGCACTAGTATATGGGTTTGAGGCCGTACTCCCCTTAGAGGTACAAATTCACTCGCTAAAAGTTGTAGTTCAGAATTAAATCACAACCGAGCATAATACAAAACTCTGACTAGAAGAACTTGAAGGACTTGAAGAGTGATGTCTCCAAGCTCAATAAAGTCTAGAGTTATATAAGGCCCGAATGATTCAAGCTCGTAATAAGTTAGTGCAACCTAGAACCTTCCAAGTAGGAGACTTAATCTTGGTTCTTAGGAGGCCTATCTTAGCTCTATGGAAGATTGGTGGGAAGTTTGAACTAACTTGGGAAGGACCCTTTGTTGTAGAGACTGTCTATGAAGGATGCTCATATCAGCTAGAAGATTGTAGGGGAAATCACCCAATATTACCTATCAATGGGTGTTTCCTTAGAAAGTATTATACTTAGTGCAGCTCAATTTTCAATCAATAAAATTTAGTTTTTAAAGTCTTGACTTGAGTTAACTCAGTTTTATCTATACAATGAAAATTTTTTTTTAAAGAAAAGTACAAACCATTCCAAGGTCAATTACTTAGCTCGTATCCTCTTTTCCTTAAGGTTAGGTCCTTCCTTCCCTTAGGATTAGATTTGCTTGTAGTGGAGTACACCCTCCGTGGCACCATCCTAGATGCACTATAAACCGGTCCTCTGTGTTGGGCATGCTTCTACCCCACCATAAAACCATTCAACCCTATCCTCTATGATGGGTATATCTCGACCCCATCATACGATCATTCGACCTTCTGTGTTGGGCATATTTTGACCCCGCCATAAGGTCATTCAACCTGTTCCTCTATGTTAGGCATATCTCGACCCCACCACAAGACCATTCTACCCAATTCTCTATGATGGGCATATCTCAAACCTATCATATGATCGTTCGACCCTTTATGTTGGGCATATTTCAACCCCACCATAGGGTAATTCAATTCGGTCCTCTGTGTTGGGCATATATCAACCCCACCACAATACCATTCAACATGTTCCTCTATGATGTGCATATCTTAACCTCATTATATGATCATTTGACCCTCTATATTGGGTATATTTTGACCCCACCACAAGGTCATTCAACTCAGTCCTCTATGTTGGGCATATCTCAACCCCACCACAAGACCATTCAACCTAATCCTCTATGATGGGAATATCTATACCCCATCATATAACCATTTGGCCCCCTATGTTGGGTATATTTCAACCCCACCATATGGTCATTCAACCCTGGTCCTCTGTGTTGGGCATGTTTCGACCTCGCCATATGATCAAGTACTTGTGGTAGATAATGATATTTTATGGCACCACTCTAGTACCCTCTCGACTTTGATTCCTTAAGGTTTGTTCTTGTCCCTCCGTAGAATCAAAACTTTCAACAACATCATTTCATTCGGTCAATGCCAATATATGCACTACAATTTCATTCTACTTCATATATTGGGTGTCCACTTATTGACCTCATTCTTGTATGAGGTCACTAAGACCTACTTGGGTTTCTTCCTGGTGATCTAATGATTAGAAAGTGTCAACTTTCTAACCATTTAAGTTCTAGGTAAGACCCAATTCAATCCCCATCAAACTCAATCCTCACCTCCTAATCTAATTCCTATATCAACCCCAAATCAACCTTCAATCAATCCTCAATCAACAATCAATCAACTTTAAAATCTCATCCAACTATTAATAATCATATTTTTTTATTGTTAGTTGTGTGGGTAAGTCACCCCTAATCATCTCAATCCAAAACTCAATCCAATTCTAATGTTTCAAACCATATCCAAGTGCTAGGGACTAAGGTCCTGAAACCTTTTCCAGAAGAAATTTCAAACCTCAAGAAACATAGCCTAATGACCTCTGATTTGAGTTATATATATTTTATCTTATTAGGCATGTCTCTAAGTTTAACCATCCAAATTTTAGCTCAATCCAATACTCCTAACCCGTCAAATTGGATCTTTTCCCGAAGGCTACAAAACCTTCAAATATTTACAACCCATGCTGTTGGACTTGCCATCCTATAGATCTTGGCTTTGCAACCCTTTTCACAAATCACTTCCATGACCTTCATTAGGACCTATCAATCCACTCTCTATATCTTTTTTTATTCAATTTGACCCAAAATTGACTAAGAGGTCAAAATAACAAAAATACCCTTATAAAGGGGTTTTTGGACCTTCCCCTTAAGTTAAATCCACACATTTCAACCACAACCATCAAAAACCATTCCAATGGATCTTAAGCATCATTAGGAACACATTGGACCCAAAACCCACACCTTGGTTTGACCTAATTAACCAAGTCAGCCATGGTTGACAAAGGAGCCCCCTTAGGGATTAAATGGCCATTTCAAACTAAATGCCTCCTTTTTGGCATGAGACCACCTCCATTAAGTCCATATGATCAATTTGAACTCAATGGACCAAACACTTGACCCTAGGTCAACTTGGTTGACCAAGCCAACCAAGTTTTACCAAACCTTTCAAACACTTCCACCCATTCAAATCCCATGACTAAGACTTTCCCAATCACAATTAGACCCATAGGGTGACCCCTTAGGTCCCCAAGAGACCCCTCTTGGAGATCCAAGCCATGGGCTCACTTGGGTTAGCCATTTGGCTTGACCAAAATGCCCAAAGAGAGGTTCCCCTTGAGCCATTTCTTAATACTAGCCCAATTCACCTAACCAATGGTGGCATTAGGTCTCCCTTGACCCAATACATCTTACCTAGCCAACCCAAGTCTTGGGTCAACCCGAGTCAAGCATCAGGCTAACCCAAAGTGGCCAAAACAACTTGGAATTAAGACAAATTTTACCCTAAGTCCAATTGAATAGCTAACACCTCCACTAGGTGGTTTTAGATCCAACACACCATCCCTAGCCAGCAAGTCAACCTCTACGCTAGCCTAAAGTGGTTAAAACCACATCGAACCAAGCCATCCCCTACCTCTGGACAATTTAAACCCAATTTTCACTTGCATTGGGTGCACATGACCCAGTCCTACATCCCAAATTAAATCTTGGGCTTGACGTGACCCGGGTCTTGCCCAATTTAACCTAAACCAAGTAGTTTTGGGTCAACCTGAGCCATCCGATTGAATTGGACTCCCCCAATTCCTATTATGCTCACACTTGAGCTCACTGCATCCCTAGTACCCTTTCCAAGTCAACCTGACCAAGACCCTGGCTAGTAGCACCTGTAACCAATGGAGTTTGAACTCTAGTGGTCCCCCCGCACTGTAGGCTTGACTCAAACCCTTCCAAAAGCTGGGCTCACTATCTTAAACCTCAAAAGATTATGGGATGTTATCTCCTACCACCTGAAGGCCATCCGATGGCCAGCCCAATCAATCCTGACTATCCGAGTTTGCTGAAGTGAGCTAAATAGGGAGGAAGTCCACCCGATGTCCCCATTAAAATTTGATCTCCTAGAATCATTCCCAAGAACTCTTTAAGTTATCAAGTAGCTTCTCCTAGCTCCCTATGCACACCTAGCCTCCATCTCGAGCGAGCTCTATTGAAAGGACTCCACACTTAGCCCAAACCCCTACCTTCAACTATCCTTCTATCTTGTTGTCTATAGGAGAACAATTCACCCTCACCTCATAAAGCTTCTTGAGAGAAAAACCCATCAGTTGGGACTTTCTCCATGGTGAGAACTCTATTATGAGCTCTTAGTTAGGTAGTGGTGGTCAAGTATAAAGAAAACAGTCAAACGTCAAGGATCTAGCCATTGGATTGATAGTTTGTGATGTTCTGATCCTTCCCATAAAGTTTGTTAAAAATCCACCAGAGGCATCGCTCGAATCACACCAAAATAACACTACAGCTTACTTTTCGCATGGGAGGTTAAAGATATAATCCTAGTCATTGATTTTAATCAATGGTTTAGACTAGATCCCACAATTTTAGAGGCCATTCGATATGAGCAGTCTGATCTCTCATCTAATGGATATGGTTAATCTTACTATTGTCCAGTTAGCCGCTAATGATTTCCCCACCAATCGGAAGGTGTCACGTGTAAAGTGCCGGCTGATTGGATAATTAGGGGATGAATTTTATAGAATTTTTTGGGAAACTACAAAAATTCATATTTCTAAATCCACAAAACCATTTTAGGTGTTCTTAGGCTCATTGGAAAGATCTCAGAGAAATTTAAAAAAGCTCTATGGTCCCAAGCACTAATTACATAAGTATAAATTTTAATTTCAGTTTAATCATTTTATTTATTATTGCATTTGTGTGTTAAATTTAAGTTACCATGGCTTGGGACTTTGGGAGAGTCAAATTGGACATGTACCTGACATGTCCAAATTTTCCCTCCACTGTTTAAGGTATTTAAGGTTACTTTCATGCTAATTTGGGTTCAAGGGTCATGGTTTGACCCATAAATTCAAATTGGAGCCATGATCTCTCTAATAAGAATTAGGCTTTGTGTTTTGGTGTGATGATGATGATTACCTTAGGGAGTTTAGGGCCACTAATTTTTCCCCAATCCAACCCGAGGATAGCTCCATAAGATATTTTTCAACGTGACTTAAAAATCACATAGGAGACTTGGTTAGCCACCTTATAGAGGTCCAATAGAGCTCAAATTCAGGGTATTTTCACCTTGAGATTAGGTGATCACATGGCCCACATTTCACGAGATTTGATGCCGATTTAGTCCACCAATTAGGAGCTTCAAAAATTTTCCTTAGAATCAACCTAGAGCCTTAAATAATTCATTAAAAATTCAAATTAAACCCAAAAAATCTATATAAAGACTCTAACTAATCCTAATCAAACCCTTAACCACGAAAAATTAGAACGTTATCAGGTAACCTTTAATTTCACCTTAATTACAATTTTAAATTAAATCGATAATTAATTCTAATAATTATTTAAAAATATTTACGAATACCAAAAAAATTATTAAACACTTAAAGTTACCCCCTTGGGTCATTCCTGACCTTTGGGGGTGGTTCCTTGTTGTTTAGATTTGATTTGGATCTAAAACACTAAAACCCTCCTAATTAACCAATTTTAAAAATTCAAGCAGTTATGCAAATTTTGAAAATTCATAATTAATTCCAAAAAATCTAATTTGATCAAAGTCAAAAGGCATCTAAATTGAATTAAAATATACTATTTTTTAAAAATATCAAACCCTCAAAATTTGGTTAAAGTCATAAATCTACAATCCGGTCAAATCTAAGTCAAAATCAAGTCAAAACTTCAGTAAATCAAAACTTTTCATAGAAAACTCCAAATTGGACGTGCTAACAGTGTAACTAATCATTATAAGTACTAATATTCATTAAAAATCTAAAACTCTCAAAATTAACTTTAATTTTAAAAGTCAACATTTAATCCCTTAATTAATACTTTCAAATATTTCTAATAAATCCAAAAATTTAATAATTTGTTAAAATTTCATAATTTTCTAAGTCTAACCATCTAAATCAATTTAATCAACTCCGATTGTTACTGAGTAATCAGGCCTACGAGGCTATCAGCGTAACCCTAAGGAAGGTGAAATAAACTTCACGGCCTCGGTGTGAAACAAATGTAGCAATAATTTAACAATTAAAATATAGCCAAATTAAGCTTTAATATATTTAAACTATAACTAAAAATTTTCCTTCAACCTTTAATAAATTCAAACTTTAGACAACTCCAGCTAACAACCCAGTTTAGGATTTACCCCAACCACACGACCTTCTATACGCACTTTAGATGGTTTGCTAGGACAACCGAATCTAGATCTAAGCTGGGCCGGTGTTTACTTTTTTGTTGTGTGCCTACTAAGTATAAGTTTTTTTGTGGTTTTATTACATGATGTGATTGAAATTGCATGGTGTCTTTACTTACTTTAATGTACGTTATGGATTGATGTTTTTGGCGATTAGATTACCCTCATGTTAGGAATGATCTAGATGGTCACTAAGTTTTTTACATGTGACCACGCTTGTGTAGGGCAATAAAGGGGGAAAAATAAAAATAATAAATATAATTATTACAAGTGCTTCAACTGCTAAGCCCCCAAATAAAAAAGTATGGCCAACATGTTATATATATATATAACTACTTGGGAATATGCTTTGATATTTAAACGCTTATGATAACATTGCAGAAGAGTCTAGAATTTATATTTTCATCTATATGTAAAACATTTGAGATGTTAAGAGTTGTGAAAGTGCACATTTGAGTTGGGATATAATGATCCAAAGGTTGGATTCCAAAGAGAAAGGGATACTCCTTATGGGGATAGTCCTTTTTCCATTTGAAATCCCAAGTTTGGATCACTTTCCATACCTAAAGTGGATAGGATAACCTCACCTTCGAGGGAAGAGTTTTTTTTTTCATTTTGGTATATAACTATGAAGGAACCAAGGAGCCCGAAGGAGAGAAGACTAAAGAATTTAAGACAAAGAGTATCCCACTCAAAGACTCTTATGTTTGTATTAGGATTAGAATCAAGATTTTTGTCAATGTCGCCCTGCCACTTTAATTTTTACATTTCATGGTTGTAATAAGCAAGGAAGTTTGCCTATGGACATTTATTAATTAATTTGATTATATTTGATATGTTAATGTGATTGTGTATAGGTTTGTCTATTTTTCTTAATTTTTTGGTGATTGTGTGTCGCTCTTTATTTTAGCCTGGATACGTGAGACTCGTAAGGGTGTGAAAATTATTCTACTCATAAAAATTTAAAATTATAGGAGTTAAGTAACATAGAAAGATAATAAATCTAGGGAATTAGTCGCTGATCGCCCTTGAGTTCGCATGCATATTAATGTATTCTTCTTTCCTTATTTTTAAATACTTTCCTGCCTGCGGGTAGAGTTCAAATAATCTGACCAATGGGACGAGGTGTTGAACCTGGGAAGCCTAGTCTTCTAAAAATTATTTTTAAGCCTTTTAAAAAACTTCAAGCATTCCTAATTTGAGTATTTTGACTAGCATGCATCGCATTAGAAACATATTTAAAAGGGTCTAAATCTTAATTGAGTCTATCTTTAGCATTTTCACCCAACAAAAATAAAAGGGCCACTCAGGACAATCTCTAGATGTTTGTCCTACCACTATGAAACCGTAATAAAAATATCCCTATAAATCTTTCATTAAATTATTAGACTCATGTATTTAAAATCGACTAGGTGGTTAGCTATCTCCCTAATCCAGGCTGGGCTAAGTCTAAATTTTGCATTGCATTAGTTAAATTCAGGTTACCACTGTTTGGTGCCCAATTTAAATTTAGGATCTAGGGTGAATTTTGAGTCATAAGATCCCAACCTTTTAGAATATAATCCCAAATTTCTAATAAAATGATCAACTTGAAATAAATCTTCGTCCATTCTAAAACATAAAGCCCAACATTTTGATTAGGTTGGGATACTTCTTAATTATTCTAGAATTTTAAAGTGTCTCCTACTCTTCTTCCCCTAACTCCGCTAATAAGTGTTCAATCTTCATCCATTCCCTTTTAAAATTCCAAAATTCACCTCATTTGGAATCACTAATAAAAAATATTTCAATAAAAATTTGACATTATTTTAATCAAGAGCATTCGAAGGAAATCCCAATTTCCTACGATGTAATTAACTACAATGGCTTACGCTCATAAGAGATTTAGAACCACATACACTTGAATTTCAAAATCAATTTTCAAATTTTAATTGGATTTCTTCGGGAAACTTAAATTATCAATGATCATTATCATCATATTTGAAGAATTAGCTATGAATGATATTTTCTCCCTTTGGGGAGATATATCTTTTGTTGGTGAAACTTTTGATATGAACTTAATGATCAAACATCTCAATTATCATAGCCGAATATTTAGTTGAACCCCATTTTGGCCATTCGGGGCCACACAAAGTTCTCCTTTAAATTTGATTACGATATTCGAGGTGGGATTTGCAATTCTAAATCTGATCCTCATTCTAAAATTTTATTTTGACCTCTCGGTGTAATATATCTTTTCTAATGGGTCATTCGATTTTAGAATTAAAATTCAACGTTAATTTTAAATTCCCCAAAGAAAACTAATATTTTTTAAAACTTCCATCAACAATTGGCTTCTTTACTTTTTCTACATTATAAACCACCTATTTTTTATCAGCTTTGGAGAAAAATGTAAAGTCAGCTTCACCTCTTTTAACACCATAGGATTTAGCCTTCATGGGCTTATCAGAGTAGTTTTTGAATCTAGAAAAGTTTAGTTTCTCAAATTTGGCCACTTTGTTCGACAGGTCTTAAAATGTGGTGATTGTGGCCATGCATAAGAATGGTTATATCTTATCAATGATATTTCTCATTAATAACTGTACAGCACACTCTTCTTCAAATTGTTGCTACATTTCATACTTAGGTTGCGCTAGTGAGTGATGTTTTTGGTCTCTTATTCATCCCTTTTTCTCTTATCCAAGGTGAAGTCAGCGATCGTTATCTTCACAGTTTCACATGCAAATCTCTTCATTAATGTAGTTTTCAATTATGTAAAGGTCTTGATAGAATCATTTTGTAGTTTAGCATATCATTCAAAAGTAATTGCTATTAAATTATTGATGAACTACCAAAAGAGTAGGGCGTCATTGCCTCTTGTATTTATGCATATTCTTTTAAATTGTGTCAAGTGCTATTTGGGATTATTATTACCTTTGAAGGTATTAAGCTTTGGGATAGAGTACCCCTTTAGGTATGGCACTTGATCATTTTCAGTGGAATATGGATGACCCTTTCCTATATACTTTTCTTCCTGATTGATGACTATAATAACCTTTATCTTTTAAGTAATTATTCCCTCGAGATATGCATCCATCATAGGCTCGAAGGTACTAGCTATATTCTACAGAGTGGGTTGGCAGGAAGTGTTGTTAAATTCATAACCTCATCCAGGATTACCTCGTATTCCCAAAACATGAGGTATTTGGAGATTTGGAGGATTAGCTGAAGGATCAGGCATGGGACTTGAGGCAACAGTTCTCTGCATCATCCACATCATTGCCATCATTTGGGTCATCTTCTCTATTATTGTCTCATTCAACTAAGTCCTTTTCCCTCATTTTATGTTTCAATTACTGTTGCATATATGCGAGCATGATATTTATGGAAGTAAAGGGATTTTCTTCTACTTCTTCCTCTTCTTCCTCCTAAGGGTGGCAACTACTAGTGGAAACAGACACAACCCAATAGTTATATCATTGTATCTATCTGAGTGGTTTATCATCTTCATCACCACCATCATCATCATTGATGTGGCTTATCATGTAAACAATCCCAATTTATATAGTGTCCTTATCACCATATTATTCTTTTTCTTCCATATCTTCTTCCCCTTCTTCCTTTAATACTCGAATCTCCGAGCGGCACCGTTAGATCTCTGTCTCTTGATTTGTAAAGAAGAATTCTTCAATCTGTGGGTTGTGGTTGAAGTTAGATTCTTTATTTGGAGGGGTCGGTGAGCGACGAGATCCCCCAAAGGAATCTCTAAGGTGTAGACAATCAGGATGGGCATCATCATGGGTCTTTTTTTTTTTTTTTTTTTTTGACAATGCAAACTAATTGCATTGAATTAAAAACTATTACAACCACGAAGCCAAAGCTTCAAGTTCATCCTTAAATAAACTAAAAAAAGAAGGATGAAGCTTATTACAACTAAAATCATCCCAAAGAAAATCACCATACAAAGCATAGTTAGCACATAAATTTGCTAACTTATTACACTTCCTATCAACACACTTGAAAATAACATTATTAAAGTTCTTTAAGAAAGCAAAGTCGTCAATCCACTGACCACCCTTCTTAGCTAAATTAAGAAGGAATTTAATTATATTATAACTATCACCTTCAATCATAATAACCATATAGCTGAACATTCAATCCTTAATAACATTCCTTAAAGCTTGAATAGCTAATAGTTCCAACTGAGCAATATCCCAATAAACACAATTAGTACCAAAAGCTAGAAGAAATCTGCCTTTATTATCCCAAAATACACTACCAATCCCATCTTTATACATGGAAAGAAGAGAAGAATCAACATTTACGTAGATCCAATTGGGTGGAGGGTGCCAAAAGTTCAAAAGCCTGTTTGACTGATTAACACCCCAGTTGCTCGAATTGCAGCCATATCCCGAGGAAGAAAATGAAGAAAAACACACCGATTGAGCAGTAATAAGAGAATATCTATCTTTAACACCTTCATGAATATATTTATTCCTATCCTTCCAATAAAGATAAACAACAATACAAAACAAATTATGTAATAATACATTACTTGAACTAATCTGGAACAACCACTGATAGCATTCTTCAATAGATTTGAAAGATGAAATACCAAATCCCCATCCTTTAAAATGTTTAAAAACCTCTAGCTGCTTCGTACACTTCGTAGTCACATGATCTATATCTTCAATAGCATTGCAACCTCTTGGACAAGAAGAATTATTCAGCAATCTCCTTGTTGGAATAGCATTGTTAAACACACGCCACCAAAACACCTCAACATGAGGCAAAAGTTTTGCCTTTTTAATCCAATTCTACAAAGGAACACAAGGTTGAACTTGTAGTAAAACTTTATAAATCAATGAAGAAATTGACTTTCCTGACTTTTGAAATTACAGTTCCATTCTATCCTCAACTAAATTTGACATGATTTGAATTTGACATATTTGCTCTGTAAGCTCCAAGCCAAAGATCTTACATAACTCATGAACATCCCAAACTCCATCTACAATTAGCTTATCAATGGTTAAATCTTCTTATTCCAAAGATGCCATAAACGTTGGCCATTTATTAATGCATTTATACAAAATTAAAACATCCTTATACACATCTATAGAGCTTCCAATTGCAATTTCCCACCTAATAATCAAATTAAGAAATCTTCCTCCTTTAGATATAATTTTCCAAGCAGCCGATGCTCCCTTATAAGACCCAACCTAATTTAACCGAGATCCATATTTTGATTCCAAAGTTTTATGCAACAACGAATCCTTATCTTGAGCAAATTTCCAAGCCAACTTTGCTCTTAAAGGACCAACCTTATTAGTACAAGAATGGAGTCCACAAACTCCCCCATTTTATAGGATTGCACAACACATTTCAACTAACAAAATGAAGACCAAGCCTTCCACCTTGCTTATTCCAAATAAAACTTCTACACATTTTGTCAATCTAATCTAGAACTCCTTTAGAGATAAGAGAATGCATACAATTAAAAGTAGGATAAGATAACATCACTAATTTCACAAGAATAAACTTTCCTACCAATGAAATGAACTTACTCGCCCAAATATTTAGAATTCTCACAATTTTGTCAATAATGAATTGGAAATTAGAAAGAACTAGTCTCCTCAAAGCTATTTTCTCTAACTTGTTTCATCTCCATAATATGAACAATAGCTTCCCTTCTCCTCCTCTTCATAATTTTACCAAAAAGAATAGCATACTTATAAAAGTTAATTCTTTGACCCGTCCAACCTCAAAAATCCATCAAAATACTCTTGACCTCTTACATAACCTTCTTACTAGCCTCAGAATATATAATAGTACCATATGTATATAATAAGTGAGAAATCCTTGGGCCATTTGGACAAATACAACCTCCAATAGCTTCACCTTTCTGAACAAGAGCATTTGATAAAGGTTGAGAGAAAATAATAAACAAGAAAGGTAAGAGAGGATAACCTTAATGAAAGCTGCTTCTAGCATTAATCCAATTAGAAGAAGAATCATTAATCATCAAAGAGAACCTAGGATTTTCCACACAATCCATAATAAGATAGGAGAACTTCATAGAGAAACTGAAATACTCCAAAACCTTCCTGAAGGAATCCCAACACATGAAATCATATGCTTTCTCCATATCAATTTTAAAAGAAACTAAACCTTGAGAAGATTTAGAAAATCTGAACTTATGGAAAATTTACTAATTTACAAGCACATGATCTGATATTGATCTTTTCTTAATGAAAGCAGCTTGCTCAACCAGAATCATCTTTGGCATAATGGGACTCAGACTATTCAAAAGTACCTTGGAAACCACCTCATGGATAGTTTTACAAAGGCTGATTAGCCTATAATTTGATGGAACCATAGGATTGTTTACCTTTGGTATAAGCCCCACCAATGTATCTTTCCACGCCACATTCATTTTACTAGATTTAAAAAACTAGTTAATAGCATCCCATAACTCATCCTTAATAATACTCCAATAAGCTTTAAGAAAGGAATTGGAAATACCATCATTACCCAGAGCAATATTAGCATTAGCTTGATTCACAATTAGCACTTAAAGTAGACAACCACCCTTCCAAAATACACTCCCTTTCCTTCCATTTCTTATTAAAGAACCTGATTTAAAGTTCTTCAATCAGAGTGTGATCTTCTATCAAGGCTCCATTATCATATTTGACCTTTAAGATCCCATTAGAATTCCTTCTGGCACTAGAAAATGATTTAAAAAACTTAGTATTCATGTCGCCTTCATTAATCCCTTTGGACTTTTCACATTGCCTCCACTAGGTATTTAGATGAGCCAAGGCAGAATTTAACTCACATGCTTTGACCTTGAGCTTCCAGCTTTCCTCTTCCGTGAGAACACCTATATGAGCTTCTTTAATTTGTACCTTCCATATCTCTTTCAAGAGATAATACTTTAACTCAAATAAAAACTCTTTAGTTTTGCTTTACTCCAAAAGAATAATGCTTTTAATGCTCCACTACACTTAATATTCATAATAGCCGAAGGATTACCAGCCACCTTTTTACTCCACTCTTTCCTTACCACACCATAAGATGCCAAAAAAGAAGAGCAAAAATTTTCAAATTTAATAATTATTTAGGCATCAGAATAACTTTCAAAAGATTAAGTACAACTGGACAATGGTTAGAAGAAACTCTAGCTAGATGCCTGACCACCATATAATGTGGAGAATTGAATGCTGCTAAATTAAAAAAAACATCTATCCAACCTCTCTAGAATTTGAGACTCGCCCTCCTTGTTGTTACACCAAATAAATTTTGTACCCATATAGCAAACTTCATGTAGGTAATTATTAGCCAAAATGGTTTACATCTCCTTAAGACCTTGGGAAAAAAATAAATCTCTTTCCACCCCTCTTATCTTCCTTTCATAAAAGATAATAAAAATCTCCAACCTACTATCATAGGCATATGTTTAGAGAACAAGCTTCCAACTTACTCCATAATTCCCTTCTCTTGTAAACATTTTTGCTCCCATAGACTGTGAAAGTTCGATGGGGATGTTAAGACCTATGAACTTAGTCCCAAACTAACCAAGAGGGGGGGTGAATTGGTATTTTAAAAACTTCTTTTTAAACAAAGAAATAAAATCACATAAACCAAATCACACCACAAAATAATACGGAATTTAAAAGTGCGGAAGCAAGAAAAAGAACACAGAAATTTATAGTGGTTCGGTCGACTCGACCTACGTCCACTCCTTGGAGGCACCCTCCAAGTATTGCACTACAAAAAGAGTGACTCTCCTTTAGCCCCCACGGCTAGGTGGAGAAACCCTCACAAGAACCTCCTTTTTGCCACCCCGGCAAGGCAGAGAACCTATCTCCTTTTGCTTCCTCCTGAAGCTGGCAGAGAACCAAAACCAAAAGCAAAACTCCTTACCTCTACCGACCCTTCCACGGACGAGAAACTCTAGACGAAGACGACGCAGAGAGATCCTTGAAGCAACCCTTGTGAACCCCCTCACAAGCTCCACCTCACAAGATCCTCTCTCTCTCCTCTCTCTCTTTCTCTCCTCAAGGTCTTCTCAGGTCAAGGCAGCAGCCAAAGGTTTTTTAAAAACGTTGAACAAGAGCTCTTAAATAGAAGAGCTTCAAAAGAGCTCATTAATTGCAAGTTGCCGACAATATCATCCAGGCCGATATGGACATCGGCCTGGCCGATCAGTACAAATCAATGAAGATCGTCCAGAGCATAGCCCTGGATGCAAAACTGGATGATTGAAAAATAGCTTGATCGTCCAGGCCGATCTCACGATCGTCCTGACCGATCAGTTCAAATCAGAGGAAAATCGTTCTGACAATAGCCCTGAATACGGGCTGGCCGATATTGATCGTCCTGAAGTAACTTAAGGTTTTTGACTAGATCGACCTGGCTGATCTTGCGATCGTCCAGGACGATATGATCGTATCAATCATCCTTAATTACCTCCTTGATTTCCTGAACAATTATGGCATAATTTGTGAATATCGTCTAGGCCGATCAGAGGATCGTCCTGGCCGATAATTTAAAGATACAGTATACCATACTTGTCTATGGCGGCTACTTCTTTCTGTTTTGAGCTTATCGTCCTGGCCGATACACGTATCGTCCAGGACAATCTATTAACGACGGCTGCCTTAATTAAGAATCCTTAATTAGACTTTCTGTTTTAAGCTGATCATCCAGGCCGATAAAAGAAATCGTCCTGGCCGATATGAGTAAAAATAGAAATTCTAAGTCTCTCAAGTGTGTGTGTGAAGGGTTACAAAGCATCAGTCTCTTTGACTATAACAAGTGGACTCAAAAGGTAAAAAATAAAAGTACAGACTGACTCAACCCTAAACCTACGCATTCCTGAACTTGGCTCCTTTTTGATTGTCCGATCGTCGATTCCTGAAAAGTTAGAAGCAACAAGCTGTCCAAGAGAAACAGTGTTTGTCAATCATCAGAACATAAGACATGAAAAATAGATTTGCAACAATCTCCCCCTTTTTGATGATGGCAAAACACTACAAAAAGATTTAATAGCAACCATTAAAAAATAACCTCATAAACTTCTCCCCCTTTTGACATATCAAAAAGGAGGGTACATGAAAGCACAGTAAAAGAGATTCCCCCTTTTTTTTTGTTTTTTGTTTTTTTTTTTTTTTTTTTTTTTAATCAAGGCACATCAATGATATAGTATTTCATGTGATTGATTTAAAAATTTGTGAGTTAACGTGTTACCAATCTCATTTAATCCATAGAATAGGAGAATATCCGTTCATGGTTTACCCTTAGCCAAAAACGTTGTCTTAGGGTAAAATCGTCTTTTGAAATCAATGACCTAACTCAAATAATTAATTGGATATGAGAAAAAGAATCTACCCACCACTTGGCATAAGGAAAATATCTCCATAAAACAATGAGGTAGATTTGTCACAATCAAACGATAATCGAGATCAAGCCTTTGAGAATCAAAACTTCTAAGTTCTAAAAGATATAAAAAGAGAGAGTAGCTTGCTTTTGAGTGGGCTCATTTTATGCCTCTTGTCAATGTTGTGGCGCTTTGCGCATCTTTTTATAGATTTTTCAATTTTTTGGCGTCTTTGCGCTTCTTTTGTTGGCATCATTGGCCAATTTTTTTTCTTTATTTTTGCAAGCTAGATTCCCTTTTAGACTCTTTTAAAAAACTTAGTTGTGAATAGGAGCTCTCTCTTCTCAGATATTAGAGAATAGGAGCTCTCTCTCTAACATAGGGAAGAATTACCACAAGCAGGATTAATAATCGAAGATAAGAGTAACGAGGGATCATGATGTGACAAAAAAACTTTTAATCATTGTAAATACAAGATAGATTTACAAAAGCAAGCTTTAGAAAGGATCTTAGTTTCATAAACAATCTTTTATTTTGAGATAGACTTTTGATTAGAAAAGAAAACTATGCCACTAATACTAAGTTAGGGAAAGAGACACAATCACAAGATATTCATACTATCTAGGTGATTAAGTAGATGAAAACATATTAACTACAAATTGTTAAAGACAAGACAAGAGATATAATATCATATCAGTGAAGATCTAAAACTAAGGTACACGAAAAGATAAAAAGAAAGCAAAAAAAAAAGTAAAAGAAAAATTTAGCTAAAAGGTTTCATGCATTTATGTCAATCACACCCAATCTGGTCCTTAAAGAACTGAAAGTGTCGAAGGCCAGTGGTTTAGTAAAGATGTCTGCCAGTTGGTTTTCAGTTGTCACATGGTGTAACTCAATGTCTCCCTTAGTCACATGATCTCTAATAAAGTGATGCCTAATGTCAATGTGTTTAGTTCTTGAATGTTGGATAGGATTTTTAGAGATGCATATGGCACTAGTGTTGTCACAAAAAATTGAGATGGTGCTTACATGTAATCCTTGATCCAATACCTGTTGTTTCAACCAAAGAACTTGGGCCACACAACTTCCAAGAGCAATGTATTCAGCTTCAGCAGTGGAAAGTGCAACAGAATTTTGCTTTCTACTAGACCAAGAGACCAAGGATTGTCCAATGAATTGACAAGTTCCAGAGGTGCTCTTTCTATCCACCTTGCATCCTGCAAAATCAGAGTCAGAAAAACCAATAATCTCAAAAGAAGTGCTATGTCTAGGATACCAAATTCCTAATCCTTGTGTCCCCAAAAGGTATCTAAAAATCCTTTTAATAGCAGTCATGTGGGATTCCTTAGGGTCAGCTTGAAACCTAGCACAAAGGCAAACACTAAACATAATGTCAGGTCGGCTTGCAGTCAAGTAAAGTAAAGATCCAATCATGCCTCTATACTTCTTCTGATCAACAGACTTACCACTTGGGTCCTTATCCAACGGAGCACTAGAAGTCATGGGGGTGTTAATTGGCTTGGCTTTGTCCATCTCATATTTCTTCAAAATGTCTTTTATGTATTTTGTTTGATTTAGAAAAGTTCCATCTTCCAATTGTTTTATGCTAAACCCCAAAAAGTAAGACAATTCTCCCATTAAACTGATCTCAAACTCTCTACTCATTGTTTTAGAAAAATAATCACACAAATTTTTATTAGAAGATCCAAAGAGTATATCATCAACATAAATCTGAACAATGAGTAAATCATCTCCAACTTTTTTAAGAAAAAGGGTGGTGTCTACGCTCCCCTTGACAAACTCCCTCTCTAGTAAGAATGTGCTAAGCCTCTCATACCAAGCTCTAGGTGCCTGCTTTAAACCATACAAAGCCTTTTTTTAATTTAAACACATGATTTGGAAATTGAGAACACTCAAAACCTGGAGGTTGTTCTACAAACACATCTTCTTTTATCTCCCCATTTAAAAAGGCACTCTTGACATCCATTTGAAAAAGCTTAAATCCTTTATAACAAGCAAAGGCTAATAGCACTCTAATGACTTCCAATCTAGCTACAGGGGCAAAAGTCTCTTCAAAGTCTATCCCTTCTATTTGATTGTACCCCTTAGCCACCAATCTAGCTTTATTCCTCACCACCACTCCTGAATCATTCACTTTGTTCTTAAATACCCACTTTGTCCCAACTACACTTTGTCCCTTAGGTCTTTCCACAAGTTCCCAAACATCATTCCTAACAAATTGATTCAACTCTTATTGCATTGCTAACATCCAAAACTCATCAGAGAGGGCTTGGTTAATGGTGGTGGGTTCAGTCATAGAGATAAAGGCAGAGTGGTTCACCTCCTTCCTAAGTCCATGTCTAGTCTTAACTCCACTAGAAGGGTCTCCTAAGATCAAATCCTTGGGGTGACTAGTAGAGTATCTCCAATCTCTAGGCAAAGTATGTGAAGTTTCTCCCCTTTCATCAAAAAATTCTATTCCTTGGGTGACTCATTCTACTCCTCCATTGCTTAGGTGCTCACTCCCCTTCCCCAAATTTTCTACTCCACTTGTAATCTCTCCAACATCATCATCATCTACTCCATGTTTCTTATGATCAGACTCATCAAAAACTACATGGGTTGTCTCTTCCACCATCAAGGTTCTCTTGTTAAACACTCTAAAAGATTTTCCAACACTAGAATATCCCAAGAATACTCCTTCATCAGATTTAGGATCAAATTTTCCCAAGTGAGACTTTCCATTATTGTGAATGAAAACCTTACAACCAAAGACATGAAGGTGGGAAAGATTGGGTGTCCTACCCTTAAGGATCTCATAGGGTGTCTTTTCTAATTTGACTCTAACATTCACCCTATTCAACACATAACAAGCTGTGTTAACCGCTTCAGCCCAAAAGTATTTTGGAAGTGAATACTCAGCAAGCATGGCTCTAGCAGCTTCCACCAAGGTCCGGTTCTTCCTTTCAGCTACTCCATTCTGCTGAGGAGTCCTAGGGGCTGAAAAATTGTGGCTAATCCCCTTCTCCTCACAAAAATCTCCAAATCTTTTATTTTCAAACTCTCCCCCATGATCACTATGGATGGTCAAAATCTCACACCCTAGCTTCTTCTGAATCCAAGTAGAAAAAGTTTTAAACTCCTCAAAAGACTCATTTTTATGAGAAAGAAATCTAGTCCAAGTGAACCTCGAGTAGTCATCAATAATCACAAAACCATAGACTTTCCCTCCCAAACTTGCTATGCTAATGGGTCCAAACAAATCCATGTGAAGGACTTCTAAAGGTCTAGAGGTGCTAATATCCTTTATGGGGTGAAAAGAGGAGTGAATTTGCTTTCCTAGTTGACAGGCATCACAAAGGTGGTTTTTTGTAAACTTAAGTTTGGGGATACCTCTAACTAGGTCCTTTTGGGTCACTTTCCTAAGGGTTTTCATACTTGCATGACAAAGCCTCATGTGCCACAACCAAGAATCATCAATGACAGTTTTTAAGCAAAAAGAAGCAGCACATTCAATGCTATTTAAATCAAGCATATAGACGTTGTTTACCCTCTTTCCCTGCAAAATGGTGTTGTTACTTAAACTTACAATGCATGAATTCGTGAAGAATTGTACGATGAAGCCTTTGTCACAGAATTGACTGATGCTGAGCAAGTTGTGCTTCAATCCATCTACAAGCAAAACATTTTCAATCATAAGGTTCTTAGAATTACCGATTATACCTGCTCCTACCACCTTCCTGGTGGTGTTGTCTCCAAGAGTAACCTTGCCTCCAGTCCTGGATTCTAGTACAACAAACTGGCTAGCATCACCAGTCATATGTCGAGAGCATCCACTGTCCAGGTACCACATACTCTCACGAGGTCTTTTGTGAGAGACTTCCTGAAAAATTATCAAATGTTAGTTTTAGGAACCGAAGCAGGTTTGGGTTCCTTCTTATGAAGAGAAGAATGCAATGCATGTGTGGTATGCTATGGATCATGCATCTTAGGTCTCCACACCCAATGTGAACTATGGTGAATTGTGCAAGTGTGTGAGATATGTCCTAGCATGCCACAAGAAAAACATCTAACTCCAGGAAAGGGATTTCTTAATTGATTTGAGTTATAATGCCTCTCTCTAGGTTTTGGCAATTGATTAAAAGTAGAAGTCATCCTAGATTTCTTACATGCTTCTAAATCATTTTGAATCTTCAAGTTTGTGTTTTCTAAAACTTCATTTTCAATTCTCAAATTTTTTTCAATTTCTTTTGACTTCTTAAAATCAGATTCAAGAGATGTGTGTGATATTTTCAATGCATCATGCTCTTCAACTAACTTACCATGATTTTTATTTAACTCATCAAATTCATCAAGTAAAGTCATGTGATTTGAATCAATTGTTTGATGGTCTTTAATCAAAATTTCATGCTCTTTTTGTAGATTTAAGAATTCTAATTTCAAGCTAGCATGAGTTTTCTTTAATTTCCTATATGATGCATGGATTTTTTCTGAAACTTCAAGAAGTTGATCGTATGAAAGTTCACATACCTCTTCTTGATCAATTTGATCTTTTCCCATGAAACACAAGTTTGTAGTTTCTTCCTCTAGTTCAGTCTCAGAAGAATCAGTACCAGATTCTACCCAAAAGCTCCTTTGTTTTTTCTTGTCCTTCTTAGACATTGCTTTCTCATCAATTTTTTCTTTGCTTGATTGATCTCTAAGCTTAGGGCAATCAGTTCTCACATGTCCAGGCTTTCTGCATTCAAAATAAAATAACATCAGAAGATCCTTTAATATGTTTATGATCCTTACCTTTTCTCTAACTTTGATGATGCTTTTGTTTCTTCCTTAGAAAGCTTTTGAATTGCCTTGTGATGAAGGCAACTCCATCGCTTTCAGACCCGGAAGATTCAGAATCCGATTTATGTGCCTTCAATGCAATTGTTTTCTCCTTTTTCTTCTCACCTGCATCAAGATTTATTTGATTCACCCCTTGCTCGTAAGCAATGAGTGAGCCAAGCAAGTTATCAATAGAATAGGTGTTCAAATCTTTAGATTCAGTGATTGCAGTAATTTTTGCATCATAAGACGAAGGCAAACATCTCAAAATCTTGTTAACTTTTTCATAGTTCGAAAGTTCTTTTCCTAGTGCATGCAATGAGGTAGCAATCTGAGTAAACCTAGTGTACATGTCAGAAATCGATTCATGAGGTTTCATACAAAAACGTTCGTAGTCATGCAAGAGAATGTTTAAACGGGATTGTTTAACTTCATTAGTGCCTTCATAAGTAATGCACAATTTATCCCAAATTTCTTTACCAGTCTAGCAAGTTGAAACACGCATGTAATCCTCTGATTTTAAAGCACAAAAAAAACAATTCAAACATTTCGCATTTAATTGAGCTAAATCTCGCTCATCAAAAGTCCATTCGGTAAAAGCAACTTCAGTTTTAAAAATGTTAATTTCACGAGAAGGTGGAGAATAACCTTCTTGAATAAGCATCCACATGCGATAATCAGTAGATTGTAAAAAAGTTGACATGTGAGTTTTCCAAAAATCAAAAGGTAGGTTATCGAACAGAGGAGGTCGGGTAATAGAATACCCTTCCGTAGTGTTGCGATTCCCAAAGTTAGACATGGATCAAATTCAAAAAGTTTTCAAACTTTAATTTTCGAATCAAGCTCTGATACCACTTGAAAGTTTGATGGGGATGTTAAGCCCTATGAACTTAGTCCCAAACTAACCAAGAGGGGGGGTGAATTGGTATTTTAAAAACTTCTTTTTAAACAAAGAAATAAAATCACATAAACCAAATCACACCACAAAATAATGCGGAATTTAAAAGTGCGGAAGCAAGAAAAAGAACACATAAATTTATAGTGGTTTGGTCGACTCGACCTACGTCCACTCCTTGGAGGCACCCTCCAAGTATTGCACTACAAAAAAAGTGACTCTCCTTTAGCCCCCACAGCTAGGTGGAGAAACCCTCACAAGAACCTCCTTTTTGCCACCCCGGCAAGGCAGAGAACCTATCTCCTTTTGCTTTCTCCTGAAGCTGGCAGAGAACCAGAACCAAAAGCAAAACTCCTTACCTCTACCGACCCTTCCACAGACGAGAAACTCTAGATGAAGACGACGCAGAGAGATCCTTGAAGCAACCCTTGTGAACCCCCTCACAAGCTCCCCCTCACAAGATCCTCTCTCTCTCCTCTCTCTCTCTTTCTCTCCTCAAGGTCTTCTCAGGTCAAGGCAGCAGCCAAAGGTTTTTTAAAAACGTTGAACAAGAGCTCTTAAATAGAAGAGCTTCAAAAGAGCTCATTAATAGCAAGTTGTCGACAATATCGTCCAGGCCGATATGGACATCGGCCTGGCCGATCAGTACAAATCAATGAAGATCGGCCAGAGCATAGCCCTGGATGCAAAACTGGACGATTGAAAAATAGTTGATCATCCTGGCCGATCTCACGATCGTCCTGGCCGATCAGTTCAAATCAGAGGAAAATCGTCCTGACAATAGCCCTGAATACGGGCTGGCCGATATTGATCGTCCTGAAGTAACTTAAGGTTTTTGACTAGATCGGCCTGGCCGATCTTGCGATCGTCCAGGACGATATGATCGTATCAATCATCCTTAATTACCTTCTTGATTTCCTGAACAATTATGGCATAATTTGTGAATATCGTCCAGGCCGATCCGAGGATCGTCCTGGCCGATAATTTAAAGATACAGTATACCATACTTGTCTATGGCGGCTATTTCTTTCTGTTTTGAGCTTATCATCCTAGCCGATACACGTATCGTCCAGGACAATTTGTTAACGACGGCTGCCTTAATTAAGAATCCTTAATTAGACTTTTTGTTTTAAGCTGATCATCCAGGCCGATAAAAGAAATCGTCCTGGCCGATATGAGTAAAAACAGAAATTCTAAGTCTCTCAAGTGTGTGTGTGAAGGGTTACAAAGCATCAGTCTCTTTGACTATTACAAGTGGACTCAAAAGGTAAAAAACAAAAGTACAGACTGACTCAACCCTAAACCTACGCATTCCTAAACTTGGCTCCTTTTTGATTGTCCGATCGTCGATTCCTGAAAAGTTAGAAGCAACAAGCTGTCCAAGAGAAACAGTGTTTGTCAATCATCAATACATAAGACATGAAAAATAGATTTACAACAGACTGAAGAAACCATCCACAAACCTTGGTGGGAAAAAAATTTGTGTCACACCACGCAGATTTTGTTTTTCTCCTATTTTGTAATCGAATACTACATTTAAGAATAAAGTACAATTTCGAGAAGCTGACACAATATTCTATAATGGATTCAATATCAAAATAGGGTTTTGAAAATTGAAATAATCAAACATAGTTCAAAGAATAACATATCATCTCAAAAGATGAACATGAAATTCTATAGAATATGTTTAAGATAGAAATACATTTTTGAAAAAAGTTTATTCATTCTTTTATTTAGATATGGCAAGGAGAATAGTTATATCATCTTAAAAGACGAACATAAAATTCTTCAAGAACATCCAAAAGCAAGAATGAGTTTTATAAAATTCATCATTTCTAAAATTAAATATAACAAGCAATAAATTATATTGGCTGAAAAGACAATAATAATATACTACGAGCATATTTAAGATTAGAAATGAAGTTTTCTAAAGGTATCTGCATTCCCAAAGATTCTTCCCTTATTTTATATGAATAAAACAAGGTTTATTTTAGTCTGGGGTTCTCAAATCCCTATAAGAGCAAGCTCCTATAGTTAATTACATCCTAGGAGGAATACTCCTAAGAAAAAACTCTCGATTAAAGCAGTGATTTCATACCCTTTTGACTACAAAGTAGAAGACAAGGAAATAGAAGTAAAAAAAATTTACAAGGAGAAAGCTCAATGTTGAACATTTATTAGTGAGTCAATGGAGGAAAAGTAGGAGGTGTCGGATTCTGAGAAGCTCAGAGACAATCTCAGTCTATCCTATATTGGGCTTTACATTTTAAGAGAAAATTTTATATTTAAGTTGACATTTTATTAGAAATTTGGGACTATATTCCCGGAGGACGAGGACTTAAGATCTAAAAAGAATCTGCCTCATAACCTAAATCTAATTTGGGTACTACAAAGTAGCGACCCAAACCTAACTAATGAAGTGCAAATTTGGACTTACCCCGGCCTGGATTGGGGAGCCAACTAACCACCTAGGCGCTTTAAAACCATGTTTCCAGTCTCTTATGAAAAATGGGTAGGAACGTTGCTTAGGTTTTAATGAATTGGGGGCCGACATCTAAGACAGTTCCTAATTAGCCCCTCAACTTATGTAGGGTGAAAAATGTCTAGGAATGCAATTAATATTTTAGACTCTTTTTTAATTTGTATCTAATGCAATGCATGCTAATTGACTCGAATGCATAAAATGAATATGAAGCAGTTTAAAAATTAGGCTTAGAAAATAGGTTTTCCCTAGAGATTGGTCAACTTTCCCTTGACAGAACTGCACCCTCATAGGTCGAGTGGTCTGCCAGAACCCGCAGGCGGGGAGGTGCCTAACAAGGAAGAGAAAGTTTTAATATGCTTATGCTGACTCTCGGTGGTCCCGAGCTTACTTCTTAGATCGTTAGAGTTACTATGTGAGCCTAAAAATTTTATTAGAATTTCAAGTAAAAGAATTTTAAGCGTACCCTTACGAAAAAAAATCTCTCCGTTTCGAATCCAGGCTAAAACAAAACACGGCATGCAAGGTCCTAAAAAAAATCTACTGCACAAACAATGTAAACAATCAATTTTAATAATCCAAATATAATTTCCAATGTCCAATGTCCATATTACACCCAGAATTTGCAGAAAAGTAAAGTGGCCGGGCACCACTGACAACAAACCCAGATTCTAATCCTAAGAATGACGCAAGTGATTTTTGAAATGGGATATATTGTTCCTTAAATCTTCATTTCTTCATCTTCTTTCTTCAATCTTCTTGTTCTGTCTTTTCTTCTTCTACGAACTTCTCGGGTCCGTCGGGTTCTGGATATCCAAATGAAAAGAAACTCATCCCTAAGAGGAGTATTTTCTTTTCTATTTGGATATTGAATCATCCTAATTTGGCTTTCCAAATAAAAGAGAATAATCCTTTAAGGTATATTCTCCTTTCTTTGGATTCCAAATTGGATGTAATATCACACTTTCAAAAAAAATCACTTTCACATTTATTGACTCTTGATATATTATATTTACATTACATTTCATTTCACAGAAAGGAAAGAAAAATCTAGTCCCCCTGCAAGGTTATCCTAAGCAATTTATAACAAAAATTATCCCACGCAGTTATATATATATGCAATTGAAATTAAGCCACACTTGGCCACACTCTTCTTCATTTGGGGGCAAAGAAGCTGAAGGACCTGTAGCATTTATTTATTATTAATTAATTAGCCCCCTTTTTCTGCCTTGCATGAGTGTGGCCACCTGCAAAAAATTATATTAACAATCCAGATCGCTCCTAGCCTATGGGTAATCTAATCGTCAATCAAACCAACACAGAGTGCAGTAAAAATAAATAAACAAACACACCAACATTTTACAACCAGCATGCAATAAAACTCGAGAAAAAGCCTGTCACAGTGCAGTAAGGAAATAAACACCGACCTAACCTAAAACTAGAGTCAGTTGTCCTAGCAAACAAATCTAAGTGTGTGCAATAGGTTATGTGGTTTTGAAATGTCCTAAGTCAATTATTGGCTAAAGTTTTTTTTTTTTTAATTGATTGAATTCTAATTTAAAGATGCTTACTAATTCTAAAGTGAGATGTCACAAAATTTTCTATTTTATAAGTTTCTATCCTAAAGTGTGCATGCTTCCTAAGTCTAGATTTTCTAAGACCCGGTCCTTAATTTTTGTCCTTAAGTGTCACTACTGTTGTATGAGATAAAAATTTGTTATTATTAACCCTTAGGACTTTGAGCGTGTGTAAAAGGGGTTTAGGGATCTAAAATAAAGCAAAAAAAAGTAAACCTAATTAAATTGAAATTACTACAAGGACCTAAAGGAATGGTTCACGCATACCACATCAAGGGTCCCCTAAAGGTTTTCTAAGTTTAGAAATACTCACAGTCACCGGGGGCTACGACCCGGTGGTTTCGCCCGTAGCACCTCTACCCGGCTGGATAGAGGCGACTGACATCATTAGCTCCTTGTACTTTTGTCCATTCGATCAGTACCGTTCCTCGTAGTTCATGCAAATAAAGAAAAGAAAAACAAGGAAAGCAGGGATTAGAAAGCACATTTAATAATTAATAATAAAATAATTGAAATTTAATGAAAGTAAAAGACGTACCTTTCTTCAGGCTTGAACACCGGTTTGATTGAATGTCTTTTGAACTCCTTTCACTTTCAACAGCTTACTTTATAACTTTTTTTTTATTATTCACTTTCACTCTTCTAAACTTACACAATTTCATAAAACAAAAATTTTACCTCTTACACTTATGCACATTTTACCATTCCTAAAATCATACTCTACATCATTCCTTCTCGGAAACACTTTCAAACATTTCAATATTTAATACACCTTTAAACACATTTCAAACTTCAACAGATACATTTTCCAAAAACACAATTTTTACCTTTCAATACATACAATTCCAAATACATCTCCACTTTTATACATTACATTTTTCAAAATCCCAAAATTTCTTTTTCAAAACCAAACACACACTTTACCATTCACAATCCACATTCCTCTACTACAAATTACCTTTCCACACATACACTCCATTATCCAAAATTATTCATTTTTATCTTTTGAACATGGACTTGAGCTTTACTTTTTAAATATCACTCACAAGTTTCACTTTTCAACCTTTATGAATTTCAATCTTTCAAACTCCATACACTTTCTAACACACTTCTCCACTTTCAAAACAATACAATTTGCTTCAATACTTCATACGCTTCTCTATTCCACACTAACATATTTCACCTTTTCAATGCAAACACAAATCAGTTAATTCACATTTCAAATTATGTAAATTTTTCATCTTTCCAAAATCGTACAATTCACTTTTCAAAACATTTCATCTTTCAAGACATATACTTTACACATTTCAAAAACTCATACAATCATCTTTCGAAACATACGCTCGTCATTTTTAAGATACATACTTCTCACTTTTCCAACACACACTTTCAACATTTAAACACATCATTCTTTCTAAAACACATACAAATTTCACAAAACAAATATATTTTTTACCTCTTATAAATATACACTTCTTCCTTCTCAAAATCATACTCTAAAATTTTCTTTATCAAAAAATGTTTTTTTTATACACTCCAACATTCAAAGTACATTTCTATATATTTTAAATTTCAACATAAACACTTTCCAAAAATACATAATTTTTTACCTTTAAAACATATACTTTCACTTTCCAAAAACCCAATATTTACTTTCTAAACCCTACACACTTTTACCTTTGCAAATTCCACAAACACTTCTTTCAAAATATATACAAATTTATCACATTACTCTTTCAAAATACATACAAATTATTTATCCTCCTACATCCAAACATTTGTTTTTTCATTCTTATACCAACTCTTAACTTGCACATAAAGAAAACTTGATCATATTGAGATGGGAATAGTGACTATACAAAACAAAGAGATTGTAATAACTTGTTTCATTTTACTGTCAATATCATATTGAAAAGAAAGACAAAAAACACATTAACTGATTATGGGAAATAACCATTAGTGAAGCTTACACAAATGAACTCAAGAAATCCTCACAGATTTCGTAAGGATTGAACAAACTATTAACAAAAGTCTAGCATTTTGTTTCCCATTATTCCATTGCTACTAAAGATGACAACTCAAAACCTCTCAAAAATAACAATGCAAGATATAATACGATTATATAAAAAAAAATTTAGCCATTCAAAACTTTAAAGAAGAAGAAAAATATGAATTCAACAAAAAATTTTATCTGAATTTCATAATTAACAAAACAAATATGAAGATTTTCAAAAATTGATTCATGATTATGAGAAAATAAGAACCATTCAAGGATAAGAGATTAAAAAAGAGTAAGAAGAAGAATTTAGAGGAAAGAAGATGAATATGTAGAGGATATACCCAAGATTTAGAAGATTTCCGGCGTGCAACTGCTGTAGGAGCGACAAAGGGGGCTTCGTGTGGAGAGGAGGCTGATTTCGTGTAACTTGAAGAGGAGAGGAGAGTGGGTGTTGGGGTTCTTTGCGAATGGGAAGATTGGATGAGAGGAGGGGCTTGGACATATCATCTATGAGAGGAGGGAGGCTTGGACATGTCATGTATGAGAGGAGGGAGGCTTGGACGTTTTTTGGGTTGAGGGAGAGTGAGAGTGGGTGGTTATGGGTTGAGGGAGAGGGAGAGTGGGTGGTTATGGGTTGTTGCTGAACCCTTTGACCGTGGACCGTTCGGTTGATATTTCAAGGCCTTAATGATTTCGGAATTCGGTGATCTTGGGCTCATTGGATTCGTCACGTCGAGCCGTTCGACTCGAGTATAAGCACGTCAAAATCAGAGACCGTTTGGTAACTCAAATTGTGGTTTGAACCTTCCAACAGTGCTTTCAGCCCTTGATTCGGACTCATTTGGGCTCGGATTGGGTTGATCTTGGTGTCGTTGGGTTTGTATTCCTGAGACGCTCAGTTCGACTGTAAGTTTACTGAAATCGGAGTTGGGATGGTCTCCGAATTAATTTTTGAAGTTTCCAAACTTGATTTTGCATCGAGATTCGTGCCCGATTAAGATAATTTTTGACAACGTATAAATTATTATTATATATATACTTGTGACGAGTCAAAACAGGTTAATCAGAGCCATTGAAATCGAATTCAATTTGAGTTAATTTGATTTGATTTTGATTTGATTGGTGTAGCAAATTTTGATTTTAAACAGTTGATTTGAGTTTAGTTCAGAGTTGAATGAGATTTGGATTGAATTGATTTTGATTCGAATTGAGTGATAGGTTCGAGTCAATGCTACGTCAGTGGGCGTCCACCTAAGGGAAATCCTATGGGCGACGTCTACACTAGGCTATGAAGACCTAGGTGCTAGAGTTAAGACCAGGGAATTTGACCTCGAATAATGAGGTCAACAAAACCTTTATTAAAAACCTCCAATTTACCAATAACAAATTGGAAAGAATACTTAAAAATTAAAAAAAGAAGATACATGAGACTTCCAAAGCACCATAATCCCTACAGATAAACCAACTAAGGGAACATGAAAATAATCCCAATTCACACCAATCAATATATTAACTTCTCTTTTATCAATGAAAGATATTTTAGTTTCTAACAAACTTACAAAAAAAAACCCATGCTCCCTAACAAACTCTTTGAGATATAGAGAAGCTTGTCTCTTTCTAGCTCCTCTACAATTTCAGAAAGCAATAGATGTTGTCATTGATGAAGAGGGGAAGAATTCCCCACTCTATCTTTTAGCTCCCCATCCAATTTTATATTTCTGAGAGATAACTTTATAGGAACCCATACCACCGAGTTCTTTGGAAAGTTTCTTCTTAACATTAGAAGAATCATCTTCCTTAAGGCCAAAAGAATCAATCTTCACATCTTCCTCTTTACCAACAACATTAACAACACTACCTTTGACTGATGAAAATCATAGACACAACATCAAGTTCACCATCCGAGATTATTTCACCCTCCTCACCATTCTCATTTAAAATAATAAACTTATTATTATTTGTTGGAGTAGGCTTAGATTCCATAACCAAATAAGACTCTATGACACCCACTTACACTGCATCTTCAACTAGAGAATGCACATCTCCCAGAACCTCTTGCTCAGCACTTTCATGGAAAATTTTAGGATGAAACAGCACCTTTCCTAAAACTAAATTTGAAGCATCTCCCTTCTCAGAAACCAACACATCAACATCAATTTTTACTTCTATACTAAGTTCCTTATAAATAAAAGTTTAAACTTCATAACTACTCATTCCACGAAAACTAGGTCTTCCAGGTCCCATATTTTTAATTCTTCTTACCCCATAATTCACGTGGATCCAAGTTCCATACCAGTCTTCAATCAATTCTTCCTTGCTAGGCAAATTACTACCAATAGCAACTGCAACAGAATACATCTTGGAGTTAGCTTCTCCTTTACCAATGATTTTCTGATGTTTATAACCAACCTACACAGCATCAATCAAAAGCTCTGAACAATTACTTTTAAGATGACAAATGTTGCCACACTTGAAACAAAGTTTAGATACTCTTTCATATTAAATTTTCTAAAAAAATCTTCTTGAGCCACCTTTCACCCAAACACCAAGGGGATGTTTATTCTTCAACTTGATACAGACACATATCCTGGCAAACTCTCTCCTTCCCATTGAAACACATTCCCATCGATTAATTAAGGAGAACCAACTTTTGAAGCAATCCTGCAAACATTAACCTCATCCCAACATTATAAAGGAAGATTTGGCATTCTAATCCACACCGGAGAAGATAAACCTTTTAATAAAGAAGGAGAAAATCATGAAGACCACTTTTCAATACTAATGATATGTCCATTAACATACCAAGGGCCATTCAAAAGCTTAGAATTCATAGCCTCTTCAATCGTTATAAAAAGCACATTAAGTCCACCCCATACGAAGCACTGTCAAATGAAACTTATCAAATTGTGACCATTGCTCCCTTAACTCCATGCTGGTCACATTAAGAGGAACATTATCAGCAAAGACCTTAACTACCAATGCATTTTGAAGCTTCTTAGAATTATCAATTTCATTCTATATATGTAGTTTCACTACAACTCCATCATCTATCAAGCAATCAACATATTCCAGATCAGAAACTCTCATTTTAGTTTTTTTGTTCCAAGCATTTTGAAGACCATTCCCTCCAAGATCTTTGGGCATTATTACATTAGAAATCACAGGATTTGAAATATCCAATTCACCATACTCATAATGTCAAACCTTATCCATATCATTTGCCAAAACTCCAGAATCAGTCTTAGCTAAAGGAGAAACCTCAGCTTTATACACCGCAACCTTACCCACAATATCCTCAATACCACAATCATTCACATCCATAATGATCGCATTATCTTTTATTGCAACATTTCTCATAGTAAGAGAACCATAATCACCTTTATCATTATCCTTCAAAATTAAACCAGAGGACGAAGCAGTATTTGCATTTAATGTTACCTCACAGAACTCTTCAATAAAACCCATAACTTCAAGAACTTTGAATTTTCTCTCAAACATAACACTTTTACCTCTTCCAATATCTGGAATGAGTTTCTTTGAAGAAATGAAATTACTCTTTGAAGAAATTAAATTACCTTCATTAATGATCAATGATTTATCATTCTTTACCTTCAACCTTGCATCAAGAACAAATAGATTACCGCTCACATCTTTATCTCCAAAAGCCAAAGAAGAAGAAGTAAAAAATGATCAAATAGGGAATGTTGAACCTCCAGATTGATGAGCATCGACTGGACCACCGACCGATGGAGTTTGATGATTCTTTGCCATCAGAAAACTACAGAATAGTGCCAATAATAAATTTTAAAAACTTTTTCTCTCTAAAAACCTGAACATTCTCTCTCTACTTCTCTCTCTACTATAAGTGTATTTAGTGGTCACTGTTTCTCTCTCTTTAAAAACAAAAATTCTGGGTCTTCTTTGGAACCCATTTCTGATGTTGTTTGTAGACAGGGATGGATCTTCTGGAAGCTCCACCAGATGTCACACCTGAATAAGTTCTTCTATCTTCTCTACGAGGCTTTGGTCTCAAAATTTACTTTCCTTTCCATCGGGACTTTTTGGCGGTGGATCCCTGAACACGCAGTTTAGGTGTCACACCCTGATGCTCATTGAGTGGAACCTTCTTTCTTTCATTCCTTTCTATGGCAATGGATAGGTGCTCTCTCAGTAGAGTTCTTCTTGCCTCAAATTCTAAAGGTTATTGGAACTTCTTTTTCTTTAGCCCCATTCCTTTACAATCTTTAGGACCCTAAAATTTCAGAGGATAGGGTTTCAAGCTCTTTTTTCTTTGGAGGGATCGGGACTTTGAGCCAGGGATCCCAAAAAGATCACTTCAGCTCAGTAGACAAGCTATTTCTTTTCACCCACTTTAAGTTTATGAACTTGTTCCAAGTGGGAACATTGATTTAAGCTTTGGAATAAGAAGATTTAATGGGTGAATAGGAACTAGTTGTTGTTGAGCTCAAAGCTCAGCATTCATCTTCCTTCTCAATCTTCTTAGAAGCTTTCATCTAGATAACGAAGCTTAGTACAGCTCTCCCTGGGTGCAGATTACTCAGTTGGTACAGTGTTGGTATTTGCAGTCACCATAAAAATCCTTCCACTTGCCACTAATCACTTAGTGGCTAGGGCCTCCTACTATAAAATTTGTTTAAACACAATTACCCTCATATGAGGATTTTCAGTAACATTAATTTCCCGTGACACTAGCAGATCCATTCGGCATGTAACAACTTTGAAGGTGAGTCGTTACACTAGTAGATGCACACGGTGGGTAGGTGTTCCGGTAGGATGGAGTCTTCTTGTAGGCATTTTAGTATTCATGCCATTCAAAGGAATGATGGCAATCCTTATAATAACTGCAAAGAAGTCAAGACAACCAAATTGGATGGTTGCTCTAGTATTTCCTCTAACAATAACCTGTGATGCTAACAGATGTGTCCATCATATTGCGGCTTTGATATAGAGTCATTACGTTGGCAGATGCACTTGGTGTATAGGTTTTCCAATAGGATGGAGTCTTCTTTCTGGCATTTTAGTATCCATGCCAGTAATAGGAATGATGGCAGTCCCTACAGTAACTACAAAGAAGTCAAGATAACCATATTGATGGTTGCTCCAGTATATCTAGTCTCAATGACAATATTTTCCAATTGGATCCTGACTCCTCATTCTAGTTAGATGGTCATCGAGGTGTTCTATAGATCCATGTGCATAAATGAAAGGTAAGGGGTAGTAAGCAACATCTGATACATCACCCTACATATTTAAAATATAGAGACTTGTATAAAATATAAAATTAAAATAGATAATCATTAACAAGCAATTTAAATTTATTGAATGATTTTTTTGAGAAATTTGAAATATTGAGCCCATATTCGTCTAGCTACTACTATAACAATTAAAAGACTAGCAAAAGATGGAAAAAGAAATAAACCCTAGTGGTGTTGCCAGAAATCCGTGGGCTCTAAAAATTTTGTCCCAGCCTCCCACTATAATTTTTAAGGGGACTTTTAACTAATTAAGTTTTGGGGTAAATTTTGGGAAGGCATGTTGGGATTGTAGATAAGACACTACTTACAAATTTCACCCTCATTTTGCAAGGTCTTTATGATCTGAGTTCTGGTTTCCTATAGGTGCAAGCCCCTACAGTTAATTCTGCCTCCCAATAATGAGAGAGAACTTTCAATTAAGGATAGTCATTAGTCAAATACATAAAAATATGTGTTATTTGAAATATAGTAGTAGTAAGGGTTTGAGGTATTAGAGAATTTGATATTTAAAATAAAAAATATCACCATCTCGTACTTAAAGAAAATGGCAGGCAATGGTTGATGGACTCGATTAATAATGGTTTCATTGTCCTAGACCATCATGATCTCTCGTCAACTATGTTAGAGTAGGTAGTCAACCCAACTTGTAAAAGGATCCTTGTCGTCAACCATGGGTTACTTCGTACATGGGTACCTTGTAGATCTATGGTGGATATTTATCCAAGGGGACAAATTTAAATCCACCTAAGCTAACATAGGGCTTTAGGCCCTATTAATTAAATCCTATTGATTCATATCTTAAGAATTTGATTCCACTATGGAACGTATTTGCTCTGGACAAAACTATAATCTTGTTGTGCTATTTGGCGGCAAAACCACTCGATTTAGAGGGCCCAAGTAATAACCATTTTCATGCGGTGCCATTTGGCAGCAAAATTGCCTGTAATAGGATACGTACCATGTCTTTAATGGTAAGAGTTTATTTGAGAATGAATCCTAGTGATATTTTTGACTAAATATTAGCTCTTTGTGAACTGAAGTATCTTTCAATTTGTCCACCTCTACAAACAATTGTGGAGGGTGGATGGATTTTACTTTAACTGATTTGATGAATTATTCTAATTTTAAATATTTTGGATTTGAATGATCTCAATATTTTTAGATTTTTGAGTATTTGGGATGGCATTTTAAAATATTTGGAATTAATACCTCATGTTGAGATCTGCACTCAATACAACCATCATCGAGGTGTTTGGGGTCATTTTCATTTTGTCAATTATACCTTCTCAACTTTGTCAATTTGTTGACAAATGATCAAGTTTGTAGGCTTTATATTTTTTTTGACAAATTTCTTTTTTCATAAACCTTGAAGAAATTATATAAATGTATAAATAGATATTTCGATCGATACCCTAATCGTATATCTTTTTTATAGTTTGAGCCATATCAACTCCTATCTATCCACATAGAAGGATTGGGCTCAAATTTGAGTTCATTTATTAACCCGCGTAGCATCCCTAAATGTTATGTTTGTACCCATAACATACTTATCGGGGCCTATACGGGTCATGTGATTACACATACCCTTTTTATGTACCTATATGTATATATATTATAATGCATATATTAGGATATTTTTGAAATGTTTGATGCCGGCAAGTTGTGTAGGAAACTATCCTTTGAATGCAGTGTTCTTTTTGAAAGCTCGTACATGCCTTCTATAGCTTATAGGGAAATTGCAGATTCGGTGGCCTAGTGTAGCAGTTGGTGGATATAGTTGTTTACTACTTTGTACAGGGAGAGTGTCATGCACTACTTGTTACTTTATTTAGGTAATTTATTGTGCACTGATAGATCTCCTTCTATATTTTTAGATGCCTGTAGATGGCCTATTGTATGTATGATGGGTTTCCCACAGTAACTCATAGGCACTTGCACTTAATATTATCACTTTGTATTTTTCTTATGGATATAACTTGGTGTATTACTGGTCATTTATAGCAACTTATGGGATCTTACATCTACTGAATATTATCTCACTTTACTTATAATGAATCGACATATTTGCTGTCTTTTGAATGGTGGTTGATTGTTGGAGTATTATATGTGAGTTGTGTATTCATTGATAATCTTCTGAATTTTGCTTGTAGGTATTGTGTTGAGCTCATGACGGGTCTCCTAAAACATATGTCATGCATGTGATGGTCTCCTACAGTAGCTCGTAGGTGATCACTTTTACTACATGTCCTCTACCTTTGGTTACAATGGATCAGTGTATTTCCCGACCTTTAATTGATTATTAACTGCAAGGATGCCGCAATATTCTTTTCCATTACCAGTAGGCATTTGAATTTTTTGTAGCCTTCTATCCCTGCTTGCTAAAAATATGTATATGTACTTGAGTCCATAGGTGATTTATTGTACTTACTAAATGCCCATAGTTGTTATCTGTAAGTGATTCCATCAGTCTTTGTAGCTCATAGGGAATGGTTGTATTTGTCTACAAGCTAACTAACATCGACTATAGGGATATCACAACCTTCAGTACATACTACTTAAGTATATTTGTTTGGAATTTGGGAATTGATTGTGGTGACATTTTAGCAACCATTGCATGACCACCACCATCATTTGTAGGTGATTTAATGTATTTTATCTACAAGTTGATTGGCATCGATAACAAGGAGATTATTTTGTTTGTAGATTTCTTTCTTTGTTTACAGGTGTGATGCGTTTGTTATACATGATCATGGAAAAATTGTTGTATTGATCGCATGTCTTTCGTGCTTGTTGCATATTACACCATTTTTTTGTTATTTGTTGGTACATGATCTTATTACATATCATCCATCTTTTCTAGTCAGTGATTAACGTATTTTCTAGATACTTTTTTACTATTAGCTATAGGAATAATCTAGCATCTAGTACATGTCATTCATTTTCCCCCACAGACGGTCTTCTATACACATAATGAACCCTTCTACAGCTAGTCATGAACAAATTGTACTATCTTTTACCATCCACAAGCATTATCAGTGTTTGTGGATGTATATGGAATGGACTGCTATGTCTTTTTCTTGAATAACATGAAGATTTTCGTCCCTTTCAACTTCATTGCTTATGGGTTTCAATGCATCTGTTTATGTCCTTGGTATTTATTGTAGAGATGTCATTATGTTTGTTGCATGATACTTGCACTCATCTTATGCTACACTTTGCACATTTACTTATGGCTTTATCATTTGCATAGGAGTTGGTTTACCCAGTTGCGCATTGATGTTGACTTCTAAATGAATTTCATTCATTGCATATTCTCTTTATGCACTTTGACTGACAGATGGTTGTGTTTATTTGTAAACAACATGATGTTGAGTGTAAGGCATTATCATATTCATAGCATTCCTTTCATGTTCATTTTCTCCACAGTTCTAATGCTTGTGTGTAAATTATATTTGCTTGAAGTCTGGTCTATTACAAGTCTTATACTTTCTTGGAAGCCCTTTGTCCATCATGAGTTCTATGGCCACTCATTCTCATTGGTTTTCAATATATGCAAGGAAATGACATATTTACTTGCATATCACTGTTGCTTGAAGATCTTTCACAACAAGTTCTTTGCTGCATTAAATGTTGGTGTCCATTTAAAGTTTTGAATGATCATTTATCATTTGCACTTGTTTGTAAATATTCATCTAAAACTTCAGCACAAGTCCATTATTTTGTTGATTGATGCTTATTTGAATGACTTGGATTCATTGTTTTGTGCTTGTATTTTTGTTATGATGTTGTATTTCTTGATTTAATGTTCACTTATTATTTGAATTTAAATTTTGTTCCTTGTAGTTTTTGTTGAGTTCAAGTTCTCTTGCATCAACCTTCCTGTGGTCCTTTTTAATTCAGGTCTTCTATATTTTGTTCAAGATTAAGTATAGTTCACTATTTATTGTTCAAGTCAAGTTCATGTCCACAGTGTTCATTTTGAAATTAATTTCAGTTCAAGCCGAAGTACAAGCTTTTGTTCATTTGATGCTAAGTCCCTTGTTTTCACTGAAATATTTGGCAGCCTCTTGGTGGCTTCCTCATTTAGAGGAAACACCAAGAGACACCCTTCCCCTCCATGATACATGGCGCTTCAGGTAGATATTGGGTGACATTGTTGTAATAATTTTTTTAATCCCCGCTACACTATATGAGCTCTTAAGGGTCTCTAGCACTTGTTTAAAAAAACTATAGTGGTTTCCCCACGTATGCATACTTATTTTTCGTCCCCCTCATGCTATGTGAGTACCCTAAATATTACCAACCTCATTGCAAGCATCAAACCAGTTTCCCTCCCCTCGTGTTACGTGAGTGCATAGGGAAGTTTGCCGGCACATTGCAAGCGTCGAGAGCATGGTTTAAGTTAAGGAGGTTATACCTTGGTGGTTGGCGAGGTGACGGTGTTGGCTCTTGGCACACAAACTAAGTCACAAGAGAGGATCTTTTTTTTATAAAATTAATTAAAATTAAAAAATCTATTTACATTTAATTATGATTAATAATAATTAATTAAAATTATATTTAATTAATTATAATTAATATGTAATTAATTAATAATTAATTATAACAAAAAAAAGTTATAATTAAGCTTAATTAATTATGATTAATAATAATTAATTAAAATTACTAATAATTAATTATAATTATATTTAATTAACTATAATTAATTTATGATTAACTAGTAATTAATTATATTAAGAAGAATTAAACTTATTAATTATTATTAATTACTTATTATTAATTAATTATTAATAATAATTAATTACAATTACCACTAATTAATCATAACTATATTTAATAAACTAAAATTATTTTATGATTAACAAATTATTAATTATAATTAAAACTAATTAAGCATAATTAAATTTAATTAATTATGTATAGTAATTATTAATTATAATTAATCATGCTTATATTTAATTAATTATTAATAATAATTAATTAGAATTTAAAATAAATAATTATAATCAAATTTAACTGATTGTAATTAACTTTTAAAAAAATTGCACGATTTAAATAGGATTTAAGGGCTTTTTAGGAACATGATTTATGTAGAATTTAACAAGGATTTATGTTAAATTCTGCGAAATGGAATTTTATCGACCTGTAAATTTGAGAGTATAACAAATTCCCTATTTCCCACTTTTTTCTTTGGAGTTAGGCAGGTTTATGGGATTTAGCTGAAGAAGCACATGAGAGCGAGAAGTTACCTTCACACGAAGCAAGCTCCCATCGCTGCTTGCAATCAAAATGGCATAGCTTCCGATCTAACTAGAGGGGAGCATTATAGAAGAAGGTTAGGGCAGAAGGGACGTCAGACTGGCTGTTGGATGGAGAGTGATAAAGCTAGTCGGCTGTAGCCTGGAGGTTGGAGGAAGAAGATGATTCGGCTGGGGTAGAGGTCGGATGCAGGGACGGAACCCCATTATGGCTAGGGGCAATTGCCCCCCCCCCCCCCCCCCCCTGAATTTTTTTTTTTTCATAACACTATTAATTAGGTATTTTTTAGTCATTATTATAAGGGTTTTAGGTAATTGCCCCCCCCCCCCTAAAAATTATAAAATACTATGATCTTTAGGCAATTGCTCCCAATATAATTAAATATATTTTGTATATGTATTATTGCTAGGTCGAACCCAACTAGGGGGCACTGCCCCCTTGGACCCCCGACATATATGCGAACAGTTACTATAAGTTTGCCCCCCCCCCCCCCCCTCCCAGTAAAATTATGGCTGGTTTCACCCTTGGTCGGATAGGATCATTGGTTCGTATTGAAGATCAGGGTTGGGTTTGAGATTGAGGACTAGGTCGTAGATGTATATTAGGTGTAGGTGTGAGAGGAGTTCACAGGTATTCGGCTAGTGGTTTCAGACATATAGAGCTCGGTAGGAAGAAAAAGAGAGAGGTGTTGAGTTTTAGCTTGCTGTAGTGGTGCGAACAAGAGGAGAAGATGAAAGTAGGCGAAGGGATGCTTGTGGGGTTTTTGGCATAACAGAGCAGAAAACTCCCACCGCTCTTTCTCTTATAGCACAAACTGGAGCCTTAGACGATGTTAATGCTAAACAATTTGAGCATGATTTCTATGAGAAGCTGCAAGATATGATAGTTTGGTGCCACTTGCAGGTAATGGGGCACTGTAACATGATTTTTGCTAGCGATTTGGGATGGACTTCATGCACAGGTAATCATTTCTAATGATTTTTTTATTCTCTATATTTTTGTCCTAACATAGTGGTTAACATGAACCAATTATAATATCCGTTTGAGTTTTTGCATAATAGCTTGAAGCTAGGTTGCCACATTTCCCATTATATTCTCATTATTTATCCTCAAAGGTAGTTAAAATTTACTTGCATACTTTTTGTTCTCAAAGATAGTTTACAAGATACATGATAAGCTTGATATCAATCCCTTTATTCCAATTGAAATGATCATTATAAGTTGATTATGATTGCTCAAACAAACTTTATGCCAAAACTTATAATGAATTTATATGTGAGTCCTTGCATGCTTGGATGGGATTCAGATGGAATGGTAATTCCATTGAAACCTTGATTATACATCAAATCAAATTCTTCATAGTTCATCTATTGATGTTCATTTAAATTCATGTCAAACTAAATATCAGTTCATTACATGATATCTTGAACTTGATTCACTCAAGTTCCTTGAGTTATCACTGAAAATGAAGTTTTTGATTGATCACATAGTTTATTTAGATCCATCTTCAACTTAGATTTAATATCATAAGTTATTACTTACTCCATTTTCAATTATGTTGTAGATCAACTCTCTTAATTATGCTCAAGTTCAAATTGAATTCATATCATCATAGTCTTGTCGTTTTTGGATCCATTTTGATTGAGCTTGAATTAAGTTTGAATTAAGCCTTTTACTCAATCATTCAAATATGAATTTATTTAATGTTCAATTCAAGTTCGCTGCTGTCCAAATCAAGTCTCAAGTAATTGTCCAAGTCTTGTGCATTTAGCTCAAATTCTGGTCCCCTATTTATAGGAAAATCTGGAAGGCTCAAGTAATTGTCCAAGTCTTGTGCATTTGACTGGTTCAGAATTTTATATTATTTCTTTGGCATCTCAGGACATTGCTGAAAATAAGGAAGAAGAAGAAAAGGCAGTTAGACAAGGAGCTGAATCTTCCACCGTTAATCCAGTAATTGCTGAAAAATTACAAATTCAAATCCCACAAATTATGGAGGAGAACAAGTCGTCAGATTTATTTGTGGAACAAATTCAAAAAGTTCAGAATTTAAATTCTGAAAATAGTTTGGCTCATCTCGTGGGAGTGGAATGCATTAATTTGAATCTCAACAGCAATAATTTGAATTCAACTCCTGAATTTAAAATTCCTGAAATTATAGAGGCTATTAAGGAAGGAGTTGATGCTACTACTGATTCAACTTAGGTTGCTGAAATTCAGAGAGCTAAAAAACCAGTTTTTGAATACAGAATTTCATATTTTTAGAAGAAAATTACAACTCCCTTAACAAAATTGGTGGTTGTTTCTAGCATTAGTACTGATCCAAATATTAATTCAGCTATTGTTCCTGAATTAAAAAACAATTTTGGCTTATTAAGAGATACTTCTCCTCTAACAGATATTACTTTGAATTTTAAAAAAATTGCTCTTAAAAAAGACAATAGTCTTTTTAAGAAGAACAAGTCCCCCGGATCTAAGCACTCATTGTTCAAAGAACATCAAGCATTAGGACCGATGAAAGATCTTCCTAGAAGGAAGATGGATGAAATCAAAGTGAAGAGCAGCATTAGAGGTTCTTCTTCTCTTTTATCTCAATGAAATGCAAGATGGTTCTCCCGTTGTAAACAACATAGTGGATAGATACTTGAAGATGGAGCAAATTATCAAAAAGTTTGGATTAATGCTATCATTGAATGCTGACTTTGGAGATTGGAAAAAGCTTATCGAATATTTATCAATGATATTCTTAAGTGATTTTTGGAAATTATTATTATAATGTACTTTCCTTTTTATCTTTTGTTGCTTCATTTTTCATATAGTTTGTTATTTTAAACTTTTTCTAATTGATTATGGAATCATTACTAAGTCTTATTCTCTAACTGGATGAGAACTCTGGAATACTAATCAACCTTTAGGTTTTTTATTATTTTGGTATCCTCTGCATCTCAACAGTTTCAAAATAGGAAATAGTGGGTTTCATATAATTTATAATAAGTTTAAATTAACAAATTTATGTCCAATAAGGTCCCTTTTTCTTGTTGAAAAAGGAACCATTAGCTTCTTTTTCCTAGTTTGTATTAGGTTGTCTTTTCTTTTATAATTAATGCAATTCTGCATTTCTTCAAAAAAAAATCTTCAAGTCGATCAACTCTACTACCTAAATTTTGTTCAATTCTATCACACATATTTTGAGTTTCTTCCAGAAGTTTATTCTGAACAGTCGACCAATCTTCAGCTTTTATAAGAGGTGGTTCAATAGAAGGTTGTGTAGATAATTGAGTAGGCAACTGAGTAGAACTTTCAGGTGGTTTTTTATGAGGAGAATGTGGAGGAGGTGGGGTGGTGTAATTTTTTTTTATGGTGAATAAATTTTGTGGGGATGCTCATGAGGCTAGATTTCTAGATTTTTAATAAAATTTAAGTCAGCCCAAAATTTTTCTACTTCTTCATTTGTAACATTCTATAAAACAAGATAAATCTACAAAAAAAAATTATAAATACATTTTTAATAAATATCTATTTGAGCATTAGTTGTACTTTAGGTGCGCTCTTTGTGTGCTTTTGTTGCGCTTTAAGTGTGCTTAATTATGCTTTAAGTGTGTTGTACTTGAGCTTTAAGTGTGATATAGTTGTGTATTAAGTGCACTATAGTTGCACTTTAAGTGCGCTATCGTTGCACTTTAAATGCACTATAGTTGTGCTTTAAATATGCTTTGGTGGCACTTTATTAAAATAAATAATTTAAATTTAGTCTTAAAAAGTACCTTTTCTTAAATAATATGGTAGCACTTTCTTGGGTATAGAATATTTCAGTGTTCCCCTCCCATCTCAAAAAATATGGTCTTAATTCTGGATAGGATGGTTTATTCAAGGAAAAGTGTTCCAATAACCAAATCTTTATAATACCAAATATAAAACATTATAAATTAACATTAAAAATTTTATGAGAGGAAAAAAACTAGTAGGACAGAAAACTTATCAGTAGGAGAGGAAAAAAATCATTGATGTAACCCAATAGTTTTTTCATTTCCAACTTGTCAGCAATTTTATCAAATTTCTCGACCATGAAATTCCTTATACATGAAGCCCAATTGATAGAAGAGAACTCAATTATATTATTTGGTACATATGTGAGCCATCTAGGGGTTTTATTGTTATTTAGTGAAAAAAAAAAGATTAAATAACAAAAATATTATAAAAGTCTTTAACTTAGTAGCATTATCTGTTAATCTATCTAATTTTGCCATTTCAGTTTTTATTTCAATTGATAGTGGTCCAGTGAGGGGATCAATCTTCCATTTGAATCATCACCTCTGTTAGACAAACTTGTGAGAATAATTTTATACATAATACATTTAAAGTAAAAAAAAATATATCAATAATTCCTTATTTAGGTTACCAAAATCTGACATGTTAGCAAATTAACTTCTTCAAAAGTGAATTTAAGTAAAGGACCATTTACAATGAAGCCTTCATCAGTAGAATTTCAAAATTTTAGAATCTTAAAAAGAAGTGGTATACACTGCTGGAATGCTAAAAACATCAAAAATTGATAAATGGTTAAATTCTTCAAAGTCTGCTCAAGTTCTTCATCAATTATCCCAACAAAAACATAACAAATATTTTTGAAAGTTGTAACATAGCATCGAGAAGTAATTGATCTTTGATACGACAACTAAAAAAAATAATTATAAAAGCACAACTAAAGCGCAACTAAAGAGCAACTAAAATGCAATGAAAGCATAACTAAAGCACAAACAAAAGTATAATTAAAATACAACTAAAGTGCAACTATAGCTTTCACATTATAAGGTTTATTTCATTTACGAAGAAGGTTGAAATATAGAAAATAAACTTTTTAAGATCACACAATATTATGTATGAAATTAACACTAAACTCTAGAAATTAAAATATAATATAAACTGCACCAAAAGCACACCTAAAGCACAATAAAGGCGCAACATTACCTTTTCTTTAATGTAGAAGTACTCCAATGTCGTTGTCTACCTCTGGGAAGATGGTATTGTAGAAGTTTGAGGGTGGAGAGTGAGAGCAATGAAAATGTCGTGTGAAAAGTAAAAATGCTTTGTTTCTATATTTGTATTCTTGAATTTAAACCATCTCTAGGTTATTGGGTTGGGTCGATCGGGCTAACAAGACATAAAGCAAAAAAGATTATATAAAAAAAAATTACACGTGTATTCATCCAGATCTCGGGTTTCTATTGGTGTCCGAATGCAGAGATAGGCCCAGTGACCGGACCTAATAATTTTCCTTAAATAAAGGGGCAACTAGTGATCGACATGAAAAGTGCAGTGATAGAAAAAGGTGAGTCATTTAATGGCATTTAAAATCTCTAATTTTGTTTCTCCATTTGACATCTGATCTTATTAGGATTTCTATAAGTTAACATCCATATAAGTGAAATAACACTTAAGCATTAATTAAAAATGGCAGTAATTCCTTAATTAGGTCAAAAATCACCTTGATTTGCATATTTTCTCGATTTGTGTGTTGACTACTCCATTTTGTGTGTTGATTTCACCGTAAAATCATAATTCAAAAAATTGATAGAGCATCTTAGGTATTGTCAATTTTTTGATAGAACCGACAAAGTCTGTTTTATGATAGGATGTCATTTAGTTAATGTCACTTGTAATTTTTCTCAATTTACTCATTATGTCATAGAAACCACCTCAATTTGCATCTATAATTTTAATTGAACAAATTGATAATGCATTTAAATTATTTGCAATATTTTGAACACAACTACGAAGTTTGTTTGTCAATCAAATATCATTTGGGTATCGTCGATCAGCATTTCCTCAAAATTCATACTTAGCCTCGGGATACATGTCAACTTCCTCACATGTCTTTAATTTAAGTAAATTTACTTTCACCCTTGGGTATTGAGGACATTCAAAATACAATGGTGAAGTGCATTCGCCAATCAGACTTTATTTGGTCAACATCGAGGCCTCTTTTCCTTAATATGTGTGCTCTTGCATTGGGATGCATGCCACCACTCAGGATGACCCTAATTGAACAAGAAAAAATGTATATTTTGAATGTCGATGATGTTACAATTGCAACGGTGAAGTTTGTTATGTAATCATATATCATTTGGGCGACGTCAAGTGTTAAAATCCTTGATTTACATGTTATCACCTCAAGATTTGTGTCATTACCTTGGTCAATCTCAATTAATTAAATAAGATGTATATTTTGAATGTTAACAACATTTCAGACATAATGGGTAAAGTTTGTTCTATAATCATACATCATTTTGGCAATGTTGAGTGCCAATTCTGGGTGTCGGTCATCCTTTAAACATTTTCTCTTATCCTACAAATACCATTCCCACAATCTCTACACGGGCATAGTATCATTTTACTTGTATTTTCATTACTAAATGAAAAATTTAGAAATTATTTAACCAATTCCTTTAAAACTTTCTTACTCCAACAATACATCCAACTTTTATCCATTTCCAACATTCATATAGCAAAGGAGAAGAGGTTTTCTAGTGAGAGAAACTCTTAGAATTTCTAGTGAGAGAAATTTCTTTTTCAAATTTCTTCTTCAAGGTTTTTTCATATTTGTTCTTCATGATAGCGAAGAATAATCAATAGCCTCTTGTCGGTGGATTGTCGCTCCTCCATCCTCCTTCACATCTAATCTTCAACTATTACGGGGAATGCTGAAGGTCTTAAAGATAGAAGACTCAACAAAGGATATGTTGAATGAGATTTTAGGAATATTCAAAAACCATTGATCATCAAAGAAGGTTACCTTTCAAATGTTCATCAAGTTTCTATAGTTGAAGGAAAGGGAAAGAAATTAGAATCAATTCTGAATACGTCTGATGTACATGAAACAAAAAATGGTATTAATGCAATTTCATTTGGTGTTTTTGATCATGAAGCCTCTACTTTGTTAGATTTGTTCTAAAAGTCAACAAATTTGTTGGCAATAATGAAGGAACATTGAATCACAATTTTTCTATTAATTTTTCAAATCCTCAAGTTACAGTTATGAATTTATTGAATCCTATTATACTAAATGTTGCAGCTAAATTGAAAGAGGAAATTAGTACTCATAAAGAATCTTTTATCAATGCGTTGAATAGTCCTCAATATATCAAAATCAATTTTGATATCAATTCTATTAAGATTTCGGCTCATGATGGAAGTCAAATTAAACTCTAATTTGGAGTTAGAAAACTCCTAGATTCTAAAAAAATTAGTAGTTCTGAAAGTTCTAGTGAAGAATATCACATTTTATATATGTAACATGGAGCTAAGTAGGCAATGGAGCAAATTTTGTAATTTCCAATTAACAACTTTGGGTTTGGATTGGATTCTATGTTCCTTTAAGATGACTGATGCTATGGAAGAAGTTCTCAGTGGTGTCCCTTCATATGATGGGGGTTGTTTGAATAGTTGCTATTTGAATGATTTATATTTGTGCAACTTATGTAGTTTTGATGATTCCAAACATTATTGTTCAAATGTATAGTTATCTCCTAACAATTTCAGAAGATTTGCACTTGCTCTTGTGTGTACTAACATTTCAGGAAAATCAGACTCCAGACTACAATAACTTCAAATCAAATTCAACATGAGATATTTTGTTTATTTGAAGTTTGCCTTTTCTTTTAATTAATTTTGAAAGGGAGTGATTGTAATTGAGTGAATAAAATCTCACACACACAAATAAGGAGATCTTAAAATTCTATACTGATCGTACAGGACGATATTTATCGTACTGGACGATCTGTCAGTTATCTCCTATAGAGCACTTGGAACGAATAGGAACTTGCTTGAAAATTTTTTTTTTCTAAGTCCTATTCGTCTAGGACGAAATTTATTATCGTCCCGGACGATGGGTTCTCTGTAAAATTTTCGTCCAGACAAATTTTATCATCGTACGAGGCGACCAGTCCTCTGGAAAATTTTCGTTCAGACGAAAATAAATATCGTACCGTACGATCAGCTCTCTTAAAAATTTTTGTCCAGACGAAAACAAATTATCGTCCGCGGCGATTGGTTTTCTGGAAAATTTTTGTCCAGACGAAATAAATACTCGTCCAGGACGATCGGCTCTCTGGAAAATTTTCGTCCAGACGAACATATTTTCGTCCAAACGATTAACCGACTTAGAACAGTTTTCAGCAGTTTCTAGAACCGACCTTGTAATAACCGTTCGTACTGGACGAACCTAGTTCGTACAGGACGATCAGTTGTACGAAGTCATTTCGTACACATATACAAATTGGGTCGTTTCAGATCGTTTAAGTAAAATCGTCCAGGACGATCCAGGATCGTACAGGACGATCCACTGCGTACAGAATTGAAAATATGTAGTTTTTGGGCGGTTTTTTATGTCTTTTGTATAAATAGTCCAAATTAGACTGCCACCCAATCTTTTTGTCATTTGATCTTCGTGCCTCTTGAGAGAATAGCCAAGGAGAGAGTGGAAGAGAGCATTCAAAGGAGGATTCCTACCACTGGAGTGAGAAGGCTTCACTTGGATTACTAAGGTAAGAGTCTCTACTTGTGAAATTGGATTTCTTCACTCTTTTCCTTCTTCCTTCTAGATTCTTATGAGAAGATCAGTCAAGGAGATCCGGTTCTCTGCCGACACTTGGAGAGTGTGAACAGCCGAAGGGTTCTCTGCCCACACTAGGAGAGTGAAAAAGGACGAAGGTTCTCTGCCTACACTTGGAGAGTGTGAACAGCCGTAGGGTTCTCTGCCCACACTAGGAGAGTATAAAAGGACGACGGTTCTCTGCCAGCACTGTGGATTGTGTAAAAAGACGACGGTTCTCTGCCGCACCGGGTAGTGGTGAAAAGAGTGTGTTGTAAAGGCTTCTCCGCCTTGTTGTGGGTGCTAAAGGAGAGTCACTTTGTGGTATTTGTGCAATACTCAGAGGGTGCCTCTGAGGAGTGGATGTAGGTCTGGTTATAAACCGAACCACTATAAATTTGGTGTCATTTACTTTATAGCTTTTACGTTTCCGCACTTAAAATTTCAGTTTTAACAACTCTGTGGTTGAAAAACATTTTTCTACAAACTTTAAAAGAAAATTTTATTTCGGTTCAACTTTATTATTAAGAGGGTTTAAAATTTTTTAAAACTACCAATTCACCCCCCTCTTGGTAGCCGTGGGACATTTACTTAGGCTTAACATCCTAATTACTAGACTCAACAGGGGTCATATTATAGGTATGGATAAATGGTCTCCATTTTTTCACCCTTATCTCTAAAAGGTTTAATTTCACCTATTTGGATATGGTTTCATCTTTTATCGTTATTATTGGTATGAAGTTAATATTTCCAAGATTACTTTAAAGATTGGGATACCTATGTATTTAGATGGCAACTCATTTAAATGTGAGAAGAACGAATTTGCTCATGTATGTATGTTTAGATAAATTTGGAATCCAAATAACCTTTGGGAATTTGGGTAGATGGATTGGGTGGGAGATTTTTCCAAAAGGTTAAATATGAAAAGATAACTTCACTTTATTTCCATTGTGCTAAGATCGGGCATTTGAAATCTAAATGCCCTGTTCTTTGATCTAAAGATGATAAAGCTAAAGGAAGTATAAGGGATTTACAGATGCAGTTGTTCAAGATGATACAATATTTAATCATCAAAATGAGGAATATGGACCATGGATTCATGTCAAGTTCAGAAATAAAACAACTAAGAATTAGTGCACAAAAAATGGTGATTGGAAGAAGGAAGTTTATTCAAAATGTTTGAATAAATCGAATGAAACAAATGATGTCAGTAGAAATTCTAATGCAGCTAAATCTATTAATAATACTTAGACTAATAAGGTTAGGTAATATGAAAATTCGAGCTGGTATTAATGAACAACAGGAAAAAGTGTCAGGAATATTATAGCCGGATCTTTGTGTGGCTAGCAAGTTTAATGTGTTAGTTGAAGAAATTGAGAATGCAAAAGCTATTATCTTTTAGGCTATTCCAGAAATTACTATTGATACTACAAATAAGGATGAAGCTCTTCTAAAAGTTGTTTATACTGATTCTTCTAAAGACATAAATGGTAATATTAATTCTGGTTTGGACTTTGAAGTAACCACTATTATTGTAGTAGATGATAATGATGAAGGGACTATTAAATATGAAAATAAAGAACAAGGTACTGCTGAAAATGAGTTGTTGAATTCTACAAAACAAAAATCCAAATTATGGCAAAAATTTTGGGACCTATTGAATCTGTCTCTAGGAAGAGAACAGGAGAATGAAAGGTGAATAAGAAAGGTGGGGACTCTTCCCCTTCATGTAATTAATGTCTTCTTTTGTATTTTGGAATTTTAGAGGGGCAAAAAAAAAAAGGAAGCCTTTCTTTACCTTAGGGAGATTGTGAAAGATAATGTTGTTTTCTTTATTGGATTATCTTAGACTAAGTTGGTTAATATTGACAAGGGTGATGTCAAAAGGATTATTGGGAGTGATTGGGATTTTTTCCACCATCCAGCCGAGGGTACTTCTGGGGGTATTCTTGTGCAAATTTTGTGTGATTCAGTGTGATGGAGCATTCTTCTCAATTGGTGTTTGGGGTTCTTGATACTGCTAGTAGGGGGTGTTGGAATGTTGCTACTGTGTATGGTAATAAGGAGTATCAAGTTAGAAGGGAGCTTTGGGAAAGTCTTGAGAGGAATGTGGTTGGTAGTGTTCCAACTATAGTAGGAGGGGATTTAAATTGTCTTCTTTCTAAGCACTTTCATGATATAGGTCTTGTTGGATCAAGGTTTACTTGGTGTAACAACAAACAAGGAGCTACTAGGATTTGAGAGAGACTTGACAGATGTTTGCTGAATTCAGCGGCCTTGTAGATTGCTCCTTGGCAATGATTAAACACCTTGCAAGGGCGGAGTTTGACTATTTCCCCATTGTTTTTAAATTTAATGAAGTGCCTCAGTTTCATTCCAATATTTTTAGATTTGAAGATACATGGAAGTCTTACCCAGCAACATAGACTATTATCACTAAAGCTTGGGAAAATAATGCTTTCGGTGATGCAGCTGATGTTCTCAATAGGATAATTTGGAGAGCTATGCAGTCATTATCTTAATTGAATAAGAACAAATGCAAAAAATTTGTGTTTTCTTAAGGAGTAATATAAGGAAGATATTCTTAAATTACAACTGGAAGAAGACTTGGAAGGCGGCATGAGTTTAGATAAGTTGTTTTTACTTCATGATAAAGTTCATGAACTTAATGTTACCTTAGGTAGATTATCTACATAGTGGTATCAGAGGGCAAAGACTAGTTGGAATGAAGAGGGTGACACTAATTCAAAAACATTTCATGACTATGCTTCAGCTAAAAGGAATGGGAAATGGATTACATAAATAAAGGATGAAGACAACATTGTTGTGGAAGATATGGAGCAAATTGAATTAGTGTTTCTAAAATCTTTTGAGAAAAAATGGCGTTCTCGAGATAGTGTGATAATGGATTGGCCTTCGGTTAATGAAGATCAGAAGATTGATGCTGAAGATATGGATTTGCTAAATGCAGAATTCACTCAGGAGGAGCTTACTATTGTTGTTTTCCAGCAAGATTGCAAATAAATCTCCTGGTTTGGATGGGAGCACCACTTCATTTTTTTCAAATTCTATTGAAAAATTATGAAAGGTGCAACTTGGAAAGCAATTGATGGTTTCTTCAAGACCGGTTTAATGCATGGAGCTTGGAAGGATACTATGATTATTCTTATTCCAATATTAAAAAAATTATGTATTACCATCTAACTTCCATCCTATTAGTCTTTGTCAAACTATCTATAAGATTGCTTCAACTATGATTGTGAATAGATTGAAGTGTTGTATCTCTAAAATCATTTCTGAAGAACAAGTTGCTTTTATTCCGGGAAGGTCTATGTTAGAGCATTATTTGTTAGCCCATGAAATTTTCAATAAATTCAGATTTTCTAAAAATAAGAAAGGCTTAATGGTGGTCAAGTTGGATATAGAATAAGCTTATGATAGTATGGGATGGGAGATTTTGGAGCATGTCTTAAAGTGGTTTGGTTTTCAAGTAAAGATTTCTAGTCTTACCATGGAATGTGTGGTTAATGCAAGATTTTCTATCATATTAAATGGGAAGAGTACTAGATGGATTAAAGCAAAAAGTGGCTTTCGGTAAAGTTATCCTATGTCACCTTATCTTTTCGATCATCATGTGTTCTCAGCTTTTATTATATGCAATTAACCAAAGAGGACAAGAGTTGGGAATCCTTATTTCTCCAAGAGCTCCTAAAATCACTCATCTTCTATATGTAGATGATGTGTTATTATTTGGGATAGCATCTTCTCGTTTGGTTCAAGTTATGAATAATTTAATTACGGAGTATTGTGGATGGACTGGGCAAAATATTAATAAAGCTAAGTCTCAGATTTTTTTTTGGAAAGCAGTTAGATCTTCCCTGAAATTGAAAAATTGGAAAGAAATTTGGTTTCAAGTTGGTTAATGAGCTACACTACTTGGGAATTAAGATTGTATTAAGAAGGATAGTGAAGGCTAACTTTCAATCCATCATTGATTATGCATTGGATTGAATTAACGCGTGGGGAGCTAGATTTTTATCCCTGGCTAGAAGGATGGTTCTCATAAGGTCTACTTTTTTATCTTTGTTGATTTTCCTATCAACACATTGTTTAGTTCCCAAAGGTGTTTTATATCAATTGGATAGGCTTTGTAGATACCTCATAATGCACAAATACAATGGTAGAAGGGGTGTACATTATGTGGCATGGGAAGAATTATGTAAACCAAAAAATATGGGTGGGATGGGTTTACATTCAACAGTTCACAAGGTTGGTCCTAAAAGAGCTCGATTGTCTTAGAGGTTTGCTCAATATTCTTCATCTTTGTTACATAAAAACATTTCTACTAAATATGGTACAAATATATGGAATGGAGAGTTTAAAGAGGTCATTCGATTTCTTGATATATTCTTCTTTAATGTGACTGAACTACATCAATTTTTTAATCAAGATTTTGTAAATTTAATTATGTAAGAATGTAGTATTCACGATGGACAAAAGGATCAGGTGGAAGCTCTGTTTCAGCTCTCTCGTATATCAATATCTATTTTGGCATATGATTAAGTTATCAAATATAACATTGAGGTTGATGATTTCTGGTTTTCTAATTGTTTTTTTTTTTTTTGATGGAATGCTAAATTGCATTAAAAACAAAATAAACCAATACAAAGAAAACTAGAAACTCAAGTCATCTCTAATCCATCACATTCCTCTTTTAAAATACTAAGAAAGGAATGTGGGATTTCCACATTATTCAAATCTTCCCAAATAAAATTATTATTGCATCCTAAATTGGCACAAAAATCTGCCAATTTGTTGCAATTTCTACTAGTATGAGAGAAAAGAACCTGGTTGAAGTCTTGAATAAAAGCAAGTTCCTTTTTGATCCTTCCATGTTTCTTTCAATTCTTCAAATTAACTTGAAGTTCTTTGATAATATTGTTGTTGTCTCCTTCTATGATTACTCCTTGAGCTTCAAGCATCCATTCTTTCAAGATATTCTTCAAGTAATAAACCGCCAAAAGTTCCACATGAGCAATGTCCCAATGTAGATAATGATGACCAAAAGCTGATAGAAATCAGCCTTTATTATCTCTTATGATACCTCCAATACTAGCCAAGTAATTGCTTTTTAAGGAAGCATCAATATTTATCTTTATCCAACTGGTTAGAGGGGGACACCAAGATGAAAACAGCTTGAGCTGATTAGTATCCCAGTTTTCCGGATGAGTAACGATAAAGTTGCTAACAGTAGCTAAGGAGACGGTATTAGCAGCCATAAAGAAGACAGATCCTTCACTCTTCCCGTGAACTAGCTTGCATCTATTCTTCCAAGCTATGAAAACTGTTGTATAGTACATGTTTGCCAATAAAGGATTAGTTTTAGAAGCTTTAACTAATCCATCCAAGCAAGAGTTAAAATCCTCAAAAACCGAAATATTAAAACCCCAATTGTTAAGCATAAGCAAACAGTTTTTTAATTTACTGCAGTTTGCTACAATATGGCTTTTATCTTCAATTCTTGTACATCCTTTCGGACAGCTTGCATTGGTGGAAATTTTTCTTCTCAATAAGAACTCACCCGAAGGAATTACATTGTTGTAGAATCTCCACCAGAATAATTCAATAGAGGGTCTAAGCTTTATGCTTTTAACCCAATTCCAATGGTTTACACCCATAAAATTGTTTGAATCGGCTTCAGAACAAAGAGCTGCTATAGATTTTCCAGAATGATGTTTTAACAATTCAATGTGATCTTCATTTTGTTCTTTTTCAATAGGAATTTGGATAATAATATCCATAAGAGTCTTGCCAAAAAATTTCTCTAAAGAGTAGAGATTCCAATTCCCATCAATGATAAGAGAACTTAACTTGTGATCAATAGGATCCAACATGTTTATGAATGAAGGCCATTTAGAACAGATTTTTGTCAAGGATCCAAGTATCTTGCATCCAATTGATAGAATTTCCATTCATAACTTTCCATCTCACAATCTTTTTAAGAAAATAAGCTCCATTAGTAATGATTTTCCAAGTAGAAGAACCATTAATTTTAGTGGTCTTATTCCAAATATCATTACCATACTTTCCTTTAATAATTTGGTTAAGAATGGGAATAGCTTTTTAAGAAACTCCCAAGAAAATTTACCTTGAAGTGGCCCAACCTTGGAAACTGCAGAAAACAGTCCTCTACCTCCTTCATTTTTTGCTTTGCAAAGAAGATCCCAAGAGACATAATGCAATCCAATTCTCCCATTAATTTTGTTCCATATAAAGCTTCTACACATCTTATCAAATTCTTTTAGAATTGATATAGGAACAAGGGATATAGATGATAAGAACATGGGAAGATAAAGAAAAGCATATTTGACAAGCACAAGTTTCCCTTCCCAAGAAATACAATTCTTCCCCCAAGTATTCAATTTATTGGATGCCACTTCCATCAGATTATGAAAATCTGATCTAACTTTTCTTCTTAATGTTATTTTAACACCAAGGTATAAAAACTCCTTCACAACTTTGTACTTAAGAATAGAAGAGATTAAGTTCATCCTTCTCCTATCAGTGTGTTTCCCAAAGATAACCAAGGATTTGGATGAATTAACCTTTTGTCCAGTCCAATCACAAAATTTGGAGACAATTTTTTTCACCAATTTCACCTGTTTGACAATAGCTTTGGAGAAAATAAGGAAATCATCGTCATAAAATAATTAAGAGACATTAGGAGCATTGTGAGTGAAAGAAATATCTTTACCACCTCTATGAATATGGAGAGCATCAGAAAGAATTTGAGCACAAAGAATAAACAGATAAGGAGACAAGGGACAACCTTGTCTAAAGCCACTTTTGCCTTGAATCCAAATTGTCTTCTTCCCATTGATTAGTATGCAATATTTAGGATCTAGAACACATTACATTAACAATTCTCTAAATTTGATAGAGAAATTATAGTGAATAAGAGCTTATCTTAAAGCTTGCCATCCCATACTATCATAAGATTGTTCCATATCAATTTTGATTGCCAATAGACCACTTTTAGATTTAGAATACCAAAATTTATTAAAGATTTCTTGAGCCAAAAGAACATGTTCAGATAAAGAGCGGCCTTTAATAAAAGCTACTTGATCATGAGAGATTAGAGAATGAATAACTTTCTCCAATCTATTCAAAAGCATTTTGGCAATTAATTTGTAATAGACAAGAAAAGGCTAATTGGACAAAAATTAGAAGGAAGTAAGGGACATTTGATTTTAGGAATTAACACAATCAAAGTCTCTTTCCAAGAGTGATGCATCTTGCCCGAAGTAAAAAATTGGTTAATAGCTAACCAAACATCATTATGAATAATGTCCCAATAGCATTTTAAGAAGGAAAAAGAAATACCATCAATGCCGGGAGAGATATTTTTGCCTGAAGAGAATACAACTGCTTGCAATTCTTCCTTAGTGAATTCAGCATCCAGCCCACTGTGGTCTTCAAACGGAATGACAGCCCGAGGAGCAGGCCAATTGAGCAGTGAGCATTCTCTGTGTCGCCATTTGGAATTGAAGAATTCATAGAAAACCTCCTGAATATGGATTGGATTTTCAGTAATAAAACCAGAATTATTCTTGATATTGCTGATCCAATTGATGTTTCTTTTAGCATTGGCAAAGGCATGAAAGAATGATGAGTTTGAGTCTCCTTCCTCCATCCACTTAGCTTTGGCTCTTTGTTTCCACCAAGAGTTTAGACGGGCTAGAGTAATGTTGAGTTCATTGATCTTGAATTTGAGAAGCTGGAGCTTAAGATCAGAAATTCTACCTTCAGCTTCTTCATTTTGAAGTTCCAAGATTTCAGTCTTCAATTCGTCTCTCAACACATTGAGATTTTTAAATTTTGCTTTGCTCCAGAAGTATAAGGCTTTCAAGGTCCTATTAAATTTAGAATTCAAAGAAGTTACTGGATCAATACAATTGCCGAATCTCCAGTATTTAGAAACTACAGATTTAGCTCCATAATAAGAAGCCCAAACTTCCTCAAACCGGATTATTCTATCAAAAGCTTCAGCAGGTTTGAATATCTCCATGAGAATAGGACAATGATCCGAAGCAATACAAGCTAAGTGCTTTACACAAGCTATTTGGATACAATTGAGAGCTGTGGAATTGATAAAACAACGATCAAGTTTTTCCATAATACGTGCTCCTCCCAATTTGTTGTTGCACCATGTAAATTTGGGTCCATAAGCTTCCACTTCATGAAGAACATTATTAATCAAGAAGTTCTTCATATCTATAGCACCTTGAGATAAAGAAAATTTCTTACCCCCTCTCTTCTCTTCTTGTGAAAGAATGCAATTAAAATCTCCCCCCACTACCATAGGAAATTCATTAGAACAATGTTTTTCCAAGCTCTCCCATATAACCTTTCTTTCTAAGGCATTAATGCTTGCATAGACATTAGCAATCAACCATTTGCTTTTGTTGAAAATATTTAATGAACCAAATATAAATTGGGGAGAAGTTTCTATAGCAGAGAACTCTGCTAAATCTTTTCTCCAAAAAATCATCAGACCACCAGACAATCCATTAGAGGGAACCATGAAATAATCCCAATTGTTCCCAAAAGATTCAAAACCTGAGAGTTTTCCAAGTTGCTAATTTTTGTCTCCATCAAACCCACCGTTAGAACATTATTATCTTTTATAATTTCTTTCAAGTATAGAGTAGCCTCAACTTTCTTGGCTCCTCTACAATTCCAGAAAATAAGAGAAGTCATTGTTTAAAGATGGGAGAATTACTCCCAATCTTTTTGGATTTACAACTATCACTTTTCTTGTTTTTAGACAGGATATTACCATGACCAAGAGACTTCAATTCTTTGAGAAGTTTTACCTTTTTACCATATGAAGAATTGTCAACAATAGCCTTATACTTCAGCTCCTTGGATAAATGAATTTCATCTGTTTCAGCTGTAGTAATAAGAAGCTCCTCCTTCTCTTTATGATTCCAATCTGTAGCAGATTCATTCAATAATACCGGACAGCTATTGACAATTTCGCCTTCTTCAACATCTAAAGTAGCCAAGTTAGCCTCCTTTATCTTCACATTGTTCTCTTCATCTAGCATGGATAGCTTCTCAAATTTATTGTGTTCCGGACTAATAGCAGCTGTAGAGAATCCTGATATTTGTAAATTGCCAGAATTGTCTTTAACTGGACCTTGCTAGAGCAGATTCGGAATTTCAATGATATCCATCTCAATGGAATTTGGATTCACAATTCCATTTTTTATAAAAGGAGCCAGATCATCTTTAGGAATAGCCTTCTTAGGAATAAAGATTTTCTTCATAATAGGAGTTTTAATTCTAAAAGAATTTTTTTTCATCAAATTAATCCTGTGCCTTTTCTTGTCATAATTGACTAGAGTCCAATTTCCATCTCCATCATCTGTTGCCTTTTCCACAAAGCCACTTGAAACAGAGTCTTTTTTTATTTTCAGTTTTGTCTACTTCTTTATCAACAGAAATGGTTCCTTTGGACAAATTGGCCTCAATACATTTATCTGATTTGTGATCAATAAAACCACATTTGGAACAAATGTTAGTAATGCCTTCATAGAGGATTTTTTGAAAGAATTTGCCATTCAAGCCTTCCACCGAAACACCATTAGGAAGTTTCATATCCAGAGGAACACAGACACAGATTCTAGCAAATTCTCTTCTACTCCATTGGAACATATTCCCATCTAGGAGGTAAGGTTTACCGACAAGAGAAGCTATCCTGCATATATTCACCTCATCCTAGCAGTGCAGTGGTAGGTTGGGAAGTCTGATCCATAAAGGAGTTGAAATGCCTTTAAGAGAATTGGGATTAAAATTAGAAGACCATTTTTCTAATCCAATCACTTGGCCTTTAACAAGCCAAGGTCCACCAGATAAAAATTTTTCAGGAACAATTTCATTTTCAAAAGCACAAAGTACTCAGCCGAGGCCTAATCTTGTAATGTGAAAATTGCCAAAATAGCTCCATTGTCTCCTTAATTCCAAACAAATAGTTTGAAAGGAATTGTTTTCCCCAAAAATCTTCACAATAATAGCCTTCTCAAGCCTTTTAGAATTTTCAATTTCTTTCTCAGCATGGAGTTTAACTACTAAACCATCATCAGATAAAAATTCCCCAAGCTCCAAATTCTCCACATTGATATTGTCTTTCTTTTTCCAAGCATTAGCAACCTTGGCTTTGTTGTTCTTCAATTCAGTCGGCAAATTATTGTGAGGAGCAGTATTTGTTGTCTTAGGATCCTCAATAAGATCCTTATGCAGAATATCTTCATTCATCTTGTCTTCATGATTTGCTCCCTTAGCCGGGGAAGCAAAGTTCATTTTCCAAACCAGAGAAGAAGGCAGAGAAACAGAGTTGAATACTTTATTTGAGCAAAGTTTCAAACCAGATGAAGAAGAAGCCTCCAATTTAAGATCATCTTTAAAATTACCTCTGAAAGGATTCGAAATAGAGAATTCCACATCGGAATTCAATTCCTTTAGCAAGATTCCTTTTCCTTTGCCTGGGACGGATATAGGGGCTTTCTTCATTGTAAACCCTCCTTCATTGATAACAAGAGCTTTCTCTTTAAATCCTTTCACTTTGTTGTTGAACAGATCCATTGCTTTAGAACCTCCATTAAAAACTTCAGACGAATTCCTTGATGGTACCAATAGAGCTTTCTTGTAGTTAGCCCAAACATCTGTAGAAGTAAGATGCTTTCCTACCATGATAGCCGCGAGAGTCCAGATGGAACTCTCGCTGGCGTCCAAAACTCTCGCCGGCGTCCAGATCACCGGAGAAACACGAAGAGATAGATGCCGTGAAATTTCAGGAACCGAAAAATTCAAAAACCCAACCTTAATTGGTTAAGAAAATTAAAATCTTTGGAAACTTTCTAATTGGTTAAGAAAATTAAAACTAAAGCCAAGAGTTGAAAACTTTTGGTGGATGATGAGAAGGTATGCTTTACCAACGAATGAATTCTTAAAATATAAAAGACTTTGGCATAGTGATCTCTGTTCTAGAGGTTGTTAATAGGTTAAATATTGTTCTCATATTGTTGTCCATTGCAAATATCTTATTAATATTATTTGCAAATTGAGACAATGGGGATTTCAAATTTTGATTTTCAAATCTTTGGCAACTTTCTTAATAGAGCTTAGAAGTCTTTCCAAATTTCATTCGAATATTGTAAAGGTTTATTGTACAACTATTTTTCTCCTGAAAATGCTAGAATGATAGCAAGCATGGTAATTCTATTGCTCCTACTTTGGTGGTTGCTGCTAATGTGTTATCCACTACCATGTCTAAATATCTGATGCTAGCAACTGCGGTGCTTCTCTCCATATGGAGTTTGACATTTGTTGGCACCCTCCACCTCTAGATTGGATAAAGATAAATGTGAATTCCTTTTTGTTGGATTCGAACATTGCAAGCATTGGGGAAATTGTTAGAGATCATAAAAGTAGATTTCTTCTTGCTTTTGGGAAAAAGAAAATGCATTGGGACATAAATTAGTTGGAGATGGAGGCTATTTTTACTTTGAAAGAATTTTTACAACATTAGATGTTTAAAAGTAAAGGTGTAATAATTGAAGGTGACAACTACAATGTGGTTATGTTCCTTCAAGATTCTATGATGAAATCAATATACAAAGCCCATAATTTTGTTTCGAAGAAGTTGTCATTTTTCAATGACTTTAATAAAGTTGTTTTCCATCATATTTCAAGAGAATGTAATAAAGTAGCTGACTTGTGTGCTACTTTGGCTTTAGAAAATAGCTTTTGTTTTGATTCATTTTCTTCTTTTAACATTCCTTCATTGTATAGTATAATAAAGAAGGAATGTGATAGTTATTTCTTTTTATAGTTTGTAATAGGTTTTGTTTTATTTAATGCAATTTCAATTTCAATATATATATATAGCAAAGGAAAAGTGAATGTTAGGAAATTAGGACTAAGATAAATCAAGAAAAGTTAAATATCAGATCTTAAATAAAACACATATACCCTATTGTGAATTACAAACCTAAAATAATTTATAATAAATAAATCAATTTTAGTGCATTGTGTTTATATTCACAATACAATTATGAACATGAAATGAGATATCGAAATTAAAATTTAATTATCCACTAAATTTTAAACATTATAATTTCACTATAAAATCCCAAGGAAATTACATTTTTCTTAAAACGCGCTAAGAATTAGAAAAAAAGCAAATGTTATACAAAAAGATAAGATTCATTTTAGTATGTTAATTTATGAATGCAATTAGAGGATGTTTGATGAACTATACACATCAGTTTGATAAAAAGTAACTTATCATGTAAAGTTCTTTCATCAAATAATTTTTATTTCATCAAATAAAATTTAACTGAAATTTTTAAACTCTTTCATCAAATAAAATTTTCATAATTTAACAAGACTAAACGAAAGCATTGAAGAGAGTGTTTAGACCAAGCTTCCACTACAGTCACAGAATGCCATTAAACTAATTTAGTTTCTAAAAATTTTCTAATAATGCAATGAAATATTTCCTAAAGGTGCTTCCTATAATGAGGCAATGGATGCTACTATTATTTTACTCATTTTTTTAAGGTTGATTTAATTATATTTAGAAAAACCATATGATGTTATCTTCTTTCATCTTCCATTATTTAGCTCTTCTGTCTTATAAGAGAAAATATTTAATGTATTGTTATATCTTTCCCATTAAATTGAGTTTATAGTTCTTTATCAATCGCTAACGAACCAATCAAACTATACTTTTTTGTAAACTATCAAAACTCCGTTGTTACAAGAACTTGAAAGACAAAACTAAAGGTGATTGAATCAAATAATTATTTGGAGATTATTAGCCTAGCTCACATTTGCCAACCAATTAATTCTCATTAGGTGAGATTGTCTTCTAGTTTCACTTTGAAGAAATTTTTTTTGTTGCAAATCTATTTTCATGACTTATATTTTGATGATTGACAAATACTATTGATTCTCTTGGACTGCCTGTTACTTCTAACTTTTCAAGAATCGAAGATCGGACTAACAAACGAAGCCAGTTCAAGATTGCGTAGGTTTAGGTTGAGTCAGTCTGTACTTTATTTTTTCTCTTCTTGAGTCTATTTGTAATGTTCAAAGAGACTGATGCTAAGTAACCCTACACACACACACTTGAGAGACTTAGAATTTTGATTTTTACTCATATCGGCCAGGATGATATTTACATCGTCCTGGACGATCGGGCTTAAAAACGAAAATCCAGGCTTAAAAAAAAATTTAAACAAGGATTCTTTATTAAGGCAGCCGTCATCAACAGATCATCCTGGATGATACGTGTATCGGCCAGGATGATAAGCTCAAAACAGAAAGAAGTTGCCGCCATAGATAATTAAAGTATTCTGTATTTTTTAATAATCAGTCAGGATGATCATTGATCGGCCTGGACGATATTCACAAATTATGCCTTAATTGATCAGAAAATCAAGGGAGAAATTAAGGATGATTGATACGATCATATCGTCCTGGACGATCACAAGATTGGCAAGGATGATGTATTCAAAAACCTCAGTTACTTCTGGAAGATAAATATCGGCCAGCTCAAATTCAGGGCGATGCTCTGGATGATTTTCCTCTAATTTGAACTGATTGGCCACGACGATCATGAGATCGTCTTGGACAATCAAGCCAATTTTAAATCATCCAATTTTAAATTGTGAGGGGGAGCTTGTGAGGGGATTCATAAGGGTTGCTTCAAGGATCGCTCTGCTTCTTCTTCGTCTAGAGTTTCTCATCCATGGAAGGGTTGGTAGAGGTAAGGATTCAGCATCTGATTGTGGTTCTCTGCCAGCTTCAGGAGGAAGCAAAAGGAGATAGGTTCTCTACCTTGCTGGGGTGGCAAAAAGGAGGTTCTTTGTAAAGGCTTCTTCGCCTAGCTGTGGGGGTTAAAGGAAAGTCACGATTGTTGTGGAATACTCGGAGGGCGCCTCTGGGGAGTGGATGTAGGTCGAGTTGACCTAACCACTATAAATTTTTGTGTTCTTATTTCTTGGTTCCGCACTTTAAATTTCCATGCTTATTTTTCTTATGGTGTGATTTTGGTTTATGAGATTTTTACTTCTTTGTGAAAAGAATTTTTAAAATACCAATTCACCCCCCCTCTTGGTTAGCTTGGGCCAGTTCTATAGGGCTTAACATCCCTAACGAACATTCAAGTGGTATCAGAGCGGGATTCAAAATTTTTAAGTTTGAATTTTTTTGATTTTGATCCATAGCTAACCTTGGGAATCGTAACACTACGGAAGGGTATTCTATTACCCGACCTCCCCTGCTCAATAACCTACCTTTTGATTTCTGGAAAACCTGCATGTCGACATTTTTACAATCTACTGATTATCGCATGTGGATGCTTATCAAAGAAGGTTATTCTCCACCTTCTCATGAAATTAATGGTGTTAAAACTGAAGTTACTTTTACTGAATGGACTTTCGATGAACGAGATTTAGCTCAATTGAATGCAAAATGTTTGAACTATTTTTTCTATGCTTTAAAATCTGAGGATTACATGCGTGTCTCCACTTGCAAAACTGGTAAAGAAATTTGGGACAAATTGTGTATCACCTATGAAGGCACTAATGAGGTTAAACAATCCCATTTGAACATTCTCTTGCATGACTACGAACTTTTTTGTATGAAACCTCATGAATCAAATTCTGACATGTATACTAGGTTTACTCAGATAGTTACTTCACTGCATGCACTAGGAAGAGAACTTTCAAACTTTGAAAAAGTAAATAAGATTTTGAGATGCTTGCCTTCATTATATGATGCTAAAATCACAGCAATCACTGAATCTAAGGATTTGAACACTTATTCTATTGATAACTTACTTGGCTCACTCATTGCTTACGAGCAAGGGGTGAATCAAAAAAATCTTGATGCAGGTGAGAAGAAGGAGAAAACAGTTGCACTTAAGGCATATAAATCAGATTCTGAATCTTTCGGGTCTGAAAGCGATGGAGTTGCCTTCATCACAAGGCAATTCAAAAGCTTTTTAAGGAAGAAGCAAAAGCATCATTGGATAAAAAGTAAGGATCATAAATATTCTAAAGGATTTTCTAATGTCGTTTGTTATGATTGCAAGAAACCAGGACACGTGAGAACTGATTTTCCTAAACTTAAAGATCACTCAAGAAAAAGAAAGGGTGAGGAGAAATCTATGCTAAGGAAGGACAATATGAGAGTACAAAAAGTATTTTGGGTGGATTCTGCATCGGACTCATCAGAGACGGAACCAGAAGATGAGACATCAAAATTGTGCTTAATGGCAGACAACAATCTTGATCAAGAAGACGTATGTGAACTTTCTTACGATAAACTTCTTGAAGTTTCAGAAAAAATTCATGCATCATATAGGAAATTAAAGAAAATACATGCTAGCTTGAAATTAGAATTTTTGAATCTACAAAAAGAGCATAAAATTTTGACTAAAGACCATCAAATGATTGATACAAATCACATGACTTTACTTGATGAATTTGATGAGTTAAATAAAAATCATTATGAATTAGTTGAAAAGTATGATGCATTAAAAGTTTCACACACATCACTTGAATCTGATTTTAAGAAGTCTAAAGAGATGGAGAAAAATTTGAGGATTGAAAATGAGATCTTAAAAAGCATAAATTTGAAGATTCAAAATGAATTAAAACATGTAAGAAAACTAGGATGACACCTACTTTTGATTAATTGCCAAAACCTAGAAAGATGCATTATAACTCAAACCACTTAAGAAAGTCTTTTCCTAGAGTTAGATGTTTTTCATGTGGCATGCTAGGACCCATCTCACACACTTGCACAGTTCACCATAGTACACATTGGATGTGGAGACCTAAGGTGCATGATACACAGCATACCACACATGCATTGCATTTTACTCTTCATAAGAAGGAACCCAAACCTGCTTGGGTTCCTAAATCTAACATTTGGTAATTTTGCAGGAGGGCTCTCACAAAAGGCCTCATGAGAGTATGTGGTACCTGGACAGTGGATGCTCTCGACATTGAACATTCACTTCTGATAGCATACATTATATCTTTCTAACATCTATTTCCACTTTTCTTAACTTACACAATTTTCACAAAACAAACTATTTACTTCTCACACTTGTACACTTCTCCCATTCCAAAATCATATTCTACACTTTTCTTTATCAAAATACTCTTAAACATTTCAATATTCAATGTACCTTTCAACACATTTCAAATTTTACATTTCAAAACATAAATCCTTAACCCTTCCAAATTATACAAATTCCACTTTTACTTTTTTAAAACTCACATACTTCCTTTTTCAAGATATAAATTTTTTTGCTTTTCCAATATCACACACTTTATTCATTTTTCAACACACACACACTTTTCCTTTCAAATCATTACAATATTCTCTTCCAAATCATACACAAATACAACTAAATCTCTACCTTTACATATAAGTTCGCCACATCACCCTTTTCAAAACACACAAATTCCACTTCACCACCTTCCAAAAATACACAAGTTCCACTACATCTCCACCTTTACACATTTTGTTTTCAATACATATACACTTAACTTCTTAACAAATAATAAAAAAAAATTATCAAACAATTTATCTTAAAAAAAAGCACAATTCTCTTTTTAAAGCATTTCACCTTTAAATATATATACTTTCCAAACACATTTTCTTTCCAACGCCTAAATTTTCCAAAACACTCTGCTTTTACCTTTCTTATACAAAACATTTTTAATACACATACACTTATCAAAACACTTTACCTTTCTAAAACCACACTTTCTCTCCATTCAAAGATCATACATTTATAATTTGAATCACAAAGCACAATTATGCTCTCCAACATTTTCATCTTTACTGAATCAAGATAAGAAACCACTCTTGATGCAAATGCAAATAAAGAAACACTAGGCTTCAAATTGAATCGAACATGCAACTATAAGCTCCCAACTTACTCATTGATTACGAATCAATAATTATACCAAATGAAATTTGAGATAAGAAAGGAAAACAATAACAACTCAATTTCTTTCCAACAAGTCAAGAAGCCTTTCGATATAAATCATACAATCTTTCATTGAATCCATATATGCTAAAGAAAGAAACATAAAACAAATAATAGATCAACCAAAACTACAACTGATTCTTTAATTTCAAAAAAGAAGAAGAAGAAATATGCTGCTGATTTTAGAGTTTCTTTATAGTTAATTGCTGAGTTTTTTTTTTTTTTTTTTTTTTTTTTTTTAAGATTAATGTAATAATCTAAATAACCCATTAAAACATCAAGATAAAAAAGAAAACCATGATTTCAAGAAATTCTTTTGATATATTTCTCATCCTTGTACAAAAAGAAACAATTAAAAGAACTTTCATACAATCCAAATTTCAAAGTTGCAACAAGAAGACATCAAACAAGAATGAGAGAAGAATAAGATGGAAAGGATGTAGAAGAAATTACCCAAGATTAGGATGTCTTTTATGCGTCGGCTAAGGCAGAAGAGGCGACGACGTGCGACTACTGCTGCTCGTCGAGAGGAGGTAGTGGCTTCGGCTTAGGTTCATCACGAGGGAGTAGGGAGGCTTGAACATGCCATGTATGAGAGGAGGGAGGCTTGGATGTGTCATGTATGAGAAGAGGGAGGCTTGGACGTTTTTTTGGGTTGAGGGAGAGGGAGAGTGGGTGGTTATGGGTTGAGGGAGAGTGGGTGGTTATGGGTTGTTGCTGAACTCTTTGACCGTGGACCGTTTCATTGGACATTTGAAGGCCTTAATGATTTCGGAATTTGGTAATCTTGGGCTCATTGGATTTGTCTTGTCGAGCCGTTCGATTCGAGTATAAGCTCGTCAAAATCGGAGACCGTTTGGTAACTCAAATTGCGGTTTGAACCTTCCAACAACGCTTTGAGCACTTGATTTGGACTCATTTGGGCTCGGATTGGGTTGATCTTGGTGTCGTTGGGTTTGTATTCCTGAGACGCTCAGTTCGACTGTAAGTTTGCTGAAATCGGAGTTTGGATGGTCTCCGAATTAATTTTTGAAGTTTCCAAACTTGATTTTGCATCGAGATTCATGCCCGATTAAGATAATTTTTGACGACGTATCAATTATTATTATATATATACTTGTGACGAGTCAAAACGGGTTAATCGGAGCCATTGAAATCAAATTCAATTTGAGTTAATTTGATTTGATGTCGCTTCGATTCGTGTAGCAAATTTTGATTTAAAAGAGTTGTTCTGAGTTTGTTTGAAGTTGAATCAAAATGTAGATTTAATCGATTTTGATTCGATTGGTGAATTGATTTGAGCCCAATAATGTATCAATTTGATCAAAAATAAATTAGATTGAGTCGATCGACATCGATGAATCAAAAATCGAGCCTGATTTGAGTTGAGTGATAGGTTCGAGTCGATGCTACGTCAGTAGGTATCCAGCTAAGGGAAATCCTATTGAATGACGTCTACGCTAGGTTACGAAAACCTAGGAGCTAGATATTGAGTCCGGGAAAATTGACCTCGAAAAATGAGGTCAACAAATGGACCCCCAATAGGCATGATAAACTTGTCAAAGTTTATCGTGCGTATTAGCGTTGACCGAAATGATCAACTAGATCCAGAGTTGAACTTGAAGATTGAGTATACAATTTGAAAAGATTTTGAGGTTTGATAGAAAATTAGGATAAAGGTTGATAGAGTTTCGAGTTGATTTAGTGATTTTGAAGTTGATGTTGGCCTTGATGGCTTTAGCAAATAATAACTAAAAATATTAGTATCATTTGGTAAAGTGAAGATATGAAAAAGTTAAATGTAGTGATTCTAGATAGAGTCCTGATGCTAGATGATCTACAGTGATATTTATAGATATAAAAATCACTTTCTTTGGATTTAAATTTTGAAACTAAACTAAGGGACATCCCTTAGTTGGTTCTGAGATAATTATCTAATGTTCTCATTCACTATTGAGTAGATATCATACAAATATAAATCTATTATTGACTGAACTATGATGTTAGAACATGAGGTGTTCTATCCTTAGTAATGTCGATGATACCTTTGTTTGAATCTGTGTCAAACTTCAAGACAAAATCAAGCTACAATATGACTAAGTCCATAATTGACTAATCTTGGATGTTAGAATTGGAGGGATTCTATTCCTGATAAAGTCTATGGTAATTTCGTCAAAAAGATATGAAATTCAATTCACAGTATATCTTTATCATAAACTAGAATCGGATGTTAGAGCCTAAATAACTCTATCCCCGTTTCTTTTCATAGCATTGAAATTCAAAATATTTTGAAACTACAATTTTCTTTGAAAGAAAGTCGTTAAGTTTTGACTATTTGATTAAACTCATGTTGGTCATATTCAAATTATTTAATTTAGAGGGAGTCAACCTATTCTTCATTGAGTTTTTGAATCTTTTCACATGTCTTTTTCATTGGGTTAAGATGATTAAAACTTAAATGATCACTTTCAAATATTATAAGAGAATTATCAAATGAAAAATAAAGCTTTCACTTTTTGATGAAAATCAAACTTTTCCCAATCATTGTGAGTATTTGATATTCCTTAGTGTTTTCACTATAAAGGATGCTCAAATATACTCATTGTTCTATAACAACTCATGTAAAAGTTAAAATTTTCTAAGGAAACGTTTATCATATTGCATTTAGTTCTCCTAGAACATGCAAATGAGGACTCTAGAAAATTCATATGATTTTCTTTGAGTTATTCTAGACAAATTCAATCATATAATCAATCTTTAATCAAGATCTTGCATTTCTGCTTTGGTGGTAGAGATGCTTTGTTAAGTCTTTACTTATTAAAGATGATCAAACTACTCCCCTTTTGTTTTCCTCATATATGATGATCTGATATAAAAACATAATTTCTAGTGGATTATTTGTAAGTTATAAAGATCATTTATAATGAAGAATAAAATAAAATTTTATTCAAAAAAATTTTCAAGTCTATCAATCGTCAAAATGTTTTTTCTTTCCCTTCTAGAAAATGATATATATAAAAGCTTATGATCTCTAGTAGAACATTTGCAAGTTATCGATGTCATTTGTGGTTGAGGGAAAAGATTCAAAGCTTTAAAGGAATCAACTTTACTTTAAAAATTCACCACCCTGAAATCAATCTTTTGGTCTAAGTCCGCTTTTACGGCATCCTATTGAAATCCTTGAACTTAGGAGTAAGCATCCCTAGTGGCATCCTAATCTTCATCCCGAGGAGAAGTATAAGCATCCCTAGCGGCATCTTCTCTTCATTAAATTCTAAATCTTAAATCCGTCTTTAGGTATAAGTCCTCCTACGACATCCTATTGACATCTTTGGAGTTAGGAGTAAGCATCCCTAGTGGCATCCTAATCTTCATCCCGAGGAGAAGTATAAGCATCCCTAGCGGCATCTTCTCTTCATTAAATGTTAAATCTTAAATCTGTCTTTAGGTATAAGTCCTCCTACGGCATCTTATTGACATCTTTGGAGTTAGGAGTAAGCATCCCTAGTGGCATCATAATCTTCATTCCGAGGAGAAGTATAAGCATCCCTAGCGGCATCTTCTCTTCATTAAATGTTAAATCTTAAATCTGTCTTTAGGTATAAGTCCTCATACGGCATCCTATTGACATCTTTGAAGTTAGGAGTAAGCATCCCTAGTGGCATCCTAATCTTCGTCCCGAGGAGAAGTATAAGCATCCCCAGCGGCATCTTCTCTTCATTAAATTCTAAATCTTAAATCCATCTTTAGGTATAAGTCCTCCTACGGCATCCTATTGACATCTTTGGAGTTAGGAGTAAGCATCCCTAGTGGCATCCTAATCTTCATTCCGAGGAGAAGTATAAGCATCCCTAGCGGCATCTTCTCTTCATTAAATCTTAAATCTTAAATCTATCTTTAGGTATAAGTCCTCATACGGCATCCTATTGACATCTTTGGAGTTAGGAGTAAGCATCCCTAGTGGCATCCTAATCTTCGTTCCTAGGAGAAGTATAAGCATCCCCAGCGGCATCTTCTCTTCATTAAATTCTAAATCTTAAATCTGTCTTTAGGTATAAGTCCTCCTACGGCATCCTATTGACATCTTTGGAGTTAGGTATAAGCATCCCTAGTGGCATCCTAATCTTCATCCCGAAGTGAAGTATAAGCATCCTCAGCGGAGTCGCCAGAAAAACCTTGGTGGAAAAAAAATTGTGTCACCACGCAGATTTTGATTTCTCCTATTTTGTAATTGAATAATGCATTGAGAATAAAGTACAGTTTCGAGAGGCCGACACAATATTCTACAATGGATTTAATATCAAAATAGGGTTTTGAAAATTGATATTTCTATAATCAAACAATTCAAAGAATAACATATCATCTCAAAAGATGAACATTAAACTCTATAGAATATATTTAAAGATAGAAATACTTTTTTTTGGAAAAAAAAATTTATTCATTCTTTTATTTAGATATGGCAAGAAAAATATTATATCATCTTAAAAGACAAACTTAACATTCTTCAAGATATCCAAAAGCGAGAATGAATTTTATAAAATTCATTATTTCTAAAATTGAATATAACAAGTATAATATTATATTATCTGAAAAGATAATAATAACATTCTACAAGTCTATTCAAAATTAGAAATAAGTTTTTAAAAATATCTACGTTCCCAAAGATTCTTCCCTTGTTTTATACAAATAAAACAAGGTTTATTTTTGTCTGGGGTTCTCAAATCCCTATAGGAGCAAGCTCCTATAGTTAATTACATCTTAGGAGGAATGCTCCTAAGAAAACTCTCGATTAAAGCAGTGATTTCATACCCTTTAACTACAAAGTAGAAGACAAGAAACAGAAGTAGGAATTTTTCAAGGAGAAAGCTCAATGTTGAACATTTATTAGTGAGTCAATGGAGGAAAAGTAGGAGGTGTCGGATTCTGAGAAGCTCAGAGACAACCTCAGTCTATCCTATGTTGGGCTTTACATTTTAAAAGAAAATTTTATGTTTAAGTTGACATTTTATTAGAAATTTGGGATTATATTCACGGAGGGCGAGGACTTAAGATCTAAAAAGAATCTGCCTCAGAACCTAAATCTAATTTGGGTACTATAAAATAGTGACCCGAACCTAACTAATGAAGTACAAATCTGGACTTACCCCGGCCTGGATTGGGGAGCCAGCTAACCACCTAGGCGCTTTAAAACCATGTATCCAGTCTCTTATGAAAGATGGATAGGGATGTTGTTTAGGTTTTAATGAATTGGGGGCCGACATCTAAGATAGACCCTAATTAGCCCCTTAACTTATATAGGGTGAGAAATGTCTAAAAATGCAATTAATATTTTACTCTTTTTTAATTTGTATCTAATGCAATGCATGCTAATTGACTCGAATGCATAAAATGATAATGAAGCAGTTTAAAAATTTAGGCTTAGAAAATAGGTTTTTCCCTAGAGATTGCACAACTTCCCCTTGACAGAACTACAACCTCATAGGTCAAGTGGTCTGCCAGAACCCGCAGGCGAGGAGGTGCCTAACAAGGAAGAGAAAGTATTAATATGCTTATGCTAACTCTCGGCGGTCCCGAGCTTACTTCTTAGATCGTTAGAGTTACTATGTGAGCCTAAAAATTTTATTAGAATTTCAAGTAAAAGAATTTTGATAGTAAAACAATTTTGAGCGTACCCTTACGAAAAAATCTCTCCGATTCGAATCCAGGCTAAAACAAAACACGGCATGCAAGGTCCTAAAAAAATCTACTGCACAAACAATATAAACAATCAATTTTAATAATCCAAATATAATGTCCAATGTCCAATGTCCATATTACACCCAGAATTTGCAGAAAAGTAAAGTGGCCGGGCACCACTGACAACAAACCCGGATTCTAATCCTAAGAATGACGCAAGTGATTTTTGAAATGGGATATACTGTTCCTTAAATCTTCATTTCTTCATCTTCATTCTTCAATCTTCTTGTTCCGTCTTTTCTTCTTCTACGAACTTCTCGGGTCCGTCGGGTTCAGGATATCCAAATGAAAATAAACTCATCCCTAAGAGGAATATTATCTTTTCTATTTGGATATTGAATCATCCTAATTTGGCTTTGCAAATAAAAGAGAATAATCCTTTAAGGTATATTCTCCTTTCTTTGGATTCCAAATTGGATGTAATATCCCACTTTCAAAAAATCACTTTCACATTTATTGACTCTTGATATATTATATTTACATTACATTTCATTTCACAGAAAGGGAAGAAAAATCTAATCCACCTGCAAGGTTATCCTAAGTAATTTATAACAAAAATCATCCCACGCAGTTTTATATATATGCAATTGAATTTAAATTATTAAGCCACACTTGACCACACTCTTCTTCATTTGGGGGCTAAGCAGCTGAAGCCCTTGTAGCATTTATTTATTATTAATTAATTAGCCCCCTTTTTTGCCCTGCATGAGTGTGGCCACTTGCAGAAAATCATGTTAACAATCCAGATCGCTCCTATGGGTAATCTAATCGTCAATCAAACCAACACAGAGTGCAGTAAAAATAAATAAACAAACACACCAACATTTTACAACCAGCATGCAATAAAACTCGAGAAAAAGCCCGTCACAGTGCAGTAAGGAAATAAACACCGGCCTAACCTAAAACTAGAGTCGGTTGTCTTAGCAAACAAATCTAAGTGTGTGCAATAGGTTATGTGGTTTTGAAATATCCTAAGTCAATTATTGGCTAAAGTTTTTTTTTATTGATTGAATTCTAATTTAAAGATGTTTATTAATTCTAAAGTGAGATGTCACTAAATTTTCTATGTTATAAGTTTCTATTCTAAAGTGAGCATGCTTCCTAAGTCTAGATTTTCTAAGACCCGGTCCTTAATTTTTGTCCTTAAGTGTCACTACTATTGTATAGGATAAAAATTTTGTTATTACTAACCCTTAAGACTTTGAGCGTGTGTAAAAGGGGTTTAGGGATCTAAAATAAAGCAAAAAAAGTAAACCTAATTAAATTGAAGTTACTACAGGGACCTAAAGGAATGGTTCACGCATACCACATCAAGGGGCCCCTAAAGGTATTCTAAGTTTAGAAATACTCATAGTCACCGGGGGCTACGACCCGGTGGTTCCGCCCGTAGCACCTCTACCCGGCTGGATAGAGGCGACTGACGTCATTAGCTCCTTGTCCTTTTGTTCCCTCGACCGATACCATTCCTCGCAGTTTATGCAAATAAAACAGGAAAAACAGGGAAAATAGGGATTAGAAAACACATTTAGTAATTAATAATAAAATAATTGAAATTTATTAAAAATAAAAGACGTACCTTTCTTCGGGCTTGATTACCAGTTCTGTTGATTGTACTTTTGGAACCTTTATTTTGTAAGCATATTGTATACATTTCCAATATTCACGACATTTTTCCAAACTTATACAATTCTCATAAAATAAACACTTTACCTTTCACATTTGCATATTTTTACCATTCTCAAAATCATACTTTACACTCTTCCTTTTCGAAAACACTTTCATATATTTCAATATTCAAAAATAGCTTTCAACGCACATAAATTTCACCTTTCAAAACATAAACCTTTCACCTTTCCAAATTACACAAATTTCACTTTTACCTTTTCAAAAACTCATACACTTCCTTTTTTAAGATATGCACTTTTTTTTGCTTTTCCAACATCACACATTTGATTCACTTTTCAACACACACTTTTCCTTTCAAATCTTCACAATTCTCTCTTCCAAAACGTACACAAATTTCACTACATTTCCACATTTAAACATTCTCACACTTACAAGTTTTATCTTTTCAAAATGAACATTTTTCATTCTCCAACGATCAAGTTTCATTTTACCATTCAAAGAGCATACACTAAACTTTTCTTTTTCAATACACTTTACACATTCACATACTTTGTATTTCAAAACATATGAGAATTGTGAATAGCACAGTTTTGTTATCACAAACCCTTCAAATAATTTTCATCTTCCAAACTCTATACACTTTCTCTTCAATGTACACTTTGTATACTTCCCAACACAACTACACACTACAAGATTCATCCACTTCGTCCTCCCAAAAATATCAAACTATACTTTTCCACATTTACTTAACTTCTCCAAAATACACACATTTCACCTTTCAAATTTAAACACAACACAACCTCGTATAAAATCTATAAAAACTCTAAATCATTTCTCCAAAATACCATATAAGAGATTTGTGAATGCTCATTTCCAAAAACAACTTAGATTACAAGTGGACACATGAAAAGCTTTCCCAAAAGTCATTGAAAGAATGATTTAACATATATCAACCCGATAACAAAATTTCAATGAAACATGGAAGAACGATCCCATTTCACATAATTAATTGTAGCAAATAAGGAAACCATATGCATCCATCTAATGGAGAAAAGCACAGCCATAAATTTATCAAGATAAATCATATGTGTTTATAGACATTCCAACAAACTTTCATCACATCATTTTTCTTATGTATGATCCGTAGCATTGAAACCTCTCAATCAAAAATTATTAGAAAGCAATGAAACATCATATCTTCATAATAATAAAAAAAAAATCAAAATCCATTTCTGTATAATTATAGAACCTTCATTATTCCTCTTTCCAGAAAGATGAAGCATGAGAAGAAAGAGATGGAGAAATGATGTGATAGAAGGAGAAGCAAAGGAAGGAGTAGAAGGGATTACCCAAGGTTAAGAAGGTTGCCGTCGCTGTCCACCCAAGCAAGACGGGATAGAGGGCGGCGAGGGCGTCCGGCCTTAGCTTCCGTAGAGACAGGTTGGAGGCGTTGGGCTTCTGAACTAGGAGGAGGCGTATGAATCTCAGAGAGGAGGCTGGGATTTCATGCGAATAGAGTGTGAGGGAGAGAGCAGGAGTTTGAGAGCAGTTCACGAATTGTTCTATGGGCGAACGGTTCCTGGGCTTCGTGCTAATGAATGGGGAGAGGAGGCGATTTTTTGTGAACTGCCGAGAGAGAGGGAGCCTCGGTTGCTGGGGGGGAGACGTGGGCTTGAATTCGGAACTACAAAGAGAAAGGGGCGAACTGGCTTCTGATTTCGTGCGACTTGGAGAGGAGAGGCGTCGGGGCAGTTCCGATTCTTGCCAGTCCAGAGAGTGTGAGAGTGGGGGGGAAGGCAGTTCGCCTGGGGTTTTTCAGTTGTGTTTCACCTAGGAAGAGGCGTATGAATCTCAGAGAGGAGGCTGGGATTTCATGCAAATAGAGTGTGAGGGAGAGAGAGTTCGGAACTGCAAGGGGAGAGATCGTGTATGTGAGGTCACGGGAGGAGTTCAGTTCTGCGAACTGCTGGGTGGTTCGCGAACTGGGAAGAGATGGGGAGTTCAGGAGTTGTGCGGTTCTGTGAGGGATTTCATGTGAACAGAGAATATGAGGGTTGGTTTGGGTAGATAAGTTTAATGGCCTTTTTATTTTATTTTTTATTATTATTTTTTTTTATATTTATATATATTAGCTCGTGACGAGTCAGATCGAGCTAATCGAGGCTATTGAAATCAAATTCGGCTTGAGTTTAAATTTGATTTTATTTCGCTTTGATTGGAGTAGCAAATTTTGGTTTAAAAGTCGATTTGATATGAGTTGAGTTGAGTTTAATAAAATTCAGATTGAATTGATTTTGATTCGAATTGGGTGATAGGCTCGAGTCGATGCTACGTCATTAGGAATCCACCTAAATGAAATCATATGGGTGCGACATCTACACTAGGTTAGGAAGACCTAAGCACTAGAATCGATTTCAAGAAAATTGACCTCGAATAATGAGGTCAACAGACATATGACTGGTGATGCCAACCAGTTTGTTGTACTAGAGTCCAGGACTGGAGGCAAGGTTACTCTTGGAGATAACACCACCAAGAAGGTGATAGGTGCAGGTATAAATGATAATTCCAAGAACCTTATGATTGAAAATGATTTACTTGTAGATGGATTAAAGTACAACTTGCTCAGCATCAGTCAACTCTGTGACAATGGCTTCATCGTGCAATTCTTTGTAAATTCATGCATTGTAAGTTTAAGTAACAACACTATTTTGCAGGGAAAGAGGATCAACAACTTCTACATGCTTGATTTAAATAACATTGAATGTACTGCTTCATTTTGCTTAAAAATAGTGATTGATGATTCACGGTTGTGGCACCGGAGACTTTGTCATGCAAGTATGAAAACCCTTAGGAAAGTGACCCAAAAAGACCTAGTTAGTAGGGTCCCCAAACTCAAGTTTTCAAAAAACCACCTTTGTGATGCTTGTCAACTAGGAAAGCAAGTCCACTCCACCTTTCACCCCATTAAGGACATTAGCACCTCTAGACCTTTAGAAATCCTTCACATGGATTTGTTTGGACCCATTAGCACTGCCAGCTTGGGAGGGAAAGTCTATGAATTTGTGATTGTTGATGACTACTCGAGGTTCACTTGGACTAGATTCCTTTCTCATAAAAATGAGCCTTTTGAGGAGTTTAAAACATTTTCTACTTAAATTCAGAAAAAGCTAGGTTGTGAGAATTTGACCATCCATAGTGATCATGGGGGAGAGTTTGAGAATGAAAGATTTGGAGATTTTTGTGAGGATAAGGGGATTAGCCATAATTTTTCAGCTCCTAGGACCCCTCAGCAGAATTGGGTAGCTGAAAGGAAGAACCGGACCTTGGTGGAAGACGCTAGAGCCATGCTTGCTGAGTATTCACTTCCAAAATACTTTTGGGCTAAAGCGGTTAACACAGTTTGTTATGTGTTGAATAGGGTGAATGTTAGAGCCAAATTAGAAAAGACACCCTATGAGATCCTTAAGGGTAAGACATCCAATCTTTCCCACCTTCATGTCTTTGGTTGTAAGGTTTTTATTCATAACAATGGGAAGTCACACTTGGGAAAATTTGATCCTAAATCTGATGAAGGAGTATTCTTGGGATATTCTAGTGTTGGGAAGTCTTTTAGGGTGTTTAACAAGAGAACTTTAATGGTGGAAGAGACAACCCATATAGTATTTGATGAGCCTGATCTTAAGAAACATGGAGTTGAGAATGATGATGAGGTTGGAGAGATTACTAGTGGAGTAGAAAATTTGGGGAAGGGGGTAGAATACCAAAGTAATGAAGGAGTAGGAGAAGTCACCCAAGGAGTAGAAAATATTAATTTAGATGAAAGGGTTGGACCTTCTCACACGTTGCCTATAGATTGGAGATACTCTACAAGTCACCCCAAGGATTTGATCTTAGGAGACCTTTCTAGTGGAGTTAAGACTAGACATGGACTTAGGAAGGAGGTGAACCACTCTGCCTTTATCTCAATGACTGAACCCACCACCATTAACCAAGCCCTTACTGATGAGTTTTGGATTTTAGGAATGCAAGAAAAATGAAATCAATTTGAAAGGAATGATGTTTGGGAGCTTGTAGAAAGACCTAAGGGACAAAATGTAGTTGGGACAAAGTGGGTCTTTAAGCGGTGAATGATTCAGGAGTGGTGGTAAGGAATAAAGCAAGATTGGTGGCTAAGGGGTATAACCAAATAGAAGGGATAGACTTGAGGAGACTTTTTCCCCTATAGCTAGATTGTAAGTCATTAGAGTGCTATTAGCCTTTGCCTGTTATAAGGGATTTAATCTTTTTCAAATGGATGTCAATAGTGCCTTTTTAAATGGGGAAATAAAAGAAGATGTGTTTGTAGAGCAACCCCAGGTTTTGAGAGTTCCCAATTTTTAAATCATGTTTTTAAATAAAAAAAGGCTTTGTATGGGTTAAAGTAGGCACCAAGAGCTTGGTATAAGAGGCTTAGCACATTCTTACTAGAGAGGGAATTTATCAAGGGGAGCGTAGACACCACCCTTTTTCTTAGGAGAGTTGGAGATGATTTACTCATTGTTCAGATTTATGTTGATGATATACTCTTTGGATCTTCTAATAAAAAATTTTGTGATGATTTTTCTAAAATAATGAGTAGAGAGTTTGAGATGAGTTTGATGGGAGAGTTGTCCTACTTTTTGGGGTTTAGCATAAAACAATTGGAGGATGGAACCTTTTTAAATCAAACAAAATACATAAAGGATATTTTGAAGAAGTATGAGATGGACAAAGCTAAGCCAATTAACACTCCCATGACTTCTAGTGCTCCATTGGATAAGGACCCAAGTGGTAAGTCTGTTGATCAGAAGAAGTATAGAGGCATGATTGGATCTTTACTTTACTTGACTACGAGCTGACCTAATATTATGTTTAGTGTTTTCCACTGTGCTAAATTTCAATCTGACCTTAAGGAGTCCCACCTAACTGCTATTAAGAGAATTTTAGATACCTTTTGGGGACCCAAGGCTTAGGGGTTTGGTACCCTAGACACAACACTTCTTTTGAGATTATTGGTTTTTCTGACTCTGATTTTGCAGGATCCAAGGTGGATAGAAAAAGCACTTCAGGAACTTGTCAATTCATTGGACAGTCTTTGGTCTTCTGGTCTAGTAGGAAGCAAAACATTGTTGCACTTTCCACTGTTGAAGCTGAGTACAATGCTCTTGGAAGTTTTGTGGCCCAAGTCCTGTGGTTGAAACAACATGTATTGGATTTTGGATTACCTGTAGGCACCATCTCAATCTTTTGTGATAACACTAGTGCCATATGCATCTCTAAAAATCCTATCCAACATTCAAGGACTAAGCACATTGACATTAGGCAACACTATTGCAAATCTATTTTCATGGCTTATGTTTTGATGATTGACAAACACTATTGATTCTCTTGGACTGCCTGTTACTTCTAACTTTTCAGGAATCAAAGATCGAACAAACAAACAAAGCCAGTTCAAGATTGCGTAGGTTTAGGGATGAGTCAGTCTGTACTTTGTTTTTTCTCTTCTTGAGTCTATTTGTAATATTCAAAAAGACGGATGCTAAGTAACCCTATATACACACACTTGAGAGACTTAGAATTTTTGTTTTTACCCACATCGGCCAGGACGATATTTAAGTCATCCTAGACGATCTAGCTTAAAACAGAAATCTAAACAAGGATTCTTAATTAAAGCAGCTGTCATTAACAGATCATCCTGGATGATACGTGTATCGGCCAGGACGATAAGCTTAAAATAGAAAGATGTTGCCGCCATAGACAATTAAGGTATTATGTATTTTTTAATAATAGGCCAGGACGATTTTGATCGGCCTAGATGATATTCACAAATTATGTCTTAAAACCACTATAAATTTATGTGTTCTTATTTCTTTCTTCCGCACTTTAAATTTCTGCGCTTATTTTTCTTGTGGTGTGATTTTAGTTTATGAGAATTTTACTTCTTTGTGAAAAGAATTTTTAAAATACAAATTCACCCCCCTTCTTGGTTAGCTTGGGCCAGTTCTATAGGGCTTAACATCCCTAACGAACTTTCAAGTGGTATTAGAGCGGGATTCAAAAATTTTAAGTTTGAAAACTTTTTGATTTTGATCCATGGCTAACCTTGGGAATCGTAACACTATAGAATGGTATTCTATTACCTGACCTCCCCTGTTTGATAACCTACCTTTTCATTTCTATAAAACCCGTATGTCAACGTTTTTACAATCTACTGATTATCACATGTAGATGCTTATCAAAGAAGGTTATTCTCGACCTTCTCGTGAAATTAATGGTCTTAAAACTGAAGTTGCTTTTACTGAATGGACTTTCGATGAATAAGATTAAGATCAATTGAATGCAAAATGTTTGAACTGTTTTTTCTATGCTTTAAAATCTGAGGATAACATGTGTGTCTCCACTTGCAAAACTGGTAAAGAAATTTGGGATAAATTGTGTATCACCTATGAAGGCACTAATGAAGTTAAAAAATCCCGTTTGAATATTTTCTTGCATGACTACGAACTTTTTCGCATGAAACCTCATGAATCAATTTCTGACATGTATACTAGGTTTATTCAGATAGTTACTTCACTGCATGCATTAGGAAAAGAACTTTCAAACTATAAAAAATTAAACAAGATTTTGAGATGCTTTCCTTCATCATATGATGCTAAAATCACTGCAATCATTGAATCTAAGGATTTGAATACTTATTTTATTGATAACTTGGCTCACTCATTGCTTACGAGCAAGGGATGAATCAAAAAAATCTTGATGCAAATGAGAAAAAGAAGGAGAAAATGGTTGCATTGAAGGTGCACAAATTAGATTCTGAATCTTCTGGGTCTGAAAGCGATGAAGTTGCCTTCATCACAAGGCAATTCAAAAGCTTTCTAAGGAAGAAGCAAAAGCATCATTTGAGAAAAGGTAGGGATCACACGCAACTCCTATTTTGTAATTGAATACTATTGAAATAAAGTACAGTCTCGAGAGGCCGACACAATATTCTTAATGGATTCAATATCAAAATAGATGATATTTCTATAATCAAACACAATTTAAAGAATTATTATTTCAAAAAATAAACATGTTCTTAGGAATAGGAGATATAGCCTGGACGATGTGAAAGCAAAAAAATTATATTGCGATTGTCCATACTTCCCTTCAAGGTTTATTTTAGTCACCCTCAAGATAGTTAATTACATCTTAAGAAAAGGATTAAAGGGCGATGAGAAACCTAAATTTTCCAAGTGTTGAACATTTATTAGCGAGTCAAAGGATGAAAAGTAGGAGGTGTCGGATTCTGGAAGCTCAGGACATTTTAGGAGAAAATTTTATGTTTAAGTTGACAAGAAATTTGGGATTATATTCCCGGAGGGCGAGTCTAAAAGAATCTGCCTCAAACCTAGGCGTAACTAATGAAGTGCAAATCTGGATTACCCCGGCCTGCAGAAATTGAATCTAGTACTAATTCCTCTGAGACTAAACATTTTGGAGTTGAATAAAAATTGGATTGAATGGATTTCGAGGAAGAGTCCATGCTACGTCAGTTGGCTACAAACCTGTGCCTCGAATAATGGGGGATCTTCTGAAGATTATCTTGTGAGAAAAGTGATGAGGAAGAGGTATTATGTAAACCAGACCTATGATGAATTGTTTGAGATTTGTGAGAAAATCCATGTATCATATTAAAAACATAATAGAACTCAAGCTAACTTAAAATTGGAACTTGTAAATTTACAAAAAGAGTAGGAAGTTATACTTAAAGATCATTCAACAATTGATTCTAATCACATGACTCTTCTTGATGAATTTGATGATTTGAACAAAAAGTATTCAGAATTAATTAATGAGCATGATGCATTAAAAGTTTCACACACATCACTGGAATCTGATTTAAAGAAATCTAAAGAGAAAGAAAGAAACTTGAGAATTGAGAATGATGTTCTACAAAACACAAACTTGAGGATTAAAAATGAATTAGATACACTTAAGGGAAATTGGAAGATTCCCATTTTGAATCCAAAGCCAAAACCTAGGAAGAGGAATTATAATTCAAATCATTTAAGAAATCCTTTTCCTGGAGTTAGATATTTTTTTAATGGCATGCTAGGACATATCTCACACACTTGCACTTTTCACCATAGTACACATTAGGTGTGGATACCTAAGGTGCATGATTCACAACATACCATACCTGCATTGCATTCTACTTTTTCTTAGAAGGGGCTCAAACCAGTTTGGGTTCCTAAATCTGATTGTTGTTGAGTTTTGCAGGTGTGCTCTCACCAAAGACCTCGTGGGAGCATAGGATAATTGGACACATTGAGGCTCGCAGCTCAAAATTGCTTAAACTTGCTGCTTTATAATTTCTTCAAATGATTTTTTTTAATTAGTTTTATGTTATTTTTGTCGTGAGCTTGCTTTGTATTGCTTTATTTTCATTTTGTTTTTTTCATGTTTGGTTTCCTACATGATTATTTTTAAGCTTTTAAATTTTGGAGTTTTAGAGATTATGTTTAGCATTTCTAAATCGGTTAAAAGGAGGAATATCGTTGATGGTTTTTCTCCATCTGACCTTGTTTAGTGGTATAATTTTCTTCTCTAAATAAAAGTCAAACTCATTTTAGCCAATGGTTTTTTGAAACTAAGATTCTTTTTATCTTGCTACAAAAGCCTATCTTGTGCATAATATCCAAAGTTCTTATATATCTCTCAAGTTATTTGAGATCTTGCCTTTGCACTGATCATATGATTTTTAGTTCTGTTTTGTTGGTAGTTCTTCCCTATGTTAGAGAGAGGGCTCCTATTCTCTAATATCTAGAAGATATACTCACAACTAAGAACTTCTTTTAAGAGTTTGCAAAAGAGAATTGATCTTGCAAAAGATAAAAAGGAAAAGTGGCAAAGACGCCAAAATTGAAATAAAAAGTATATACACAAATGTATATCAAAAATCAAAAGATTCTCAAAGAACCAATCAAAGATTCAAGAGGCATAAAATGAGCCCACTAAAAAGCAAGCTATACTCTCTTTTCAAAACTTTTAAAACTTAGAAGAACTATGGGTTATGTGAGATTTTCAAAGGCTTGATTTCAAATTCCATGATTGAGAAAAATTATTTTGACATATTATTTATGATATATTTTCTTAGTAAATAAGTTTTGAATAGATCTTCTTTTTATCCTATTTAGTTATTCTGTGTTAGGACTCTATTTTTCAAAAGACAATTTATACCTTGAAGGATGTCCGATCTAGGGTTAACAAAATCGGATATTCTACCTTCTTCCGATTGAAATTTATTAACCTATTGATCTCTTGAAACTCTAAAGTTTAAATTATTTAAGAAATACTCATATGAATTGCTTTGATAAAAAAAAAAATTTTGCTTCTTTTCAACTTATTTGTTTTTAGCTTTTTATCGTTATTCTTTTTCTTTTCTTCTACTTTTCTTTTGTTTTATTTTTTAGGGCTTTAATCATCACCACCATTTATTGTTTTTTTTCAAAATCTAGTCACAACCTCCTAGCCGATACTTTTATCGTCATGGACGATAGGGCAAATTCTCTTCAAATTCCCATCTGCTGAATTTTTTTGTGCTTGCTATAATTCTTCGTCCTGGACGATACTTTATCATCCTGGATGATCTAATCAAACTCTGTTGCAATCATGATGATAGTCCTGGACGATAACCTATTTTATCCTGGCCGATGCATTTTTTGATCATCGTCCTGGCCGATACACTAGATTGTCCTGGACAATCCACGTGTCAGCACGTTTAAATTCTTAAAATCAGCCTCGGATGATCCATTACTGGACAATCGTCTTAGCCGATCCACTGTTCATCCTGGACGATACACGTGGCACAAATTTAAAACATTTTAACTTCAGCCGGTACGATCAATTATTGTGCATCGTCCTGGACGATACACCTAATCGGCCCGGATGATCTATTTTTTCATCGATCGTCCGGATTGACTCCTCCGGACAATCGCCTGTGTTTAATCATCCTGGCCGATATCTGATCGGCCCGAACAATCAAACAGCTTTTTTGACCAATCGGCCTGTACGCAATTATTGTGCCATATCGTCCTGGACAATTCTGCGATCGGCCTGGATGATATGGCCGTTTCTTTAAATTCTGGCCGTTCCAGACATGATTTTCACTTCACATCCCTTCTCCTCTTATGTTTTCTTGCTAACTCCTTTCTATGGCTGGTGGAAAACATGCTCGACAAACTTCTGGGAGTTCCTCGAGGGCCACTCTGGACCCTCGATTCCGGGAGGCAGAGGATCAGACAGCTTACCATCGCTACAAAGAGTGTGGCATTACCCTTTCCAGAACAATCAATCCTGCACACCTCTCGTATCCGGTAATGAATCTCTTTGCCCACACATCTCTTTGTTTTATACTCACCCTCGCTGTCCCTTTTTCTTCTGAACTCCTGCTAGAATTTTATGCAAATCTTTGCATAAATTTTACTTTCACAGTCCTGACCTCCTACGTGAATCGACACCCAGTCGAGATCACATATCAGGACTGTGCGGAGCTTTTACAGCTATCCGCCACCGAGGATAAGATGCACATAATCATTACAGATCCTGATTTTGATTGGTCCATGGAAAACCATTTTCTTCGCCAAACCAACACACCCTTTCTTGTTGGAGAGACTAGCTATTTAGTCAAAGATGCTAGGACAATCCAACATGTCCTTCGCACCTCCATAATTCTAAAAGCTGGGGACCGAATCCATATCACTCCTCTACTTTCCTTGACTGCCTTTTTCATTATGGCCCAGAGAGAATTTAATGCCACTGATCTACTCTATCGCTACATTGATTATTTAATAATTATTCATGATCCAAGCTATAGGAGGAAACCCAACCTTGCTTTAGGACATCTCATAGCCTACATTCATGAAACCAAACACAATATTCAATATCCTGCTCATCACAACCTTCAGCCTCCTTGCAACTCAAACAATTCTTTCACTATCCTTCATAGTACTCGTCTCCACCTAGGAGATGGGGAAGGTCGGGGGGGCTGAGGAGGAGGAGGCTCCCGCTCCCGTTCTTGATCCTGTTCCTCTCCACCAGCACTCACTGTTTGATCAGTTGATAGAAAGGTTTGATCGATGGGAGACCCACTTTGATGCTTATGTTGCTACACAGGAGTAGCAACATTCTGAGGACATTGTCCACTGCGAGCAGCACCGCACAGAGGATTTAGCCCGTTTTGATAGCTATATTACTCACCAGCAGCAGCAGCATGACCAGGACATCGCCTGGTTTAATGCTCAGTTTCCTACGCTTGCCAGCTACTTTCAGCAGCCACCTCCACCACCTCCATCTGATGATCAAGGTCCCTCATTTTTCTAGTATGTGTTTTCTGTTGTCTATTTTCTATTTTATGTAGTTTGCTTTAGTTTATGTTGTGTTGTTTTCTTTTTCCTTTGTGTGTCTAGGACCCTCTTTTGTGATGACAAAAGGGGAAGTAGGTTGTGGTAGGAAAAGTTGATATGCTTGTAATTTTGAAATTTTAATGAACTATTTTTTTTATGTTATTCCTACTCGTGCTTGTCATCATCAAAAAGGGGGAGATTATTGCAAATCTATTTACATGACTTATGTTTTGATGATTAAAAAACACTATTGATTCTCTTGGACTTCCTGTTATTTCTAACTTTTCAGGAATCGAAGATCGGACGAACAAACAAAGCTAGTTCAAGATTGTGTAGGTTTAGGGATGAGTCAGTCTGTACTTTGTTTTTTCTCTTATCTAGTCTATTTGTAATATTCAAAGAGACTGATGCTAAGTAACCCTACACACACACATGAGAGACTTAGAATTTTTATTTTTACCCACATAGGCCAGGACGATATTTACATCATCCTAGACGATCTGGCTTAAAACAAAAATCTAAATAAGGATTCTTAATTAAGGCAGCCATCATTAACAGATCATCCTGGATGATACGTGAATCGGCCAGGACGATAAGCTCAAAACAGAAAGAAGTTGCCGTCATAGAAAATTAAGGTATTCTATATTTTTTAATAATCGGCCAGGACGATCATTGATCGGCCTCGATGATATTAATAAATATACCTTAATTAATCAGAAAATTAAGGGAGTAATTAAGGATGATTGATATAATCATATCGTCCTGAACGATCGCAGGATCGGCCAGGATGATCTATTCAAAAACCTTAGTCACTTCTGGATGATAAATATCGGCCAGCTCAAATTTAGAGCGATGCTTTGGATGATTTTCCTCTGATTTGAACTGATCGGCCGGGATGATCTTGAGATCGGCCTCGACGATCAAGCCAATTTTAAGTCATCCAGTTTGCATTCAGGGCGATGCTCTGGATGATCTTCTGAGATTTGTACTGATCGTCTAGGACGATGACCATATCGGCCTGGACGATATTGTCGGCAACTTGCAATTAATGAGCTCCTTTGAAGCTCTTCTATTTAAGAAGCTCTTGTTAACCATTCTGAATAATCTTTTGCTGCTGCCTTGACCTGAGAAGGCCTTGAGGAGAGAAAGAGAGAGAGGGGGAGAGAGAGGATCTTGTGAGGGGGAGCTTATGAGGAGATTCACAAGGGTTGCTTCAAGGATCGGTCTGCTTCTTCTTCGTCTAAAGTTTCTCGTCCGTAGAAGGGTCGGTAAAGGTAAGGAGTTAGCATCTGATTGTGGTTCTCTGCCAGCTTCAGGAGGAAGCAAAAGGAGATAGGTTCTCTGCCTTACCGGGATGGCAAAAAGAGGTTCGTTGTAAAGGCTTCTCCGCCTAGCTATGGGGGCCAAAGGAGAGTCACGATTGTAGTGCAATACTCGGAGGGTGCCTTCGGGGAGTGGACGTAGGTCGAGTTGACCGAACAACTATAAATTTCTATGTTCTTATTTCTTGCTTCCGCACTTTAAATTTCCACGCTTATTTTTTTTGTGGTGTGATTTTGGTTTATGAGATTTTTACTTCTTTGTGAAAAGAATTTTTAAAATACCAATTCACCCCCCCCCCCCTCTTGGTTAGCTTGGGTCAGTTCTATAGGGCTTAACATCCCTAACGAACTTTCAATCACTTCAATAGAGATCATGTGACTAAGGGAGACATTGAGTTACACCATGTGACAACTGAAAATTAATTGGCTGACATCTTTACTAAACCACTGGCCTTCTACACTTTCAGTTCTTTAAGGACCAGATTGGGTGTGATTGACATAAATGCATGAAACTTGATCTTTTAGTTACTTTCTTTTGCCTTTGTTTTTTTTTTTTCTCTTAGTTTTTGGTGTGTTTTACTTTTTTTTCTTTCTTACTTAGTTTTTTAAAATCATCACTGAAATGATAACTTATTCCATGCCCTTATTTTTGAAAATTTGTAGTCAATGTGTTTTTTCATCTCTTAATCTCTTAGATGGTAAAAATATTTTGTGATTGTGTCTTTTTCTCTAACCTATTTTAGTGGCATAGTTTTCTTTTCTAATCAAAAATCTATTTCAAATTAAAGATTGTGTATGAATTAAGAATTTTTTCTTAAACTTACTTAAGCAAATATATCTTGTATTTATAATGTTTAAAGTTTTTTTGTCACATCAATATCCCTCGTTACTCTTGTCTTTGATTATTGATTCTGCTTGTGGTAATTCTTCCTTATGTTAGAGAGAGAGCTCCTATTCTCTACTATCTAAGAAGATATACTCAAAACTAAGGATTTTTTAGTGGTTATAAAAGAGAATGTAGCTTGCAAAAATAAAAAAAATTTGACCAATGATGCCAACTAAAGAAGCGCAAAGATGTCAAAATTGAAAATCTATAAAAAGATGCGCAAAGTGCCACTCAATTGACAAGAGGCATAAAATGAGCCCACTCAAAAGCAAGCTATTCTCTCTTTTTAAATCTTTTAGAACTTAGAAGTTTTGATTCTCAAAGGCTAGATTTCGATTGTTTCGTGATCGTGACAGATTTACATTGGTTCATTATTTTATAAAGATATTTTTTTTAAACCAAGTGATGGATGGATTCTTTTTCTCATATTCAATTAACTTTTTGAGTTATGTCATTGATTTCAAAAGACGATTCTACCCTAAGAAAATGTCTGAGCTAAGGGTAACCATGACCGGATATTTTACCACTCTTTGGATTGTTGAGATTGTTAACTCATTAACCCATAAGTTTTAAATCAATCACATTGAATACTACATCATTTTCATGCATTGGTTTCAAAAAAAAATTTGTTTGCTATTGGTCTTTATTTTTCCTCCTCCTTTTTGATATATCAAAAGGGGGAGAAGTTTATGATATTTTTACACTTGTGAATCCCAAAATTTTACTGCTAACTGTCTTCATAGTGTTTTTCCATTATCAAAAAGGGGGAGATTATTGCAAATCTATTTTTATGACTTATATTTTGATGATTGACAAATACTATTGATTCTCTTGGACTGTCTGTTACTTCTAACTTTTCAGGAATTGAAGATAGTTCGAACAAACGAAGCTAGTTCAAGATTGCGTAGGTTTAGGGTTGAGTCAGTCTGTACTTTATTTTTTCACTTCTTGAGTCTATTTATAATGTTCAAAGAGACTGATGCTAAGTAACCCTACAAACACACACACACACACTTGAGAGACTTAGAATTTCTATTTTTACTCATATCAGCCAAGACGATATTAACATCGTTCTGGACAATATTAACATCGTCCCGGACGATCGGGCTTAAAACAAAAAATCTGGGCTTAAAAAAGAAAATCTAAACAAGGATTCTTAATTAAGGCAGCCGTCATCAACAGATCATCTTAGACGATACGTGTATCGATTAGGACGATAAGCTCAAAATAGAAAGAAGTTGCCTCCATAGACAATTAAGGTATTATGTATTTTTTAATAATCGGCCAGGACGATCATTGATCGGCCTGGATGATATTCACAAATTATACCTTAATTAATCAGAAAATCAAGGGAGTAATTAAAAATGATTGATACAATCATATCGTCCTGGACGATCGCAGGATCGGCCAGGACAATCTATTCAAAAACCTTAGTTACTTCTAGACGATAAATATCGGCCAACTCAAATTCAGGGCGATGCTCTGGACAATTTTGCTCTAATTTGAACTGATCGGCCGGGACGATCATGAGATCGGCCTGGATGATCAAGCCAATTTTAAATAATCCAGTTTGCATTCAGGGCGATGCTCTGGCCGATCTTCTGAGATTTCTACTGATCGGCCAGGACGATGTCCATATCGGTCTGGACGATATTGTCGGCAACTTGCAATTAGTGAGCTCCATTGAAGCTCTTCTATTTAAGAGCTCTTGTTCAACGTTTTGAATAATCTTTTGCTGCTGCCTTGACCTGAGAAGACCTTGAGAAGAGAAAGAGAGAGAAGATTTTGTGAGGGGGAGCTTGTGAGGGGATTCACAAGGGTTGCGCTCTTGTTCTTCTTTGTATAGAGTTTCTCATCCATGGAAGGGTCGGTAGAGGTACAGATTCAGCATCTGATTATGGTTCTCTTCCAGCTTCAGAAGAAAGCAAAAGGAGATAGGTTCTCTACCTTACCGGGGTGGCAAAAAGGAGGTTCTTTATAAAGGCTTCTCCGCCTAGCTGTGGGGGCTAAAGGACAGTCATGATTGTATTGTAATACTCGGAGGGCGCCTCCGGGGAGTGGACGTAGGTCGAGTTGACAAAACCACTATAAATTTATGTGTTCTTATTTCTTGCTTCCGCACTTTAAATTTCCGCGCTTAATTTTCTTGTGGTGTGATTTTGGTTTATGAGATTTTTACTTCTTTGTGAAAAGAATTTTTAAAATACCAATTCACCCCCCCCCCCCCCCTCTTGGTTAGCTTGGGCCAGTTCTATAGGACTTAACATCCCTAACAAATATTCATTTTTTTATATTGATTATTGATTACATTGAATGAGTAATTTATAATTGCAAGTATCGACAATGTTCCCATGATTGTTTATGCTGAAGAACGAATGGCCTAATTATATTTGTGAAAATAAGAATCTAAAAAAGAACACAACTCACCATGGCCTGTTGGTTAAGAACTTAGGCTCCAACTAAAAGGTTTTGAGTTCGGGTCTTTGTGTATGTAATGTGTGTGTGAGTAATCCTTAAATGGCCTAAATGTCCCAAAAAAAGGAATCTAAAAAAGAGAAACATAAATGGACCTAGCATTTATAGTAAGTCTAGGTTGATAAGGAAATCATGGTCAAATCTTATTAAGAATTGATTTCAATTGAATTAAATATAGGAAACTATAGAAAAATTGATTTTGTGACTAGAAGACATGGAATCGGTAAAAAACTACACATATGGGGAACTCATAAAAATGGATATCTTATCTATTGCACCTTTAGACCAAATGTTGACCTTTGTGCAATGTCCAAAGAAAAAAGTGCTTAAAAATACATCTGCCACTACCGCAAATCTAGCCCATATCTAGTGCTACAGTCTCTCATATCCTGCGAATAGGTGCCGTTGCAGTCATCCCATACATACCGAGCATTACTTTTTCGCATCAATAAAAGAGAACAAATCTCAAGAGCTCAATTCTTCTTCCACATTCTTCTTCCACACACGACTCTTCCTCACTGTCAAAGCCAATATCCACGAAGCCTCTACCTTGTTCGATCTCCCCGAAGTTGCAATCTACCACAAATCTCCCATCATTGCTTCTGATTATCCACTTCCAATCAAATCCACACCTCAAGCTAACCAACCTCTTCAACCTCCCCTCAAGTCTTCTTCCTTTCAAACCCAACCGCAAACTGCAAGCGAAAGCGCAAACCGCAAGCAGCCCTGATTCAGCTCCAGACCCAAGCCCGCATCCTCTGCTTCATAACCCAAACCAGCAATCAAACTCCTCCTGTTCACCAGCCTCCACTATCATGTCTTCCGAACTTCTGATCCATAGCAATCAGCTATCTAAACCCAACTTCCCTTCTTCTACTCACACGTTAAAACCAAGCCGCTACTTCTGACCTTCTCTTCCCTTTGCAAGAATCTGGCTCTCAATTGGCCGATTACTATCCGATCCCTTTGATCCAAAGAGAGATAGAGATAGATATAAAGAGAGGGAGAGAGAGATAGAGAGAGAGAGAGAAAAAAAAATATTTTCCCTACCTTGCTCTTCCTCCAGTTGGTTTCCCCTAGCCCAATCTGACCACCTTTCCTTCCTCAATTGCTAATGAATCTCCTCAATCCTGATCCCAACCAAGCATCCAAACGTGATCCTCTTCCTCTTGTCATAGCTAGTGTGACCTTATACCCGACTAAGTTGAACCTAGATCTGTCATACTTGATCTGTTTGATCCTTCAGTCCTCATTCAATCGAAACCTATATGTTGGTATAATATATATTCCTTATCATAAATTATTTAATTAGTTTTTATTTTATATATTATTAGTTATAATAGTGATTGTTCTTAATATTATTATTAGCATTATTCTTATCATTAATATTAGTAATAATTATATTAAGAAGAAAGAGAAAATTTTTCAAAAATAGGAGATAGGAAAATAAGAGATAAGATTCAAAAAGAAGAAGAAAAGAGAAAAAAAAGAAGAAAAAGAAAAAAAAAAGGTAGGGGAAATATCAAAAAAAGGAGGGAAAATATACAAAATAAAAAAAAGTCCAAAAAGAAAAAAAGAAGAGATGGGCTATAAATTTTTGTGTACATCGTTATTCATCGTCGGCAGCTTCAACCCCACTTGCACAAGTATAAAGTTCTAAATCTCCAAAACCTTGCTCCCTTTGTTCACGTCGAGACAGAAAACTACTCATACATGCTTTTCTCTAGCATGGTAGGAAGGCAACCGGGTGCGATGCCTACAATGAGGCAGGTAAGTTCTGTACACGTTTTTCTCTAGCGTGGCAAGGATGAATATACCACAACAAATTTCAAATGGGTATCGAAGACCCATACATGCCTTTTCTCTAGTGTAGTGGGATTGAAGACTTAAGGTCACGTGTCATCCGACACATATAATACATGCTTTTCTCTAGCATGGCAGGAGGCCTATACTCCTTGAATTTTCCCTAAATAGGGGAGACTCCAGGAGTCTACCAAATTTTAGAGTGACTGAGAATCTAGAATTAAGTTAATGAGAACAAATTAAACTTAAAATAAGTTTATACTTGAACTAAAGGACAATAAATTGAACATACATATGGACAACATGGAACTTGCAAACTTGTTTTGAACTTACAATTTGGATAGCATGGAACAAAACTCAATTAAAATAATAGTGGATTGAACCTTAATTGATAATTACAAGACCAAACTGAAAATATCAAAACTAACTAATAACTTTTAGTGTGTCCAAATAAATAAGAAATGTTGAATTACATTCCAACCACAACCTGCTACATTCCAACCACAACCTGCTCAAAAGCAATGATGAAATGATAGAAAGTGTGACATAATTATAAGTCATAACATGAAACCCTTGAATGATGATATTTGACTTGCAACATCCATCTTAAATCATGCTTACAAATGAGCATATATAATCACAATAAGTGGTGCAAGTATTGACAATGCATGATGAACACAATCTATCTAATAATTAGTGTTAGCATACACGTGCATGCGCTAGTTCTACCTACAAGCAACAGTACTAGTGGTACTTCATAGATGATTAATCCTTATGTATAATAGAGATTGGCGTACAAATGGATGTGGTAATTCCACAAACTAAACTAATGATGGATGTGATATACCACTTATAAATAAGTGATGCAGAAATATGCTACAAATACATTCAAAGGGCATACAAAAACTCCCTATGAACAATGACATATGATGCTTGAAATTTCTATACCTCGCTCACAAGCAACAATTGATAGAAATTGTGAGAAATGTGGCAATGTACTTATAGGCAATAATCTAAAAATTGTAAAGAACTTGTAAATAGAAAGTCTTTGAACATAAACTTGCAAGTCAACATGCTAGACTTTTGCAAGCAGGTGGAAATCCACAGTTACTGAAAATTGAAAACTATATATAGATACGGATAATTCAAGTCCACCATGCAAGTTATCAATTTGGGTGCTTAATTGATAATGCAAGTCCACCATGCAAGTTATAAGGATGATGCATAACTTGTAATGTTCGCCATGAATCATACACAAGAAACAAATTTGTAAAGTGAGTGAGCATAAAAAAATCCAATAGTGTCCCTATCACTAGAAACAATTCTACTCCAAGAAAATACATTAGTAAAAGGATCTCAAATGCACATAGAGGAGGAATGATGAAATTGAAATAACTTGGAGCATTTAGTAAAATCAGTTTGCAAGTAAGAGCAAGGGATATTAACATCAATTAAACATGTGAACAATATTTTCCTTTTATAAGCAGAAATTGATAAACATAGTAGCCCTCTTATAAGCACTATAAGAAATCGACAAGCACATTATGCTCTTGCAAGTGATGATGGTAGATAAGTAATGAGTGCTATGACACTCTTAAAATCAACAACAGTCCAGTGTTAAGCAAATATGTTGATCGCCTGTAAACAATAATGTTCCTTATGAATTCCAACAAGTAGAGGTGGTAGATGTGTAGCAAGCATGATAGAACCTCAGTGGACATTGAAAATCAGCATATAGTGATGTAGTAGGTTACTGACAACATAGGTGGGGAAATTAATGGTGAATGCAGCTCACCTAACAGTTGATATTCATACATAATGTTGACATTAATGTAAGCAAAACAAGAATATTATAGAGAGGTTAATTTCTTTGCCATCGATGCCAATAAATTCATAAAAAAGTACATCATACCCCTATAAGCAGTGACCATCGATGTACGATGAGTGTGAAAAACTTCTTTCATATATAGATGAAAGGGTGTGATGTATCTTATTAATGCAAATATACACCCAAGATGCTATCTTCGAGCAAAATGCTAGATGATTATAATTAATATATATGCCTACAAGATGTCGAAAACGTAGGAAAAATGCAGCAATACCAAGCACCCAATATAAGCATACAATGAACTAATGATGAAGATGTATTAAAAAGGTCCAAAACAAATGTTTCCTTTCGACAATAATAACACTTTATTGAAAGTGAATACACCGGCTCCCCACAAGTAGAAGCAGATGATATGCATCAAATATAAATGTCTATAAGTAATTATAGAAGATTTGTTGTGCACTCGACATGTCATTTACAAGGCAAACACTGAAGAGAATTGTTGCAGATACGATCTCATACAAGATGCCGTAGGAGATCCATTGTATATCTGATGTATCATCCATAAGCAAAAATGCAATATATCAGTAATAAGTATAAATGCCTATGGGCTATTGAAAGAGACATGTTATATTTAAGCACTTTTATCGCTTCATGTCTGGCTACATGGGTAAAAGTTTCCTCAAAATCAATTCCTTTTATTTAATTATACTCATTGGCCACCAATCTTGCTTTATTTCTATACACTACACATGAATCATTCATCTTATTTTTAAAAACTAACTTAGTCCTAACAACACTTTGATTTTTAGATCTTTCAATTAACTCCCAAATATTATTTCTAACAAATTAATTTAATTCTTCATGCATGGACAAAATTCAAAATTCATCAAAAAGTGTTTGATTTATATTAATAGTTTCAATCATTAAAATAAAGACTGAGTGGTTCACTTCTTTGTTAAGTCCATGCCTAGTCCTAACACCTTCACTCGGATCTCTTAAAATCAGTTCTTTTGGATGACTCTTAGGATATTTCCATTCTCTAAGCAATGCATTATCTATTTTAACCTTTCCTTCAAGATTTATATTTTCAATTCCTTGGGTTATTGATTCAACATCTTTTTCTTCCAACTTAGACCCTTCAGAAATATTATATTCATTAAAAAATACATGAGTGGTCTCCTCAACTACCAAAGTCTTTTTATTAAAAATTTTATAGGATTTTCCAACACTTGAATATCCTAGAAAAATTCACTTATTAGACTTAAGATCAAATTTTCATAAAAGAGTTTTACTATTATTATAAATAAACACCTTACATCCAAATATATGTAGATGTGAAAGGTTGGGTGTTCTTCCCTTAAAAAGTTTATAGGATGACTTATTTGACTTATTGCAAATCTATTTCAATGACTTATATTTTGATGATTGACAAACATTGTTGATTCTCTTGGACTGCTTGTTGCTTCTAACTTTTCAGGAATCAAAGATCGGACGAACAGACGAAGCCGGTTCAAGATTGCTTAGGTCTAGGGTTGAGTCAGCCTGTACTTTGTTTTTTCTCTTCTTGAGTCTATTTGTAATGGTCAAAGAGACTGATGCTAAGTAACCCTACACACACACTTGAGAGAATTAGAATTTCTAATTTTACTCATATCGGCCAGGACAATATTTACATCGTCCTAGACGATCAAGATTAAAACAGAAAGTCTAAAAAGGATTCTTAATTAAGGCAGTCGTCGATAACATATCGGCATGAATGATACGTGTATCGGCCAGGATGATAAGCTCAAAATAGAAAGAAGTTATCGCCATAGACAATTAAGTTATACTGTATTTTTAAATCATCGGCCAGGACGATCATTGATCGGCCTTGACTATATTCACAAATTATGCCTTAATTGATCAGGAAATCAAGGGAGTAATTAAGGATGATTGATACGATGATATCGTCATGGAAGATCACAGGATCGGCCAGGACGATCGATTCAAAAAACCTTAGTTACTTCAGAATGATAAATATCGGCCAGCTTGAATTCAGGGCGATGCTCTGGATGATTTTCTTTTGATTTGAACTGATTGGCCAGGACGATCGTGAGATCGGCCTGGACGATCAAGCAAATTTTAAATCATCCAGTTTGCATTCAAAGCGATGCTCTGGCCGATCTTCTGAGATTTGTACTGATCGTCCAAGCCGATGTCCATATCGGTCTGGATGATATTGTCGGCAACTTTCAATTAATGAGCTCCTTTTAAGCTCTTCTATTTAAGAGCTCTTGTTTAATGTTTTGAACAGCCTTTGGCTGCTACCTTGACCTGAGAAGGCCTTAAGGAGAGAAAGAGAGAGAGGGGGAGCTTGTGAGGGGATTCATAATGGTTGCTTCAAGGATCGCTCTGCTTCTTCTTTGTCTAAAGTTTCTTGTCCGTGGAAGGGTTGGTAGAGGTAAGGAGTCAGCATCTAGTTGTTGGTTCTCTGCCAGCTTCAAGAGGAAACAAAAGGAGATAGATTCTCTGCCTTGTGGAAGTGGCAAAAAGGAGGTTCTTGTAAAGGCTTCTCTGCCTAGCTGTGGGGGCTAAAGGAGAGTCACGTTTGTAGTGTAATACTCGGAGGGCGCCTCCGGGGAGTGGACGTAGGTCGAGTTGACCGAACCACTATAAATTTCTATGTTCTTGTTTTTTGCTTCCGTACTTTAATTTCTGCATTTATTTTTCACATGGTGTGATTTTTGTTTATTGTTTTTGTTCTTTGTGAAAAGAATTTTTTTTAAAATACCAATTCACCCCCCCCCCCCATCTTGGTTAGCTTGGGCAAGTTCTATAGGGCTTAACATCCCTAACAAACTTTCAAGTGGTATCAGAACGGGATTCAAAAATTTAAAGTTTCAAAACTTTTTGATTTTGATCCATGGCTAACCTTGGGAATCGTAACACTACGGAAGGGTATTTTATTACCCAACCTCCCCTGTTCGATAACCTACCTTTTGATTTTTGGAAAACTTGCATGTTAACGTTTTTACAATCTACTGATTATCGCATGTGGATGTTTATCAAAGAAGGTTATTCTTCACCTTCTCGTAAAATTAATGGTGTTAAAACTGAAGTTGCTTTTACAGAATGGACTTTCGATGAACGAGACTTAGCTCAATTGAATGCAAAATGTTTAAACTATTTTTTCTGTGCTTTAAAATCTGAGGATTACATGCGTGTCTCCACTTGCAAAACTGGTAAAGAAATTTGGGATAAATTGTGTATCACCTATGAAGGCACTAATGAGGTTAAACAATCCTGTTTGAATATTCTCTTGCATGATTATGAACTTTTTCGTATGAAACCTCATGAATCAATTTCTGACTTGTACACAAGCTTTACTCAGATAGTTACTTCACTGCATGCACTAGGAAGAGAACTTTCAAACTTTAAAAAAGTAAATAAGATTTTGAGATGCTTGCCTTCATCATATGATGCTAAAATTATTGTAATCACTGAATCTAAGGATTTGAACACTTATTCTATTGATAACTTACTTGGCTCACTCATTGCTTACGAGGAAGGGGTGAATCAAGAAATCTTGATGCAGGTGAGAAGAAGGAGAAAATAATTGCATTGAAGGTGCACAAATCAGTTTCTGAATCTTTCGGGTCTGAAAGCGATGAAGTTGCCTTCATCACAAGGCAATTCAAAAGCTTTATAAGGAAGAAACAAAAGCATCATCAAAATTGGAGAAAAGGTAATTAAGGATCATAAACATGTTAAAAGGATGTTCTGATGTTTTTTGTTATGAATACAAGAAATCAGGACAGGTGAGAACTGATTGCCCGACACTTCAAGACAACACAAGCAAGGAAAAGATTGAGGAGAAACCTAAGTTCAAAAAGAACAAGAAGAGAATCCAAAAGGCATTTTAGGTGGAATCTGGTACTGATTCATCTGAAACGGAACCTGAGAATGAAACAACAAACTTGTGTTTAATGGGAGAAGATCAAAGTGATGAGGAAGAGGTATGTAAACCAACCTATGATGAATTATTTGAGATTTGTGAGAAAATACATGCATCAAACAAAAAACTCAAGAAAACTCATGCAAGTCTAAAATTAGAACTTTCGAATTTATAAAAAGAGCTTGAAGTTTTTCTCAAAGATCATGCAACGATTGATTTAAATCACATGGCTCTTCTTGATGAATTTGATGATTTAAACAAAAAGCATTTGTAATTAATTGATGAACATAATGCATTAAAAGTTTCACACACCTAACTTAATTTTGATCTTAAGAAATCTAAAGAGATTGAGAAAAAATTGAGGATTGATAATGATGCATTAAAAAGAACTAACTTGAGGATTCAAAATGATTTGGAAACATGTAAGAAAAATCGGATGACATCTACCTTTGATCCTAAGCCAAAACCTAGGAAGAGGCATTATAACTCAAATCATTTAAGAAATTCTTTTCATAGGGTTAGATGTTTTTCTTGTGGCATGTTAAGACACATCTCACACACTTGCACTGTTCACCATAGTACACATTGGGTGTGGAGACCAAAGGTGCATGATTCACAGCATACCATACCTACATTACATTCTACTTTTTCCAAGAAGAGGTCCAAACCAGTTTGGGTTCCTAAATCTGACTGTTGTTGAGTTTTGCAGGTGTGCTCTCACCAAAGACCTTGTGAGAGCATAGGATAACTGGACATATGAAGGCTCGCAGCTCATAAATGCTTAAACCTGCTGCTTCAATAAATTCTTGAAATGTGTTTTTGTTTCAATGTGTTTTATTTCTCCTTTATTGTTATTTTAATTTTTTTTGTTTTATCTTTGCTTTTATATTTGGTTTTTCATATGTTGAATCTTTTCAAGATTTTAAATTTTGGAGTTTTAAAGATAGTGTTTAGCTTTTCTAAAATTGGATAAAGTGAAAAACACCGTTGAAGGTTTCCCTTCTTCTGACCTTGTTTAGTGGTATGATTTTCTTCTCTAAACAAAAGTCTAACTCATTTGAGCCAATGATTTTTGAAACTAAGATTATTTTTAACTTGCTACAATAATCTATCTTGTACATAATATCCAAAGTTCTTATATATCTTTCAAGTTATTTAAAATCTTGCCATTGCTTTTATCTCATGATTTTGATTTTATTTTGTGACTTGTTTTTCCCTATGTTACAGAGAGAGCTCCTATTCTCTAATATTTGGAGGATATACTCACAACTAAGGGTCTTTTTAAGGGTTTTGTTAAAGGGAATGTAGCTTGAAAGAATTAAGAAAGAAATTGAAAAGATGTAAATTTGAAATATATTTATACAAAAAAGTGTATTGAAAATCAAGATGCTCAAAGACCCAATTAAAGACAAAAGAGGCATAAAATGAGCCCACTAAATTCAAGCTACTATCTCTTCTCTAAACTCTTAAAACTTAGAGAACTCATTGATTATTTGATGATTTCAAAGGCTTGATTTCAAATTCCTTAATTGAGACAAATTACTTTGTTTTATTATTTATGAGAATTTTTCTTTGTAAACAAGTTTTGATTGGATCTTCTTTTTGCCCAATTAGGTTTATTCTGAGTTAAACATTTTTGTTTTTCAAAAGAAAATATGTACCATAAGGAACGTCTGATCTAGGGTTAACAGAATCGGATATTTTACCTTTGTCTGATTAGGATTGGCTAAACTCCTTGATCTTGTGGAACTCTAAAATTTAATTATTTGAGAACTTCTCATATGAAGCCTTGATAAAACAAAAAAATAGAAAAATTAAAATTCAAAAATATTCATTTTTTTTATTTTTTTTGTTATTTTTAGCTTTCTATTACTGTGTTTTTGTCTGCTTTTATTTTGTTTTATTTTTAAAGGCCTTGATCATCACCATCTTTTCCTTGGTTTCAAATTCTAGTCATATCGTCCTGACCGATACCTGTATCGTCTTGGACGATTTGACAAAATCTCTTCAAATTCCATCTGCTGACCTTTTATGTGCTTGCTGTAACTCATCATCCTGGATGATACGATATCGTCCTAGACGATCTGATCGTACTCTGTTGCAATCATAACGATAGTCCTGGCCAATAGAATATTTTGTCTGGCCGATGCATTTTATGTGCATCGTCATGGCCGCTACACTGGATTGTCCTGGACGATCCACGTGTCAGCACATTTAAATCCTTAAAATCGGCCCCGGACGATCCATTATTGGACAATCAGCCTAGCTGATCCACTGTTCATCCTGGACGATACACGTGGTAGAGATTTAAAACATTTTAACTTCGGTCGGTACGATCAATTATTGTGTATCATCCTAGACGATACACCTAATCGGCCCGGATGATCTGCTTTTTTAACGGTCGCCCAAATTGCCTCCTCAGGACGATCGCTTGTGTCTAATCATCCTAGCCGATATCTGATCGGCCCGGATGATCATACCACCTTTTTGACCAATCAGCCTGTACGCAATTATTGAGCCATATCGGCCTGGACGATTCTGCGATCGGCCTGGACGATTCTGCAATCGGCCTGGACGATTCTGCGGTATGCCTGGATGATATGGCCATTTCTTTAAATTCTGGCCGATCAAGCCATATTTTTTACTTCATCCCTTATCCTCTTGTGTCTCCTTGCAAACTCTCTTCTATGGCTGATGGGAAACGTGTTCGACAAACTTCTGGGAGTTCTTCGAGGGATAGGATTGACCCTCATTTCAGGTAGGTAGAAGATGAAGCCGCCTATCATCGATACAAAGAGTGTGGGATAACTGTCTCCAAAATCATCAGTCTTGCCCACATCGCATACCCGGTAATGGATCTTTTTGCTCACACCTCTCTTTGTTTCATTCTGTCTCTTGCTTTCCCCTTCAATACTGAGTTTTTTCGAGAATACTTTGCAAACCTTCGCATTAACCCTACCTTCACAGCCCTAACCTCTTATGTGAATTGACGCCCTGTCGAAATCACATATCAGGACTATGTTAAACTATTACAGCTATCCACCACCGGCGATAAGCTTCACTTAATCGCTTCAGATCCTGACCTTGACGGGTCCATGGCGAATCACTTCCTTCGCCAGACCAATACACCTTTTCATGTTGGAGAGACTAGCTCTTTAGTCAAAGATGCTAGGACAATCCAACATGTTCTTCGCACCTCCGTAATTCCAAAAGCCAGGGATCGAATCCACATCACCCCTATACTTTTCCTCACTACTTTCTACATCATGGCTCGTAGAGAATTTAATACTGCGGACTTAATTTTTCGGTACATTGATCACTTAACCACAATCCGCGATCCAGGTCATAAGAGGAAACCCAATCTAGCCTTAGGACACATCATATCCTATGTCCTTGAAACCAAATACCAACTTCAATATCCTATTCCTCCTAACCTCCCAACTCCCTTCTACTCAAACAATTCCTTCAGTACCCTTCACAGTACTTGTCTCCACCCTGGGGATGAGGAACCTTGGGGGGCTGAGGAGGAGGAGGCTCCCGCTCCCGTTCCTGATCCTGTTCCTCTCCACCAGTACTCTCTGTATGATCAGTTGAAAGAGAGCTTTTATCGATGGGAGACCCGCTTTGACTCTTACGTTGCTACACAGGAGCAGCAACACTCTGAGGACATTGCCCGCTATGAGCAGCACCGCACAGAGGATTTAGCTCGATTTGACAGCTACATTACTCACCAGCAACAGCAGCATGGCCAGTACATCACCTGGTTCAATGCTCAGTTTACCATGCTTGCCAGTTACTTTCAGCAGCCACCTCCACCACCTCCATCTGATGATCAGGGTCCCTCATTTTTCTAGTCTATGTTTTATATTTTATGTTTTCTGTAGTTTGTCTTGTGGTTTGTTTTAGTTTATGTTATGTTGTTTACTTTTTCTTTTATGTGTCTAGGTTCCTTCTTTTGTGATGACAAAATGGGGAGTAGGATGTGGTAGGAAAAAGAGTATGTGCTTGTAACTTTGAATTTCTAGTGAACTTTTTTTTCTTTGAATTTTTCCTACTTGTGTTTGCCATCATCAAAAAGGGGGAGATTATTGCAAATCTATTTTCATGACTTATATTTTGACAAAAGGGGGAGTAGGATGTGGTAGGAAAAAGGGTATATGCTTATAACTTTAAATTTTTAGTGAACTTTTTTCTGAGTTTTTCCTATTTGTGTTTTCCATCATCAAAAAGGAGGAGATAATTGCAAATCTATTTTCATGACTTATGTTTTGATGATTGACAAACACTGTTGATTCTCTTGGACAGCTTGTTGCTTCTAACTTTTCAGGAATCAAAGATCAGACGAACAGACGAAGCCAGTTCAAGATTGCGTAGGTATAGGGTTGAGTTAGTCTGTACTTTGTTTTTTCTCTTCTTGAGTCTATTTGTAATGGTTAAAGAGACTGATGCTAAGTAATCTAACACACACACACTTGAGATAATTTGAATTTCTATTTTTCACTCATATCGGCCAAGACGATATTTACATCGTCCTAGACGATCAAGCTTAAAACAGAAAGTCTAAATAAGGATTCTTAATTAAGGCAGCCGTTGATAACATATCGGCCTGGATGATATGTGTATCAGCCATGATGATAAGCTCAAAATAAAAAGAAGTTGCCTCCATAGACAATTAAGGTATAATGTATTTTTAAATCATCGGCCAGGACGATCATTGATCGGTCTGGACGATATTCACAAATTATGTCTTAATTGATCAGGAAATTAAGGGAGTAATTAAGGATGATTGATACGATCATATCGTTCTGGATGATCGCAGGATCGGCCAGGACGATCGTTTCAAAAACCTTAGTTACTTCAGGATGATAAATATCGACCAGCTCAAATTCAAGGCGATGCTCTGGACAATTTTCCTCTGATTTGAACTGATCAGCCAGGACGATCATGAGATCAGCCTGGATGATCAAGCTAATTTTAAATCGTCCAGTTTGCATTCAGGGTGTTGCTCTGGCCGATCTTCTGAGATTTGTACTGATCGGCTAGGCCGATGTCCATATCTGCCTGGACGATATTATCGGTAACTTGCAATTAATGAGATCTTTTGAAGCTCTTCTATTTAAGAGCTCTTGTTCAATGTTTTGAACAACCTTTGGCTGCTGCCTTGATCTGAGAAGGCCTTGAGGAGAGAAAGAGAGAGAGGGAGAGAGAGAGGATCTTGTGAGGGGGAGCTTGTGAGGGGATTCACAAGGATTGCTTCAAGGATCGCTCTGCTTCTTCTTCGTCTAGAGTTTCTTATCCGTGGAAGGGTCAGTAGAGGTAAGGAGTCAGCATCTGGTTGTTAGTTCTCTGCCAGCTTCAGGAGGAAGCAAAAGGAGATAAGTTCTCTACCTTGCCGTGGTGGAAAAAAAGGAGGTTCTTGTAAAGGCTTCTCCACCTAGTTGTGGGGGCTAAAGGAGTGTCACGTTTGTAGTGCAATACTCAAAGGGCACCTCCGGGGAGTGGACATAGGTCGAGTTGACCGAACCACTATAAATTTATATGTTCTTGTTTCTTGCTTCCGCACTTTAATTTCCGCATTTATTTTTCACGTGGTGTGATTTTGGTTTATGTGTTTTTGTTCTTTGTGAAAAGAAATTTTTTAAAAATACCAATTCACCCCCCCCCCCCCCTCCTTTTGGTTAGCTTGGGCCCATTCTACAGGGCTTAACATCCCTAACAAACTTTCATGACTAAGATCTAATATTCATCCTAATTAAAACATAACAAGTTATACTAACCATTTCAACCCAAAATATTTCAGAAGTGAATATTCAACCAACATAACTCTAGTGGCTTCTATCAAAGTTATGTTCTTTCTTTCAACAACCCTACTATATTGAGGGGTCCTAAGAGCTGAAAAGTTATGATCTATTCCTTGCTCTTTATAAATAAGTTTAAATTTTTTATTTTTTAAATTCTCCTCCATGATCACTTTGAATTGAAAGAATTTCACAACCTTGCTTCCTTCGAATCCAAGTAAAAAAATTTCTAAATTCATCAAATGATTCATTCTTATGTGATAAGAATCTAATCTAAGTGAATCATGAATAATCATTAACAATTACATACCCAAAAACTTTCCCTCCTAAACTTACAGTGCTAACTGGTCCAAAATGATCCATGTGTATGACTTATAGTGGTTTATTTGTTCTAAGATCTTTAATTGAATGAAAGGAGGACTTGACTTATTTTTCTAATTGACATACATCAGACAGATGATCTTTAGTGAAGTCTAATTTGGGTATTCCTCTAACCATTTTTTGGGGGTAATTTTCCTATGATTTTTCATACACTCATGACAAAGTCTTCTATGTTATAACCAAGATTCATCAGTGATAGTTTTGAGAGAAAAAGCATTAGATGACTTAATATAATTTAAATTAAGTATGTATACATTATTTATCCTATTTTCATGCAACACACCAATTCCATTTTGGCTTATAATGCAACTTGTAGGTAAAAATTTAATATTAAAACCTCTATCACAAAGCTGACTATTACTTAATAAGTTATGTTTTAAGCTTTTAACCAATAAAACATTCTCAATAAAGAAATTATTCTTATTATTAATCATACATGTACCTACCGTTCTCCTAGTGGTGTTATCTTCCAGTGTCACTCTACCTCCAGCCCTTGCCTCCAGCAATATGAATTGAGTTGTATCTTTAGTCATATGTTTTGAATATTTGCTATCCAAGTACCAAATGCTCTCACAAGGACTTTTATAAGAGTATTTCTATAAAATTATCAAACGTTAGACTTAGGAACCCAAATAAATTTGGTTTCACCTCTTGACAATGAAAATTCATATGCATGTTTGAAATGTTGTAATTTATGTATCTTAGGTCTCCAAACTAGATGTGTTCTACTATGAATTATTCAAGTGTGAGAAATATGTCCTGTCATTATACATGAAAACCATTTAATACCAAAAAAATGATTTACCAATTTATGTGAGTTATAATATATTATCCTAGATTTTGAAATTGTATAAGTTTTATCAAGATTGTAAAATTATTCAAGTGTGAGAGGTATCTTATTTTCCTTAAAAGTTTTCAATTTTTCTTTAAGATATGAGTTTACACTTTCTAAAATTTAATTATCAACTTTCAACTCATATTCTCTTTGATCTGCTTCAACTATAAACACCTTAAAATCATTCTCAAGATTAGAATAGGATGTTTTAAATCATCATGTTTCTTATTCAAATCTTCATGTTTCTTATTCAAATCATCAAATTCATTCAGTAAGGCCATGTGGTTGTTATCTATGGATGCATGATCTTTTCTAAGATTTTTATATTCTTTTTGTAAATTTAAATGCTCGAAGTTAAGATTAGCATGTAATTTTTTAAGCTTTCTATATGCATTATGAATTTTCTCATAAACTTTAAATAATTCATCATAGGATAAGTCACATACCTCCTCTTGATCTGAATGATCAAGTTTATCTAGCATTAAGCACAGGTTTGTGACTTTCTTTTCTTCTTCTATTTATGAGGAGTCGAAGTTGAGTCAGCCCAAAAAGCTCTTTGAACTCTTCTCTTGCCCTTTTTAATATTAGTTTTCTCCTCAACTTTATCCTTGCCAGGATTAGCTTTGAGATTTAGGCAATTTGGTTTTATGTGTCTAAGCTTCCTATATTCATAACAAAAGACTTCATTAGAAACTATTGCATTCTTATTGAACTTACCTTTGTTCCATTGTTAATGTCTCTATTGCTTTCTTCTAAGAAAACTTTTGAACTGCCTAGTCATGATTGCAATATCTTCTTTATCCTCAGGCATTAATTGATTACTTTCTAAATCATCCACTTTCAAAGTAATATTCTTCTATTTTTTCTTGTCACCTTCATCAATCTATCTTTGATTCACTATTTGCTCATAAGCAATAAGTGGTCCAAGCAGATTATTAATTTAATATACATTTAGATCTTTCGACTCTGTTATGGTAGTTATCATTGAATCATAAGAAGTAGGTAAATAATATAGGATTTTATTAACCTTTTTGGAATTAGTTAGTTCTTTACCTAAAACATGTAATGAGATAACAATCTGATTAAAACATGTATGCATATCAGAAATTAACTCATTCAATTTCATGAGAAATAGTTTATAGTCATATAATAAAATATTCAACCTGAATTATTTAACCTTATTTTTTCCTTCATAAATTATACAAAGTCTATCCCAGATTTCTTTTCTAATTTTACAAGTAAAAACATGCATATAGTCTTGTGATTTCAATGCACAAAAAAAAAACTATATAAACATTTTGCAATTAGCTGTGATAAGTCTTTTTCTTCTACTTCCAATCAGTAAAAGGTGTTTTAACTCTAATGTCATCAACAAGTCTAGTGGGTCTAGTGTAACCTTCTTGTACTAATATCCACATGTGATTGTTAGTGATTATATAAAAATAGACATGCGAGTTTTTCAAAAATTGAAGGGGATGTTATCGAATAAATGTGGTCTAATGATAGAGTATCCTTTAGGAATATTATGGTTTCCAAAAGTAGCCATAATCATCTTTTTTTTTCAATAAGTTATCTAAACCTTAATTTTTAAATAGGCTCTAATACCACTTAAAAGTTCAAGTAGGTTGTTAGACCTTTTTAAATTATCCCAAGGCTAACTAAGAGGGGGTTGAATCGATGATTAAACAAATTTCTTAGATTTCCAAAACCTATTTATAAACAAATTTAGCAAATATTCTTGAGTGTGTAGCTATTTTAGATATGATTATCTCAAAAACAATTTAACCAAAAAAACTATAAAGTGTAGAAAAATAAAAAATTCAAAAAGTGAAAATAAGAACACCAAATTTATAGTGGTTCAATCCAAACTAGATAATTGTCCACTTCCTGGAGACTCCTTCTATATGTGTTGCACTAAATCAAAGTGACTCTCCTTTTTCCCCCACAACAAGGTGAAGAAGTCCTTACAAACTCTTTTCGACCAACCAAGTGTGATAGAGTACCAACGTCCTTTTTCACACTCCTAATGAAGGCAGCGAACCTTGGTTTTTTCTCACCCTCCTGGTGATGGTAGAAAACCTTCATCTTTTTTCACCCTCTTAGTGAAAGTAGAGTACCTAGACACAATATTGAAGATCTTCTATCAGAAGCCTCCATAGGAGATGGGAAGAAATTTGTAGAAGATAAAGTGATCCTCACTTTGGGAAACTTTATAAATTCCTCACAACTCCCCCTCACTTGATCTCTCACACTTCACTCTCATAATCTCTCCCAAACACTCACACTCAATGGCCACTCTTAAGAGACGTAGAAAAGGTCTTTATTGTCAATTTTAGGATATCTTATATAAAAAACATAAGAAAAATCATTCAAAAAACTAAAAATTACAAGTGAACTAACTTACTGTCATACAGTACGATCATTGATCATTTGTACAAATAGTGTTGCAACTTGAGCTTATGAGTTTATATCTTTGACTATAACAAATATTATGGCTCACATCCTATTGTCTACTTGTATCTATAATATATGTTTGTTTGTATGTGTACTAACTTTTTAAGAATATCATGCACCATCCAATAAAGATCCAAGGCTCAAGATTGGATAGAATAGATTATGTTGTAATAATTTTTGTAATATTTATTAATGTATTTTTGATCTCTTGAGTCATGTCCTGTAAGGATGTATGCTTTCTTGGTGACCATGGTATCACAACAATCCCATGGTATCATATCCAATTGTTTAAAAACCCTCAAACAGTGATAACACAACAATCCCATGGTATCATACTTCCTACAGCTACACTGAATGTTTCCTTCTGTTGCATCAAAGTCAACCACGCAAGGATGATGTTGGTCCTTTTTCTCTATATAGTTGACAAGAAACATTGTAAATTAGTCGAGATGAAGCCTATACTCATTTCTCCCACAACCTGTATAAATTCTTCCTTTAAAAATGAATATAATTTTCTTAAGTAAAATCGAGCAGCTTGTTTTAATATTGAGCTATTTTTTATCACATGATCAATTTCAGACTGACTGCATTTATACTCATCATCCTGCTCATTTTATCGCCAATTCATCGATACCTTTTCCAACCCAAGAAAATAATCAGTTAATGAACTTTTTGGCTTTGAAATGCCATGGCACATATTATTAGTACACTCACTACGTTGTGTTGATAAAATGCCAATGCTAAAACAATGCTTGTTGAAAGCTGTTGACCACTGTCTCCTTATCATATAAAGATCCTACAACCATTTATGGTTATGAAGGTTCCCTTCCTTGATCATTTCAATACATGCCTCCTCAAATATTTCCTCAGAATCATACCACCTCATACACTTATTGAAGAGTCCTTTAACTTTATTGTTACTATTGAAGATGGAACCTTTTTAAAGATATGCCATTGGCATAATCTATAATGATTGTGATTTAATGCGTCTTCTATAGCCCTGGCCATAACTTGGTCTTGATCAGTGAATACTGTTGTTGGATATTTATTCCTCATTATTCGTACACATGTTTTAAACAATATTTTAAAACTTTCAATTATTTCTTCTATTAAAAAAGAAACCCCTAACAAAATATTCTGCCAATGATTGTTAACACCAACAAATGGTGTACAAAAAAAATTATACTTGTTGAGCCTGTAGTTAGTATCAAAAATTAACACATCTCCAAAACATTCATAATTTATCCTGGCTCTGCCATCAACCTAGAAAAAATTTAACAATCTATCATGCTCATCATATTGAATATCCCATACGAACAAGTGGTCCTCAACTTGTCAATCTTTAAATAATTGAATCAAAGAATTAGTGTTACCAATTTCAATCCTTGCTCTTTTCTCCTTCTGAATAAAATTGTATGCATCCCTCTTAGAGAATCAAACATTCTCACATCCTCCAACTTCCTCTACAAGGTAGGTATATGCATCAATGGTTCTAATCCCTGCATCTATCATTGATTTTAGGACAAAAGCTTTTTCCTCAACAAAATTCCTACATGATCTCAGAAGGTGTCGGTCGGCTAGGCTAGCCAATTCATAGTTATAGGATTCAATAAATCTTTTGACATGCTAGTAACCATCTTCATCAACTAAAAACCTCACCATGGATGGATCACCGGTTCTAACATCTGGTTTAGTAAATCTCTTCTTAAATTAAGATCAATACTTTTCTTGAAACCAATTTTTGAATAGATAAAATCCTTGGATTTTATCTTCATAGAATTTGGTCAAAAACTGTGATGATTCTTTCAGACACAAAAGCCATTATCATGGGCATAAGTACAAAAACATTCAAATGCTTCTTTCTCATCTTTATAAACAGCCTGAAATGAAGAAAAAATATTAAAAAGCGTAGTTAATGCGCAATAAAAGCACATGTAAAGCACAGATAAACAACAACATATAAGATCTTTTTTTACTTTCTGCCAAAACAATTATATTCTTCTTCCTAAAAACAGTAATGGGGGCTAAACAGAAACATCTAAGATCCTAAGCTTCTAATGAGCTGAAACATATGTCTTTTTTCTACGACAAACACAACACCTCTTTATTTACATCTTTTTAGCTCATTTTTCCATAATACAACTTGCGATGAGATTGAAACTTACTGATATGTTGAAACTTGAGAAATTTCAGCTAAGTTAGCTTCTGATTCGTGCACCACCCCTTCCGATTCATGCATCACTTCTGATTCATGAACCCCCTCTTCGACCTCTCTCTTCCATGAGCATTACATCTCTTTTCTGCAATTTTCTAGCTCGTCTTGTCTTCTAAAGCAATAAACATTTAGATCTTTCATCGGTTTCTAAAATAGTGGCAACATTTAAAATGAAAATAAAGTGGACTTGGTCGGGTCGATCAGGCTGATAAGACATAAAGAAAAAAAAGTTTTAATTAAAAAAACCACATTTATTCAGCCAGATGTTCGCTTTCTATTAGTGTCTGAACGCAGAGATATGTCCGATCACCGAACATAATAATTTGCCCTCTTCTACAGCTTGCAAGCTTCCTCGATCCTTCCCTATTGGACCAAAAAGCTCCACCTGAATTTTTCAGAGCCAAACTCCCTAACTCTGATCTCCAAATTTATAGCCATAAACCATAAGTCAAAATCCACATCTAAAGCTGCTAACCTCCACGACCTACCTTCTAACTTAGCCTCTGACTCTCAATTTTGTATCTCTTATCGACCTCCAAAGTCGAAAGCAATGATTTCCTCTCACATTCTAGTAGCTGAAGCCAGACTCATGCTCCTGTTGCCACTTTCGATCGAACCTCCTTCCTTCTTCCAACCCCGAACCAAACAGAAATGCTAGTCGAACTCTATCTACCCTAACTGAATCCATCAACAACCTCCTTATGTCACAAGCTTTAGCTGAGTAGACTCCAACTTCTTCAAGCCTACCCAACATCTCCCTTCCCCTCATGTCATTGCCTCCAAAGCTAAATAGCCTACCTATCTGAAGCCTCATCCATATCCGATCTCTCTATCCAGTTCATAAGCCACCTACTACTTGACCTCTTTAACTTTATTAGGTATAAATGTTATTTTATTTTTTAGTTAAAAAGTGGCATTAGTTATTATTACAATAATATTAATTATGCTTTATTTTAATTTATTAGTCCTAATAATTGTATTTAGTTTTCATAATTTTTTATTATTATTATTGTTATATATATATATATATATATATATATATATATATATATATATATATATATATATATATATATATATATATATATATATATATATATATATATATATATATATAAAGAAGAAGAAAAAGAGTTAAAAGAGTAAAAAAATATTAAAAAAAAAAGATAAAAGAAAAGAAAAGAGTGAAAAAGTGATATTTTGTATTTTTGTGCACTTCTAATCACCGTTGCTGATCCAATAGCAAAGGTATAACTTCTTCGATCCCTAAAACACCGAGAGCTTAATTTTGATGCCTACAGCATGATAAAATGAACATCTATACGCGCTTTTCTTAGCATAGTGGGAGGAAGTTCATCGCGGTGCTCTCGACGAATCAGGTAATCACCTAAAGCCTCATTTTTGGTGTTCGTGGTGCATCGGAACCACAAATACATGTTTTTCTTAGTATGGTGGAATGGGAACCCAGTGCAACGTCTATGGTGAGGAGAGGATACATATAAGTACCCATAAATATGATATAATTATGTTTTCAAATAGATGATGTAAAAGACCCATACACACTTTTTTTAGCATGGTGGGGGATAAAGATTACTACTACGGTGTCCCAAGACACCCACCATACACACTTTTCTTAGTATGGTGGGAAGGCCTTATTTCCTATAGTTTCTCCTAAACCGGTGAGATGTGGGGAGGCTACTGAAATTTTATCTAAAAACACAGAGGACTTGGACAAAATAGGGGACTTGGACAGAATTATGAACTACAAGGAATTGAATGAATGGAACATAAGGTACAAAATTCAAATTCAAATAATAAGTGAATAATAAACCAACAAATGCAATATCATAATAAATAGTTATGACCCAAGGCCCTCTGAACCGAGTGGTTTTACCACCAAATGGCACCACGCGATAACGATTATGGCCAGAGCCAATACATTCTTTAGTGGCATCAAATCTTTGAGATATGAATCAATAGGATATAATTGATATGGCACAAATCTCTCTGTTAGCTAAGGTGGATTCAAATTTATCCCATTAGATTTATCTCATGTTTGGAAGGTACCCTTGGACAAAGAAACCCATGGCTGCCGACAAGGATCCTTCTATCAGGTTTGGTCGACTTCCTCCTCTAACTAAGTAAACCAGGGACCACGATGGCCTGGGATGATGGAACCATGGGATCTTGATCAGGTCCATCATTCATTCCCCCCACCATCTGCTTTAAGTATAAGATGGTGAAATATCCAACTTTAAATGTTAAATCTCCAAATCTCTGAGCCCATATTGCTACTATATCCTAGATAACTTGTATTCTAATGTAGATGATTGATGACTAACCTTAATCAAAAGTTCTCTCCTATTGTCAGGAGGGGTAATTAACTATAGGGACTTGCACCTATAGGAAACTAGAACTCAGATCATAAAGTCCTCACAAAATGAGAGAAAATTATATGGGTAGTGTCTTATCTACAATCCCATATGCCTTCCCAAAATTTACCCCAGAACTTATCAGTTAAAACTCCCCCAAAGAAAGCAACGAGGGAGGCCGGGGCTAAATTTTTAGAGTCTACACCCTAATAAATGATTGTTTCCTAATATATTTTTAAAATATTATATTAGAAGTTTCTTCATAATAATATGGTAGAATGGTTTTTTTATAGTGTATTGAATTCAAATTTGTTCTTGAATGACAAGTACTTTTACTAAGAAGCTGATTAGGTAAATAGATGGATAGAAACCTAATGTGAGAATGGAGAATATAAAATATAAATGAAGAGAGAGAGAGAGAGAGAAAGAGAGAGAGTTTATAAAAAATGCTTAGAAAGAACTAGTGCTCCAAAATTTAGAGTTTCTGCTACATCAATCAAAAGTCCCAAAGTAAAAGTCCTAAAACTTTTCCTCATCTCCCCCATTTATTTGGTTTTAAGAGCTATAGAAAATGCTATACAGAAAAAAAAAGTTCAAAAAAAATTACAATGCTATAGATATCACATATACATCAGTATTCACAATCCTAAACATGTTTCACCTAATGATTGGTTAAAGAGGAGGTGAAGCTAATGATTTGTCTTTGGGTGAGTTCGCTAGTGTTGAGTGTGTATTGGATGAGTTAAGTAGGGGGTGTTTTTTGTACTAGCCAAGCTTGCAGGCTAACACCAAACATTAATAATTCGTTGAGTTAACGTTGGTCGAAAGTCACTAGTACTAATTTGTACTTAGCCGTGGGGCGCCATGAGTGAATTAGTGAGTGAGCTAAAACAGTTGAGAGAGCTGGCTATAGTTGATGTGTATAGGGTGAGCCAAGGTCTCTATGTAGGTTCTTTCCTATAGTTGAGGATGGTTACTCTGGGCTAGAGCAAGTGACTAATAGCAAAGTCTAGGCACTTGGCAAGTGCTGAGCTATTGGTTTGATAAGGAATCTCCATGGAGCCCCGTACAGAGCGAGTTCCATGATAGGCCTGAGCGAATGATGTCTGTTGATCAGGAGAGTCTCACTTTGACTTTCAGGCCAGTAGAACTCACCTTAGATTGCTTAGGCGAGTTCCTTCAATGTGTCCTCTTGAAGGCTGAGTTCCTCATATGACCCACTAGCTATAAGCTAAATACTTGATAAGATATATACGATTATATAATTTCTATGATAACAAATAAGATATATATTGCAAAGTACCTCAATTCAGGATTTTAAATTTATAATATGTCTGCAAATTTAATGCATTTTCAATACTTTTTATTATATTTATTATATATTGTAGTAGCACATAAAAATGAGGATAATTTATATTTTTCTTCTATCTTTTTAAAGTTTAAATTAGAAATCATAAAATATATTATTCAAACTCTTGATCTTGAGATATTATTATCTTTATTAACCAGTAGACTGTGGGAAAATAAGAGGCTATAGAAAGAGGAGAAATTTTAAAAGATAAGAGGAACACTTATAAAACTAACTTTTATTTCACACTTGAACTCTTGATTCTACTTCATACATAAACACAAAGACACCACACCTATTTATGCTAGTTACTTCTCCTTTAGGATTATGCCAACACATTTCAATCCAATGGCTACTATTGACTCTCTAGAATATTCTCCTATCTTCTTTTACAAAAATCATTAATTGCATATTCTAAAATTCTCTAAATAACTCTTTTAAATTATATTTTTAGAATCCTCTAAAACATTAATCATAAAGTGGGATTCCAAAATATTAAAAGGCACACTCAATTAAAGGCCCAAATTAATCAAGTTTAATTTTCAACACCCCCTCTTAAACTTAATTTGTTATCCCGAGCAATCTTCTTATCTTGATAAAATCTTCATGCTTGAGAGACTTGGTGAATATATCAGCTACTTGATCATAAGTCTTCACATACTCTATTTGCACATCCTTTCTTGTGATGCAGTCTCTGATGAAGTGATAGCGTGTGTCGATATGTTTACTTTGATTATGAAAAATAAGATTTTTGGCCAAGGCGATAGCTGACTTGTTATCAACATAAATCTTTATTGGCTCTTCTTGTGGCAATCTTATCTCCTTCAATAAAATTCAAAGCCAAATTGCATGACAAACACATGAAGTTGCAGCAATATACTCTGCTTAACAAGTAGAAAGGTCAACAATTGGTTTCTTCTTTGACATCCAAGTGAAAATAGTGTCTCCCATGTAGAACACAAAACCCGTAGTGCTTTTTCGCTCATCTAAGTCTTCGGCCCAGTCACTATCACTATATATGACAAGCTTAAAGTCATTTGATGATGAATAAAATAAGCCAAAGTCAATCGTCCCTTTGATATATCAAAGAATCCTCTTGGCGGCCTTTAAGTGAGTAGTTGTTGGTACCTCCATATAACGACTAACTATTCAAACAGCATAAAGGATGTCCGGCCTAGTGCAACTCAAGTAGCGCAAGCTACAGACCAAGTTCTTGAAAAAAGATGGATTAACCATTTCATTATTCTCCTTTTTTGATAAATTGCCTCCTCATTCCATTAGAGTGCTTATGGGTCTACAATAATTCATATTGAATTTCTTCAGTATTTCTTTTCCATAGCTTTCTTAAGAAATAAATGTGCCTTCATCCTTTTGCTTAATTGTAACACCGAGGTTGTATGCCATTTGTCCAGTGTTTGTCATCTCGAACTCTTTAGCCATTACTTTCTTGAATTCCTTAAACATACTTGGATTACTTCTAGTGAAGATCAAATCATCCACATACAAGCACACTATCAAAATATCCCCATCCTTGACTTTGATGTAGAGGGCATGCTCGTAAGGACATTTGCTGAAGTTATTCTCAAGGAAATACTTGTCGATGCGGTTGTTCCATACCCTAGGTGCTTGTTTTAACCCATAGAGAGCCTTTATCAGCTTCAAAACCTTATCTTCTTGCCCCTTGACTTTATAGCCTGGTGGTTGTTGAATGTAGACTTCCTCCACAAGGACTCCATTTTGAAAGGCGGACTTTACATCCATTTGATATATTTTCCACTTATTTTGAGCTGCCAAAGAAATGATTAGCCTTATACTTTCAAGTCGAGCAATAGGAGTAAATACCTTATCATAGTTGATGTCAGCAATTTGGGTGTAACCTTTCGCCACTGATCTTGCTTTATATTTCTCGACTTCTCATTTGGCATTCTTCTTTGCTTTGTACACCCACTTTACACCAATCACCTTGTGTCCTATTGGAAGTGTAGCTATCTCCCATGTATTGTTCTTCTTGATTTCCTTGATTTCTTCGTCCATTGCATCCTTCCAATTCTTAATTTGCATGGCTTTTCTTGAAAATTTACAGGTTCACAATCAGGAAAGAGGCAAAAGAGAGTGAGATTGTCCTGATTCTTAGTTGCCTCATAGATTTCCTGTAAACTTCTAAAATGTGGTACATTTTCACTTGACCCTTCACTTGAAGATGATGGATCCTCTTGAGTACTTGCAGTTGGTGTAGTTGGTGGTGTTATAGACTCGTCTCTTTCTTGATTCATCCTTGGCTGCTCAACTTCTTCATCCTTAAAGAAGTTGTAGTGATCTTCATGAGGGTCCCAAACCCATGCTCCTTCTTCATTTAAGATGACATCACGACTGATGATTGTCTTCATAGTGTTTGGATTATATAACTTGTAGCCTTTTGAGCTGGAGTCATAACCGATGAAAATATACTTCTCACTCTTACCATCTATCTTACTTCATTGCTCATCAGGTACATAAACATGGGCTATGCTTCCAAACACTCTTAGATGAGATATACCAGGCTTCCTTCCACTCCATGCTTCATGTGGTGTCATTCCCCACATACTTCTTGTTGGAGATCGATTGGTTAAGTAAACTGCGCGTACAACAACTTCAGCCCAAAATTTCTTAAGTAGTCTCTTATTCTTGAACATACTTCGAGTTATATCAAGGATAGTTCGATTCTTTATTTATGCTACAACATTTTGTTGAGGAGATCTTGGGATGGTCAATGGTCGACATATTTAGTTGGCTTCACAAAACTCTTGAAATTTCTTTGAAGTAAACTCTCCTCGACGATCAGATCACATTACTTTGACCACAAGGCCGCTTTCTTTCTCCACCAAGACTTTAAACTTTTGGAATACTTCAAATACCTCCAATTTTTTCTTCAAAAAATATACCCAGAATTTTCTTGAAAAACCATCCATGAAGAGAATGAAATAATTACTCTTATCGAGAGAGCTTGACTTGATTGGCCCACAGACATTTGTATGTACAAGTTCAAGTGGCTTTTGTGCTCTGGAATTTGACTCCTTTGGAATGTTTTTTTTGAATTGCTTCCCGAGCAAGCAGCCTTCACATATCTGATCTGGGTGTTTGATGCAGAGCAGACCTCTCACCATTTTCTTCTTTGATAATAGCTCTAATCCTCCAAAATTAAGATACCAAATTGAAGATGCCAGAACCAAGATGGGTCTTTGTAGCAAGTTTTGAGACACTTGGCAATATCATTTTGAATATTGAGTAAGAACATTTTGTTTCTTGACAGTGGTATATTTGCAATTAGGTTGCTCATATTATCTCTTATAGAAAAGTTTTTATCTTTCAAATGAATATCATAACCTTTCTCTAAGAGTTTACTCATACTTAAGATATTACTCTTCATATTTGGCACATAAAAGATGTTGGAAATGAATTGGTGCTTTCCATTCTTCAATCGGATAAGAATATTACCTTTTCCCTTCACAGCAACCTTGGACTCATCTCCAAAGGATACATTGCCGCTCACCGACTCGTCAAGTTCCATGAACATGCTTTTTCTTCCACACATATGGTTGCTTGTACCGGTGTCCAGATACCATGTGTTATCTCCACCTTTTTCATTCTCCTTATATGCCAATAGCAAAGATCCATCTTGTTTACTTCTCTCCTTCACATAATTAGCCTTCTCTTCAACTTTATTGTTATTGGGAGTTCTACATTCTACAACATAGTGACCAAAATTTTGATAGTTGTAGCACATCACTTGAGATTTGTCATACCTTGGTTTTGGTTTTCCTCTTCCACGCCCTGTTGTTGAACTTCCTCCTTGTCCAAAATTTGTATTATCATTCTTGTCATTATTATAGCTCCAACCTCATCTGTGTCCTGACCATGGCCTTGTCCTCGACCACGACCTCTTCCTTGTTGGCTTCTACCATACTCGAGGCTCTCTTCTTTAGCTGAATTAATTTGTGTCTTTAGGAGTTATTCCGTGATAACTTGCTTCTTCTTTTTCCTTTCTTCATAGGCTTGTAAGGATCCCAAGAGTTGCTCGATTGTCATAGCCTCTAAGCATTTGGTTTCTTCAATAATTACTACAATATGATCAAACTTTGAATATAGAGAAATAAGGATTTTCTCCGTAATCCTTACATCTTCTAGCTTCTTTCCATTTCTTTTTAGTTGATTAGAAATGGCTAAGACTCTAGTAAAGTAGTCAGAGATTACTTCATCTTCTTTCATATGTAAGGCTTCGAACTCACTTCTTAGTGTTTGGAGACGCATCTTTTTGACTTGCTCCTCTCCTTTGTAAGAAGTCTAAAGCTTCTCCCATACATCTTTGGTAGAATTCGCATCAAAATTCTTCTCAAAAGTGTCATCATCTAATCCTTGAAAGATTAGATAGAGAGCCTTCTTGTCTTTCTTATTTGAATCTCTTAGACTATCCTTTTGAACTTGGGATAAATTTGACTCATCTTGTGGCTCCTTGTAGCCTTTCTCTATCATCTCTCATACACCTTGCGCTCCAAGAAGGGCATTCATTTTGATGCTCCAATTGTCATAGTTTCTATTGTTGAGCGTTGGGACTTGGAAAGAGATCATACCATTGGTCGCCATCTCTTTAGAAAGAAACTTCAGCTCTGATTTCACTTTGTTGGAGAATAAGAGGTTATAGAAAGAGGAGGAATTTTAAAAGAGAAGATGAACACTTGTAAAACTCACTTTTATTTCACACTTGAACTCTTGATTCTACTTCATACATAAACACAAAGACATTAGACCTATTTATACTAGTTACTTCTCCTTTAGAATTGTGCCATCACATTTCAATCCAATGGCTACTATTGACTCTCTAAAATATTCTCATATCTTCTTTTACAAAAGTCATTAATTGCATATTCTAGAATTCTCTAAATAACTATTTTACAATATATTTCTAGATGCTCTAAAACATTCATTATAAAATGGGATTCTAGAATATTCTAAGGACTTTTCTAGACTATGGCTTAATTAAAAGGCCCACTCAATTAAAGGCCCAAATTAATCAAGTTTAATTTTCAACATAGACCACGTACCCTTTTATTCTTTTTTTTCTTCTGGTCTTCTTGCTAACTCAAAATGAAAAATCTTCAATTCACCTCTATTGTTCGTTCTTTTTACATTGCATGCTTTCCCATCTTTTATTTAATGTAGAGGATTCCGAGTATAACATTGGATTGTCGAGCAAAATTTGGCCAAGTATAAAAGGTGAAATTACAATCAGTTTCAGAGGTTCGGTATTAGCCTTCCGAGATCTACCATAGGGCAGTAGAAAAGCAGATTTTGACTACGAACGAAATATGCCTCAGGGGCGTTCTTATCAACACCGGGAAGCTACAGCGCAGCTAGTTAATGCTGATGAATAGTTCTGTTGACTTCAAATTTTTTCTTTAGATGATATCTGGTATTGATAATAGGCAGTCTCTCAAATGAGAACTTCAGAACATTGAGTAAGTCTGAAAATATAAAGAACTTTGAGAAAAGGACTTAAGCAATTAAGGTTTCAAGAAAACTTAGAGGATCGATAATGCTAAAAAAGAATACAAAATGGATCATTTTTTGATGCAGCTTTGCTGTAAATTTCGATCATTGGATATGTATATACTGATTTTTTATATAATTGTTCTTAAGCAATGAAAATAGCTAATTTTAAACAAAAAAAAAAAAAAATCAACGCCAGGTGTTCAGATATCTTGATGACTTGATGTCCTGGATCCGTGTGAGAAAATTATTGGTATTCAGTGGACAACAGGGCTGCTGCCAACAATTACAAAAAGACATTCAGTTACTGTTCATTTTCTCTTATAAAATCCATAATTTAGTCAGCAATTGCGTCACAGTTTTTGTCTGATGCTCTTTATATATATATAAGCTTCAAATTTATGACTCTTAATTGATAATAAAAAAATTTAATTAATAAATAAAAATGAGCCACGTTCTACTAATAATTCATTCCAAGAAACAGCATAGTTAAAATAACCATCTTTAAACGTAATAATTAATATAATAAATCATGTATATTAATATAGATTAATAATTATACATTTATGTCTATATAACGGTGTGAATATTTTTACAAGAATCTTATATGATTACTGATTAAAAAAATATTATAGAAATTTTACATATATCAAACTCAACTCTCATTATTCAAATTGACTAAAATATGCTTGAACCGAAATAGAAATTTTGCTTTCGAGTTTAGACAAGCTATTTTAGCGTTGTCTAGATAAGACCCAGATCACAACATCTCATAAAATCATCCATATAAAGAGACAGCTTCTGCAACCAGCCTATTAGCTTGCAAGACATTTATGGATTTTGTTGTCTTCTTCGCTTGGCTCTTTACTATAGCACTTGCATTCTTTCTACATGTTATTATTTTTAAGAGAAACAAGAGAAGAGATTCGAGTCTTAATCTTCCTCCAGGACCAAGAAAGCTCCCCATAATCGGAAATCTACATCAAGTTGGTGGTTTAACTCATCACCACTTATGGCATCTGTCACAAAAATATGGCCCTTTGATGCATCTCAGGATTGGCAAAGTGCCAATCCTTGTGGTCTCCTCAGCAGACACGGCAAGAGAAATCCTTAAAACCAATGATTTTCGCTTCTGCTCTCGGCCTAAGCTCACCTCCAGCAACAAATTCTCTTATGATTGCAAGGACATCAGCTTTGCTCCCTATGGTTGACACAGGAGTGTCTTATAGATAGTCTGATACCGTTGTATTTTTATTTGTTTTTCTTCTCTTTTCTGTAGTTGTTGCTATTGCTGGCTATATAGCTTCTTTTGAATTGTATTCTTGTTCTTTTCCGGGTGTTATTATAAAAACACTCCGGACGATAGCTAAAGCAGATTTTAGATGAATTTGAAACTATTTCTCTGACTTACTGTCGAGACAATACTTGTTCTGTATCCTGTTGTCTTACAGGTGGTGGAGGAGATTCTGTAGCTGGTTCGCCCCACCGGTGGTGATTAATCTCCGACGAAGGGCCTTATATCGCTAATCAACAGGATTTCCTGAATATCTTGTTCCGCTTCATTCAGATAATCATCCGTTCCTGTTCTTGAACGGTGTCATTTGGTATCAGAGCCGGCGAAGATGCCGCCTCGACGGAACCCGCAAAGACCGACAAGAGACGTAATCATTGAGGATTTACAGAGGGAAATCCAACAGTTGCAGCAACGACTAGCAAGATTTGAACATCAAGAAACAGATAATGTTCAAGAAGAGGAAGAGGAGGTTAACCCGTTTCATCAAGACCTTCACAGCGAAGATGAGGACAGACGACCTGTGCTAGGATGTGCGAGACGTCCGCGTGATGACAGTGGGGTTAAGGTGGAGTTACCCGAATTCGATGGTAGATTGGATCCGGATGAGTTTGTGAATTGGCTGCACACTGTAGATCGAATCGTTGAATTTAAAGAAATTCCTTCAGAGAGAGTTGTCAAGCTTGTCGCCATCAAATTAAAGAAGAATGCTTCCCTATGGTGGGAAAATTTGAAACGAAATCGAGATCGGGAGGGAAAAAGCAAGATTGTGACATGGATAAAGATGAAGAAAGAACTTAAGCGAAAGTATCTGCCGGAAAGATATCGTCAGGAGTTGTTCTTGAAACTCCATCGTTTACAACAAAATCAACTCACTGTTGAAGAATATATTGCGGAATTCGAACAATTGTCCCTCCAATGTGAGCTAGCTGAACCAGAGGAAAATACTATTGCCCGCTTCTTGGAAGGATTACAACCGTCGATTGCCAATGTGGTTCAATTGCAACCATATTGGACACTACAAGATGTGTTTGATTTGTCTTTTAAGGTGGAAAAACAACAGCGACCCAACAGATGGGTTCGTGGTAAAACCCCTGTTCAGGAGGAAGGATCTGATCGAAGCCAAGTCAAGAAAGTTGAGGGAAGAACTACCGGGGTGAATCCTTTGAACAAAGAGATTACTCGGTCTGCTAATGGAGCATGGAAAGTACCTGGAACCACGGGGTTACCTCCAAGAAAGTGCTTCAAGTGCCAAGGATTTGGCCACATTGCCTCTGGATGTCCGAACCGAAGGATTGTTACCATCATTGAAGAAGCTGGTACTGAGCAAGACATGATGATAGATCACGAGTCGGAGAACAATATGGTGACGGAGACCACTGTGATTCCCGCAGATGAAGGGAGTGTACTTGTTCTCAGGAGACTACTTAATTCCCATAAGGAAGATTCATGTCAGCGCCATAATATTTTTCAAACACGATGCACCGTTGGCGGGAAGGTTTGTCAAATGATCATTGATAGTGGAAGTTGTGAAAACGTGGTATCTACGACCATGGTCAGCAAGCTTGAGTTGCCCACAGTCGACCACCCTAAACCATACGCATTATCGTGGATAAAGAAAGAAAATGAAGTTCGGGTGTCGAAGCGTTGTCTCGTAAATTTCTCCATCGGCAATTATGCGGAGCAAGTGTGGTGTGATGTAGTTCCCATGGATGCTTGCCATATTCTTTTAGGCCGTCCATGGCAGTTTGACAAGAAGACTGTGCATGACGGGGAAGCAAATACATATTCGTTTAAGCATCAAAATCAACGGATTATATTGGTACCACTACAACAGACTCCAGCAGTAAAGGTCAGTCCACAACTGTTAACACGATCATTGTTTTTGAAGGCTTTCAGGGAAGCTACAATTGGGTTTGTATTGGTGATCCTAGTCACCAATGAAGCTCAGACTAATGAGGCGACAGTAGTTCGAGATATCCTGGAAGAGTATCCTGATGTCCTGCCCAACATTCTACCATCCAGGTTACCTCCGGAAAGACAAATTCAGCATGCTGTGGAGTTTGTTCCTGGTTCTGTCATACCCAATCGCCCTGCTTACAGACTACGGCTCGAAGAACAAGCTGAGCTCAAGCGACAAGTAGAAGAATTACTGAACAAAGGCTTTATAAGGCACAGTGTCAGTCCCTGCGCTAGCTGTACCCGCCTTATTGGTTCCAAAACGGGATGGATCCTATAGGATGTGCATAGACAGCCGAGCTGTCAATAAAATTACAGTTAAATATAGATTTCCTATTCCTCGCATAGATGATATCTTCGATCAGTTAAAAGGTGCTACCATTTTCTCCAAACTGGATCTGCGCAGTGGATACCACCAAATACGCATGAGGCCTGGTGACGAGTGGAAAACTGCGTTCAAAACACATGACGGGTTGTACGAGTGGTTGGTCATGCCATTTGGTTTAACCAACGCTCCAAGCACGTTCATGCGTTTAATGAATCATATCCTACAACCCTTTCTATATAAGTTTGTAATTGCCTACTTTGATGATGTTCTTGTTTATAGTGCTGATCTCCAGGAGCATCGCTTCCATCTTCGACGTGTTCTCGAGCTCTTCCGGGAGCAACAGCTGTTCGTTAATCTTGAGAAATGCCAATTTGCTGCTCCTCAGATTACATTCTTAGGCTATCAACTATCTGCTGAAGGGCTGAAGGTTGATCTTGCTAAGGTTGAGGCCGTCCGCAGCTGGCCCGTTCCCCAGTCTTTTACGGACATTCGCCGTTTTCATGGTCTAGCATCGTTCTACAGAAGATTCATCAAGAATTTCAGTACCATTGCGGCCCCGATGACGGAAATTCTCCGAGCTAATCAATTTGAATGGAACCCGGCAGCACAGACAAGCTTTGATGACTTGAAACAGAGATTGTCTTTTACCCCAACACTAAGCTTACCTGATTTCGACCTAGCCTTCGAGGTCGAATGTGATGCCTCAAATATAGGCATTGAGGCGGTCCTAACTCAAGGGGGGCATCCGATAGCTTATTTTAGTGAAAAGTTAAGTGATGCAAGGCGCAAGTATTCTACATACGACAAGGAGTTCTACGCTATAGTTAGAGCCCTGCAGCATTGGAACCACTATTTGCTATCCAATGAATTCGTGCTTTTTTCTGATCATGAAGCTCTACGTTACCTCTGCCATCAAAAAAAACTCAAGGCTAGGCACGCAAAATGGTCTGAATTTTTATCGGCATTCCATTATGTTTTGAAACACAAGGCAGGGCATCATAATCAGGTGGCCAATGCGCTTAGCAGACGGTATGTCCTTCTACAAACGCTACAGAACCAAGTAATTGGCTTTGAAATCATACGAGACCTATATGCGGAGGATACTGATTTTGGGAGCATTTGGCAACAATGCCTTCAGGGCCCTTTTAAGCTATTTTACATCAAAGATGGATATCTTTTTTTTAAACAACGTCTGTGCATTCCAAATTGTTCTCTCCGCTTGACACTCATTTCTGAAAGCCACGAAGGAAGTTTGGCAGGCCATTTTGGGCGAGAGAAGACCATAGAATTGTTGTGTGAAAACTTTTTTTGGCCATCCCTCCGGAAACATGTTGGACAGTTTGTACAAAATTGCCAAGTCTGTAAAAGAGCAAAGACTACTAGCACCAATGCCGGCTTGTATACGCCGCTTCCTGTGCCAAGCTCACCATGGGTGGACATCAGCATTGATTTCGTCGTTGGCCTACCCCGTACCCAAAGAAACAAAGACTCTATCATGGTGGTTGTGGATCGTTTCTCCAAAATGGTCCATTTTGTTCCCTGTAATAAGACGCTGGATGCCACCCATGTAGCTGATTTGTTCTTCAAGGAGGTTGTCCGTCTTCACGGAATACCCAAGACAATTACATCTGATCGAGACGTCAAGTTCTTGAGTCACTTTTGGAGGACCTTGTGGGGAAAATTCGGTACCCGACTGCAATTCAGTTCGGCAGCTCATCCCCAAACTGATGGCCAAACTGAAACAGTGAACCGTAGTTTGGGCAACCTTCTACGATGTTTTGTGGGGAAAAATATTAAACAGTGGGATCTTATATTAGCTCAGGTTGAATTTTCATTCAACCGGTCTGTTAATCAGGCAACCAAAAGAAGTCCGTTCGAAATTGCTTATGGGTATAACCCGGTGACGCCACTGGATTTGGTTCCCGTTGTGCCAAGGACTGCTTTCAGCACTGATGCAGAACAGCGAAGCCTGGAAATTCAGCAATTGCATAAGCAGGTTCAAGACACAATAGCAAAACACAATGAAAAATGTCAGAAGCAAGCAAATAAGTCTCGACGCTCTATTGAATTTAAAGAGGGGGATCTTGTATGGATTAGGCTCCGAAAAGAACGATTTCCTCCTGGAGCTTTTTCTAAGCTAAAACAAAAAGCTGATGGGCCTTTTCGTGTAATCAAGAAGATCAACAACAACGCGTACCAGATAGATCTACCCGGTGATTACCAGATCTCTGCCACCTTCAATGTCGCCGACTTGACGCCTCACTATGATCTAGACGTTCTTTCCACCCCGGGAGAATGACACAGGAGTGTCTTATAGATAGTCTGATACCGTTGTATTTTTATTTGTTTTTCTTCTCTTTTCTGTAGCTGTTGCTATTGCCGGCTATATAGCTTCTTTTGAATTGTATTCTTGTTCTTTCCCGGGTGTTATTATAAAAACACTCCGGACGATAGCTAAAGCAGATTTTAGATGAATTTGAAACTATTTCTCTGACTTACTGTCGAGACAATACTTGTTCTGTATCCTGTTGTCTTACAGGTGGTGGAGGAGATTCTGTAGCCGGTTCGCCCCACCGGTGGTGATTAATCTCCGACGAAGGGCCTTATATCGCTAATCAACAGGATTTCCTGAATATCTTGTTCCGCTTCATTCAGATAATCATCCGTTCCTGTTCTTGAACGGTGTCAATGGTGAGTACTGGAGAGAGATGAGAAAGATTTCTATTCTTAAACTCTTTAGCACATAGAGGGTTAGTACATTCCATTCTGTAAGAGAAGAAGAGGTCGCTATCCTTATTGATTCGATCTCCAAATCCCTATCGAAACCGATTAATCTAACAAAGCTTGTGTCGACTCTCATAAGCAATATAATTTGCCGTGTTGCACTGAACAAGAAGTACGATCAAGGAGATCTTGAGATGAAACACTTCCACGCACTTGTTCAAGAAGCTGAGACGTTGTTGGGCACCTTCTTTATTTCAGACTGCTTCCCATCATTGGGTTGGATTGATAAGCTTACAGGGCTACAACAAAGACTGGAGAGGGCCTTCAACAAGTTTGATTCTTTCTATAGTGAAATAATTGAGGAGCACATTGATCAGAAGAGGACAAACCTAGAGCAGGAAGACATAGTTGATGTGCTGCTTCATCAACAGAAGAATTCACCTTATATCTCCGATAATAACATTAAGGCTATTATAATGGTAATTACTCCTACGTATTAGTTTGCATTCTTCATGACATTATTGTTTATTTTCTAATTTAATTATCATAGGACATTTTCATCGCTGGAATTTGAACATCTTCTGCCATTATAATATGGGCAATGGCGGAGTTGGTGAGGAATTCAAGGATTATGCAAAAAGTACAAGAGGAAGTAAGAAGCTCCACTCATATCTCAGAAAGCAGCCTCCATAATCTTCAATATCTCAACTCAGTGGTAAAAGAAACTTTGAGGCTACACTTGCTTGTTCCATTATTGCTTCCTCGAGAGGCAATTAGGCAATGCAAGATTAGTGGCTATGATATAGAACAAGATACTCGGGTTTTTATCAATGCTTGGGGCATTGCAAGAGATCCCAAAACATGGGATAATCCCGAGGAGTTCTTACCAGAGAGGTTCATTGATAAATCAATCGATATAATAGGTCATAACTTTGAGCTCATACCATTTGGATCAGGCCGAAGAAGTTGCCCAGGTATGAACTTAGGGATGGCAATGGTGGAACTGGCTCTTGCTAATTTGCTTTATTACTTCGATTGGAAATTGCCTGAAGGAATGAGTAAAGAAGAGATGAATATGGATGAAGTTCCAGGCATTACAGTGCACAAGAGGAGTGCCCTTTGCCTTGTAGCATCTAAATAAATATAACTAACCATTTTAAACTGAGAAGTTTCTGATAGCTTTGTAATTTTATGTTCTAAATAATTAAAATGCTTTGCGTTAGTACTTTTTTTCCTCGTGTTACTGTTTGATGTTGGTTGGATAATCTACCAATAAAGCATGGAGAATGGAACTAATGACAAATATACACAACGCATTAGACTAATTAAAATTGACAAGTTATAGGATAATTTAGGGTCCGTTTTGGGACCATGGTAGCTTTGTTATGGTGAAAATAAATTTTTTTAGAAGTTTTTGTCGAAAACAACTTTATCCAAAAATTTCTTATAAACAATTAAAAAGCATTGATCGAAAAAAAATTGTTGTTACTTTCTAAAAAGCAAAGCAATAAGAATGCCAGTCCAAATGAAGCTCTAGTGAAACATTATATATATATAACTAGTTCAAACATAGAACAGGTAGGCTAGCAGGTCTAAATTTTTTCTAAAACCGGCTTTGCAATGAATCGACTAAAACCAATTTGAGTCGGCAGTTCAAACGCAAAACTGGTGAAGCAGGCCCAGTTTTTAAAAGCTAGTTGGTTCAATAATTATTTATTTTATATAATTTAAAAATAAATAAATTTATTAAATTTATATTTGAAATAGCTCTAAATTTGTTAAAATAATACATTTTAAAAAAAAAAAATCCAACAAAGCTTACTCGGATGATATTACCATCCATGTTACTTCTTTACTTATTCAATTCATAAAAAGATACAAACAAAATTAACCTAAAGTGATAGATGATATGAGACAAAAAAATTAAAATGAATTTCTCATATTAATTACATAAATTATATATTTTTAAACATAACATTTAATTAACTTTTAAAACATAAATAATATTTATTTTTTAGTAATAATATTAAAATTTATTTATTTAGTTATTTATTATATAATATAAAAACTAAACTTTTATCTATTTTTTAATTATAAATAATGTTATATGAATTTATAAATATAATTTTATAATGTAAATTTTATAAAAAAATTATAGTTTAAAACTATATCTAAATATATAATATAAATCATCAATTATTTATATTAAATTTATATATGAACTAATTTTTTATTAAATGTGAATTAAAATCAATGATTGGGATATTTATATTTAAAATTAAAATTAGTAATTTATTTATATTAAATATATAACATAAATTAATACTTATTTATATTTAATTTTAAATTATAAAATTAATTATTTATGTATAAATTTATTTATTTATTAGACTTAAAATTATATTATTTCATAATTATTATATCATTATTTAATTATTTACCATTGAAACTCTTTCTTTTATGGTTCTATTTCCAATCCGATATATATATATATATATATATATGGACAATGTTTTTTTATTTATCTTTAATAAGACTTGTTCTATTTACTTCATGCAAAAAGGGAAGGAGCATTGTGATCGTTTTCTTTAAGTGAAAGATGATGATAAATGAGCTCTATTAAGACCATTAATTGTCTGAAAACAAGCAGAAAAATAAGCAACAGAAGTTCAAAACGAATTATTAAAAAAAAAAAACTCTTAAGACTTCATCTTATTATTTTTCTTTGTTAACTCAAAAAAGGAAATCTCCAATTGAACTCTATTGGGATGTTTTTAACAAAAGAAAAAAAAATAATAATAATTAATAGAAAAATACATTTTTATAATAACCAAGGAACAATTTCTTAATGTCCCGTTTAGTCAGAGAAAGTCCCAATTCAAAATTTATTTTTTTGAATTCTACTCTTCCAGCGGGATGTTCAGGTATGATGACAGATGGTCGCCGCCGATCTGTGGCATCGACACCGATGGTTCATCCCCATGGAATTAACATTGCTCAAAGTGAAGTAAATCGTATTCGCTCTATTGTTGAAAAGTTGGATTCAAAAGATCATCAAAGGAAGGCCCTTTGGTGATTAAAGAAAATTTGGCTAATGTAGTAAGGAAAAATCCTCCTGTGGATGGAAAAGGGAAATATGTTGTTCATGATTTAGTTTTTAAAACTCCTAATCTATCTGAGTCGCCGTCAAAATCTCTTACGAGGTCCAATGATCATGAGGCCTCTTCTTAAGGCATGAAGATTTTTGTGAATAGATTTGGCAATTTTAACTCTAATACTGAGTTGATTTTGGAGCTTGGACAGAATAAGATATCTTCGGGAATGGATTATGTGGCTATGAGTATTCATAATAACAGGAACGATTTTTATGGTGGTTTGATTGTGGTAAGAGATTATGTTTCTGATAAAGAGATGAATTATGGTGATGTAAAACACTAGTCAAAACGTCCTTACATAAAGATTATTTTTAAAGAGGGGGATTCATTGATAACAGATGGTGGTGCTACTGTTAAGTTACATATTCCAAATGAAATGGCTAATGCTAACAAGTTACAATTTGTTTTTGTAGCTAAGGTGTTTGGTAAAGAAATTCTTATTCATATTATTGCAGCTAAATTGAGACGTGAATGGGCATAGATTGGTTAATTTCATCTTACTATTCTTGGGATAGGATGGGTTTTGTGTTCGTTCCAATAAGCTATGGAGTCAGTTCTTACAGGAGGTCCATTGTATGTGAATGGGCATATTATTGGACTTAATAAATGTTCACCTAGTTTTTCTCTTTCTTCCATGAAAGGCAATCATCTTTGGTGTGGATTAGAATGCCTCACTTATCCTTGTAATGTTTGGATGAGGTAAATGTGACAAGAATCGCTTCTAAAGTGTGAAAACCCATTAATGTTAGATGGGAATATGTTTCAATGGGAGGAGAGAATTTGCAAGAGTATGTATTCAGGTTGGGTTGGATAACCAACTTCCTTTAGGAGTTTGGGTTGAAGGATTGTCTAGGCATTTTTTCCAAAGAATTGAGTATGAGAAGATCCCAATGTTTTGCTATGACTGTGGAAGGATTGACTTCGTAAGAAATGATTGCTTACATTGAACTTTTCCTATCAAAAATTCTATGAATGCAGCTAGTAAATCTGAGCACAGTAGGTCTGAAAATGCTCTTCAGAATGATTACCCTATTCATCTAAATTCTATAGCTTTATCTCATATTCCTTTTGCGGTTATCAAACACTTACCTAGAGTTTCTTTGGATCATTATCCTCTTCTGATTAATTTGTTCAATTTAGTAATCTATAATCAAAAATCTATCAGATTAGAGAATGTATGATGTTCTTATGAAGCTTCTAAAGGTGTTGTTTTGAATTCTTGGAGGAAAAAAGACTTTGGAAATGGTCTCATATTCTACAAAGGAAAGTGAGTAGGTCTCTTAAAAATTTATTGTTTTAGAGCAAGAACAAATTGAAAGAGTTTAATACATTAAAGTGTGAGTTGCAAAATGAAATTAGTGCTTCACAAGAAGAGGATAGCTTACGTGGTCTGAGTTTGGAAAAGCTGCTTGTGCTAAACAGGAAAATACCTGAGTTGAATTCTACTCATGCTAGACTTGCTACATGGTGGAGACAACGCTCTAAATCCCAATGACTAGAAGAAGGTGATCATAACTCATGGTTTTTTCATGCATTTGCTACTGTTAGAAGGAATGGTAATGTGATCAATCAAATTACTATTTCTAATGATAAAATTTAGACAGATTTGGAGAAAATTCATGCAGTTTTTGTAAATTGTTTTTTAGATAAACGGAAAAAGAGACATTGTTCTCTTAGAAGTTGGCCATTATTTAAAGAAGAACATCAACTTAATAATGATTAGCAACAATAATAATAATAATAATAATAATAATAATAATAATAATAATAATAATAATAATAATAATAATAATAATAATAATAATAATAATAATAATAATAATAATAATAATAATAAAGATTAGCAGCAGATGTTAGTTTCAGATTTTTAGAAATAAGAACTTTTTTCTACTGTGATGAAGATGGGCAATAATAAATCTCCAGGTAATGACAGAGTTAATGATTACTTCTTTAAATTTTTTTTTAGTATTGTTAATATTGAACTGTGGAATGGTATTGAGAATTTTTTATCTCCTACATTATGCCTGATTGCTAGAAAGAAGCTTTGGTGGTGTTGATTACTAAAGTTCCTAATGCTTCTGATGTGACTATGTTTAGACTCATAAGCTTCTATCAAATAATCTATAAAATGGTGGCAGGTATGATTTTGAATAGAGTGAAGAAGTGGCTTCCTAGGATTATCTCTGAACAACAAGGAGTGTTTGTTCTAGGAAGATCTATTTCTGGTAATTTTCTTTTGGCTCAAGAGGTTGTTAATAAATTCAAATTTTTCAAAGCTTATCCGGGGTATATGTTACTTAAATTATATATGGAACACGCATATGATAGTATGTCTTGGGAAACTTCAAAATATATTTTATTTGTTATGGGATTTTCAGAAAAGATGATTAAATTAATTATCCAATGTATAAGTTTTCCTAAATTCTCTATTGTTATCAATTGAAGAAGAGTAATTGGATAAATGCTGAATGTGGGTTTAGACAAGGATGCCCATTATCTTCTTGTCTCTTCATTCTTTGTTTTGAGCTATTATCAAAAGTTATACATGCTAGAGGCGATAATCTTGGGATTTGAATTGCTCCAAATACTGCAAAAGTTTCTCATATGTTGTATGCTGATGATGTTTTATTAGTAGCTGAAGCTTCTCAAAAAAAAAATGCAAAGCTCATTATTAAATTCTTAATAGATTATTGTAATTGGACATGCCAGAATATCAATGTTAAGAAATCTATGGTGTTATTTGATAAGTTAAACAAAATTCTTTCCTACCGTCAAGTCACTGAAATCACTTACCTTGGTGTAAAGATAGCCCCAAAGAAGTTCAAAGAAGTGATTTTCAAAATGTACTGAAAAAGGCAATGGAGAAGCTTAACATGTGGGGATCTCATTCATTATCGTTGGCTGGAAAAATTTTATTGATAAAAACTATATATTCTTTTATTTCTTCTTTTATTATGACCCACTCTTTGGTGCCAGCGAGTTTTTTATACGATACTGATGGGTTTTGTTGGAATTTCTAGTGGCATAAGGAACAAGGAAGACATGGGTTACATTATATCTCTTGGAGAATTCTTTGTACTTCAATTAATCAAGGTGGTTTTGCATTCAAGGAGCTACTAAAAGAGAAGGTCTGTTAAGAGCTCGCATCACGTGGAATTTCATTCAAAATCAAAATTCTATTCTTGAAAAAATTATTGTGGAAAAATATAGAATGGACATTTGGAATGAAGACATTAGAATAAGCCCTTCTTCAGCATGATGGTGCGAAGTACCTAAAACCAATAATCATATGGAAAATTCCAAATGGAAATAGGATTAGTATTTTAAGCAACATTTGAATTCTGGATAGATGCTTAAATAAATGGCCAACTATGTGCATTAGTACTGAGCTTCAAAACAAATCAATTTCATATATCTTAGATACTAATGGGGCATGGAATAAGTTGGTTTTAAAGAGGCATCATCTTACTTCAGTATAGCAAGAGTTTATTTATCCACTATTTTTCATAATTGGAAAGCTAGAAATTGTTTTAAGCATGGAATAAATGTTCCTACTCCGACAATGAAAGATGCTTGTGTTCTTTTTTATTCAATTCAACCTCAATCTTTTCCAGTTTTTCAGAACTAGGAAGCTAACCAACATTTAATGCTGTCTAAAATTTTATCCACCTCCTATAAAATAGATTAAGTTAAATGTTGATGCTTCGTTGTTGAGTTTCGAATTGGCAAGTGTAGTTGGAGTATTGAGGGATCATAAAGGCCATTTCTTGCTTGCATAAGGAAAAAATTTGAAACATTGGGATATTGCATTAATGGAATTGGTAGCTATCTTTGATTTCAAGAATTTTATACAAGATTGGAAGAGGAATAAGCAAGGAATCATTACAAAAGGTGATAACTTTAATTTTATCAAACTGTTGCAAAATGCTTTCGTGAGGACAAATAATCGGAACAAAAAGATTCAAAGATTGGATTTTTCTTTTCTAGATGACTTTAATAATGTAATTTTTCATTTTTTTTCTAGAGAAGGTAATGGAGTGGCAAATGCTTGTTCTCATTATACCATGTTAGGAGATTTTTATTGGGATTCTTTTGTTTTAGTGAACTTCCTTCAAGGTTTGTTGATTTGATTAGGAAGGACTGTGATAGGATTTCTATTACATAGGCTTCATTGTATCTTTCCTTTTTTTAATATTAATGTAATTTGCATTCCTTAAAAAAATGAACAAGATCTTAAGAAAAAGAGAAAAAATTAACAATGGGAATGGCGTTTAACTTGACTACTACTTAATAGATGAAATAGTATCTATTGAATTCAAATTTATCTGTGGATTACACTCAACCTTACTAATAGGCACACTAGGTGAACAAACAGGTAGAACTTTTGTGAGAATGAAGACTATAGAATATAGATGATGAGAAATAGAGAGACAATACAGAAAAATGCTCATAAAATACTAGATCTCTAAAACTTATAAAGTTTGCACTGTATCAACCAAGAGCGTCAAAGTAAAATTCATGAAACTATTCTCATCCACCTAGTTTATAGGGTTTTGAGAGCTATAAAAAAGGCTATATATAAAAAACTAAAAAAATAATACAATGTTATATAAAATTGTATATACCACACTATGCACCGCCCTAAATTGGTGTTACCCCTTGATTAGTTGATGAGGAGGTGAGGCTGATGAAGCTAATGATTTTTCTCTAGGTGACTTTGATGGTGTTGAGTATGCATTAGACAAGTTTAATAGGGACCAAGTCCATTTTACCATGGTGAGTTTGCGGGTGATGGAAGAGGTGGAGTAACCTAGAGAATTGTGAATATTATTTAGGGCTCTATCAATCCCTAAACAAAGCTTAGCTTTTATTTGATATAAAAATAAAAAACTCCACATAATATACACAAGTATATGTGCCAAATCAAGTAATATAGTGATAGAGTATAATATCGATCACACGAGGAAGAATGTTTACTTGTAAATACTGGTGTTGTTTACTTCAACTATAATAATTATCCCATTCAATAAAAATAAGATTTGGTGGAGATTCAATTATTTATGTAAAATTAATAACAAAGTAATGGATACATTTATATGAATAAAATATTTTGAATTATTGAAATATCAAATTAACATGTCTCCTATTGATTCTCTTAATAATATGATGTTATTCAGATAATAAGTATCATCGACTGCTAAGTCAAGCACAAAGAGACAAAGGATAGGTTTAATGCATTCCATTATCAATGCCACTCTAAACTCTCATAATTTGTCACCCTATGACAATCTTAAAAGAGTAAGTAAAGCATGTATTGTTAATCACCCCCTCATAAAAATCCATCTCTATAAATTTAATAGATGACAAGCACTATGCCTATATTTGTATCATACTAATTTAACATACCTGGTTGTGTCTATTTTCTTATTCTTGGGCTCTACATTATACTTGATATTAATTACATATATGGTCATTATATGCATAAAAATAAGACCTGGTAGATTGAAAATATCATATCTTTAATTTAAAGATTAAGAGAAATCATTAGTATTCCATATTGAATTTACACCATCAATCCAAAATTTTGGGAATTAGTGAGCCAGGAATAACAATTGAAGCAAACTCATTTTCATTAATAACATTCAAGAAAGAAAGTAAAGAAAAAAAAAATATCACCATATGGCTCAATGTTCTCCTTTACACTCTTCCTTGAACTTATAGAATTGCTTCCATAAACACTAAGCAAGTACTCTAAAGAAGTGGATCTAGTGCTCCATAAATTCCCTTAGCTGTCACTCCAAAAAAAATTTCAGAGAGATGTTCTGAAATCTGAATTTTACTAAGTGACTAAATTCTCTTACTAACATAACAAATTGGCTATTTATTAAAAAAAATATAAAAAATGAATAATAGCGCTGCAACGCTCGAGACACTTGCATTGTGGCACCCATAAAATGAACTAACGCCACATCTTTGAAAGGTTTTCTCTATTGTGGCGTTTGCTGACATGCACCCACTATTTAATGAATCGACGTGTTGCTTTGCTGACAGATCATGGCTTAAACGGTTACAATTATAGCGTTGCGACGCTCCTATCTTTTGAGCACTATGAAGTTTATGTGGAACTTCCTCTAACTTAGCGGCACTGACATTTGATGCCGCGATGTTGTATAGACAAAAATTGGATTTTGCAGCACTAACTCCTTTGATGCTGCGGTGCTATGATAGTTTGTTGGGCAGTACGGTGTTGACTCTGATGTTGTGGTGTTGTCAAATAGAGACTAGGCGTCGCCATGTCCATATTTGAGAGCTTTGGTGGTGTTAAAGATGGCATCACGGTTGTGTTATGTTTGATGCCGATGTGCTTTCTTATATTTTTAACCTAAATATAACTAAAATAACATGTTTTTTTCTTACTAACAAATTAATATATAAAATATAATATTATTTACACTTATTAGTGGGCTAATGTCAATCATGAGTAAGTCCATGAGTTGACGTTGGTTGAAAGTAGTAGGCTAATGTCAAATATTGACCCTCAAGTTGCCATGAGGGAACTACGAGTGAGCTGAGATAACTAAGAGAACTGGTTATAATTGATGTGGATAGGATGAATTAAGGGCCCTGAGTAGGTTCTTTCCAATAGTTGAGTTCGGATGGAGGGATGGTTACTTTAGGAGAGAGCCAGTGACTACTAGTAGAGTTCAGGCACATGGCCGGTGTCGAGTTATTGGTTTGATGAGGAATCTCTAAGTATCCCCATATCAGGCGAACAACTTGTTAGGGCATGTGCCCTAAAGTAATATATTTTCTGTTGAAATAAATACTTGAAGATAAGTTTAGCATGTACTGATATTATCATTTGATATAATATTTTATTATTATATTAATTCCATGATTATTTATGTAACTATAATTCATTATATAATTCTATACAAGAGGAGTGAATTATGAATAATAGTCTAAACAAGTTCATAATTATTAATTATAGCTGAAATATATAATTAAATATTATTAGTATGCTCCATCAATATTAAGAATGGAATAATCATATATGTATTATTCGATATGGAGATATTAAGGATGGAGTTTCTTGATATAGTATGATTATATTAAACTTGACCAGATAAATTTTGAATTCTTTAATAAATTTTATTTTAATTAAAGAGATTTTAAAATAAATCATCAATATGATCATATGTAAAGTAATCTTAATCCTCGATTATTAATAAAATATTATTTATTTCATGATAATTATCATTATAATATAAAAAAATGCTTCATAAATTACAAAAATATGCTTATCAAAAGAGATGTCCAAATTGAATAGATGTCCAAATTGAAAGATATGAAGTTTTATTAGAAAAGAAAGAATCAAGTTCTACATAAATGGATATAACATAATAAATAAAAAAAAATAGTCTCTTAGTCTTTTCTTTTTTTATAGGATGAAATTGTGTTGAGAACACAAATTGCATTCAAATAAAAGAGTGTCCATCAATAATTGATTTAAGGTGTCTAATCGCTAAAATATATTTAGTTGGGTGAATAGAAGAAGAAGAAGACTTATAGTTTCAATTAACGTTTCAAAGAAGAAGATTTACGATCTCAATCAACATTTCGATAAATTTTATTCATTTCATATTTTAAGAATAATTATTTATTAAGAAAATTAAAATTCTAAAAGTGACAATTTATTTTTCAATGGATATAAAGATCCAAAAATTGATATCAAAGATAAAGTTTAATTTTATATACTGATTTGAATTTTATGATTTATTAAAATTCTTATTTTATAAGATTAAATTAAGTTAACATAGTAATCATTTTATTGATATAATGAAAAATGATTAAATGTTATATATATATATATATATATATATATATATATATAGTCATATAATTGTTGGATTAAATCATAAATTAAAATTTTTGAAATAGAGTATTTCTCAAAAGATAGTTCAAATAAAACAGAAGAAATGTTTATATAAAAGATATTTGAAAAGAGTTCATGAATGAAATTTTCTATAAGCCAAGAAAATATGAAGTAGATTTTGAATTTACTTTAGTAAAAAAAAAATAATTTACTCTTTTCAATCATAATTATTTTATCTTATAAATTAAATAATAATTAGATATTTATTATTTAATTAAATATTTTCATGATATCATTATTAGGAATGAAAATTTATTTTATATTTTATGAGATAAAATAAATAATGTGGGAGTGGGTATTATGATCATAAAACCTTTGATCTTCATTCGTAATTCAACACCGTAAGTTTTAAGCTGTACCTAGTAACGCATAGATTTTATTCCACTACGAAAGGTGTTCATTTAGTTCAATAACAAGATTGATTTCTTTCATATAGATGAATTTTTGAATGTATATTTTAAAATTGATCTTCCCTATGACGACAATTTTAATTTTAATTTTCAAAAATTAAAATAATGGGTCACACTCATAAAAATATATATTAAATGTGTTAATTATATATTAACCAAATAAATAAATATTAATAAGTAAATATAATATTAGATATTTATGATTTTATTTATTACTTGATAAAGTGTCAATTTATATTTATAATAATGTGACTTACCTTATGATAGTATATTATTGATAAAATTAGTATAATCAGGGCATTAACAAATTATTTCATAATTTGTTTGTGGCATTAATCATTTACTTATGAATCATGTTGATACATGCCAAATATAAATGATATGTCATACTAAAATCTTTTTAAAAATATATATATATTTATTTATTTTAGTTATTATTGACCTAAACATTATAAGAAAATTATAAAATTACTTGTAGAAGCGGTAGCCCATCCCGTATCTGACGAAATCCTATCGCAGATCTGCAAAATGGCACTGTTGGGTTTTTTTCACCCGTTCAGTCCACTCGAACCCCACTCTTGCTCGCCTTGTTAAAAGGGGGATGGGGATGAAGCCTCTCAACTTCTCTTTACATATAGAAATGTCATCTCCACCTCCTACCACAGAATTTTTTTTTGGGTCCGATGTCCTGTGTAGCTATACATCCAGACACCAGTTAGCTGGCGCCACGTAGCAATCCCATTAACCTAACACAAACCCATCTGATTTTAGAGATTATGCACATGTTTTAAATTATTTCGGGTTGGACTAAGGGAGATGTAGATGAATTGGGCACAAAAAGTTAAAATCACACGCCTTCTTTATAATTTTAATAACCATTTGGCATATTATTCTAAAGACGTTATACAATTTTTAAGGTTTATATATTGCAGAGAAAGATTTCGTGTAGGGTTTGAGGAGATGGAAGAAACGAAAATGGATTTCTCTTTGGAAAACTTTGAAGATTTTGAGGAAACTATAGGGATGTATAATGTTGATGAAGATTTTTATGATTTATTACAAGTAATTTCTTATCTATGAAGAGGTTTTAGAATTTAAGATGCACTTATTTTTTGCTATTTCATTATGGATATATCTTGGTATCGATGTATATAACGTCTAATAATATCCTAACCAAGCAATACCTCAATTATGTTCTACCATATACCGAGCGTATTTATGAGTAATGATTTGTGTACCGAGATTAAAATTTTCACACAACTCGGTATAGACCGGTACTTATAGGTTTTGCTCGGTATGAACTCATTGCACAAAAGTACCGAGTAAATCAAACATCTTTATATGTAGTACCGACCTTAGTAGAGAGAATATCAGACATATCAACTTATTTTTGCTACTCGGTACTGATAGGTATCGCTCGGTATAAACTCATTGTACCCTATATCGAGCAAATCCAAGATCATACTTCCTAGTACCGATTATTGTACTTGCTTGGTATAAACTCTGTATTGATTTAAAGATGTAATGGTAAACTGACATGATGAATTTATAAGAATGTGAATTTTTTTTAATAGGATGTTTACAACTTTGAGAAGGAAGCATATGATAAATATTACCATTACACGCATTCTCATAAATTTAGTGTTTGAAAAGAACATCACTTTTTCTGGCCAAATTCAAGGAAAATAAAATCAAAGGATTTTATGTGTTTCTAAGCAAGATTTATGAAGGAGATTGATAAGAATACAAAGGTTAAATATCAAAAATCATGCACAAGAACCGAAGTTCAGCTATGGTTAGATTTTGGTTAGTGAAGAAGGGATTTGAATGATGAATAAATCCATAGAGAGTCACAATCACAAATTGGCTAGGACAGATGATCAACATTTTCTCAGGTCATCTAGGAATATTAGTGATGAGAATGTATCTATTATGAAATCTATGTCAGAAGCTGGAATAAGAATAGTTAATGTATTTACATACCTATCCGATGAAGTGGGAGGTGTAGGTAATATGGGGTTCACAAAGAGGGATGCATACAACTATATTCAAAAGGAAAGAAAAGCCAAGATTAAGAATGGGGACATCAATTCACTAATACAATGATTTAAAAAATGGGCAACTGCTGATAACATGTTTGCATGGGATGTGCAAACTGATGAAGATGATAGGTTGTTGAATTTTTTTTTTTGATGGGATGGGGGGAATTGATTATGACTGCTTAAGGGATGTGATTATTTTTTATACAAGCTATCATCTAAATAAATATAATTTAGACTATGCCCCTATTATTGGAGTGAATAATCACTAGCAAAATATTTTATTAGTGTGGATTTTTTATTTGAGGAGATAATTGAGTCTTTTACGTGCTATTTAAAATATTTTTAAGAATTCTGGATAATAAATTACTCATAATTATATTTACTGATCAAGACCAAGCAATGGCTAGGGCAATAGAGATTGCATTACCTAATACATGACATAGGTTTTGTCAATGGCATATGTATAAGAAGGCTCCATCCAAAGTCTGATGCTTTAACAGTAACAACAAAGTGAAATGTCTATTTTATTATTATTTCAGTAAGTGTGATTTTGTGGAGGAGTTTGAGAGAAAGTGGAATGAAATGATCACAGAAGGTAACCTCCATATCCATCAATGGCTGAAGGATCTGTACAAAATAAGGAAGAAGTGGTCTACAACATTCAACCAAAATTATTTTAACCTTGGTATTTTATCTACACAACGTAGTGAGTCCACTAATCATTTATACCATGGATTTTTTAAGCCAATAAGTATTGTCGCTGAGTGTTTCCTAGGGTTGGAAAAGATGATGAAGACATGATGTAGGAATGAACAAGATGAAGATTTTAGATGTAGTCAAATATATATATAATCTTATATGAAAAATAGCTTAATATTAAAGCAAGATGCCCAATATTATCCGAGAAAGTTGTACTCATTTTTTGAAGAGAAGTTCTTACATGGATTAGATTGACTGTGCATTGAACAATTTTTGCTGGATTCATCTGCATTTTCTGTGAAGAAATTAGACAACTCATTTGAGTTACACAAGTGGATTGTTACTTTTAATTCTTCAGAAGGAACTATACAATGCAACTGTGAAAAGTTTGAGATGATGGGTATATTATGTTCTCATTGCATGAGAGTTATGAGACAGTTAGATATTGTTAATATTCATGTAAAATATTTACTCCCAATATGGTCAGTTGAGCTCGAAAAGATTTATATTCTGGAGGGAAGATTCCATGTATAGGAAACAATGCGTGCCAACTGATTAAGGGGTCCAGTAACATGATGTTTAGAAATTAGATTTGCTGATTTGCATATCAAATTAGCATAGAAGCACAGGGTAATAAGGAGGCTAAAAAGTGTATGATCGATGAGATGAGTACAATGGATGGTAAAGTTCAATTCATCATGGATGGAAAAATAAATAAATGTATATCTGGGGTAAAGATCCTACAAAGTGCCAAGCAAAGGGCATCTCTAATGCAAGAATGAAGATCACTGGGAGAAAATGAAGACCAAAAAATTGAAACCCATAGAGAGAAATCCTCCTACAAGCATATAGTTTACACCTAACAAAATAGGGAGTCAATCGTCTTTTATGTAACTACTAAGTATAAATTGTTATAACTCGGTATTAGTCGGTATTACTCGGTATTAATTGTTTTTTTTTCTTGATTGAGAACTATCTTATGCTATAAAATAAAATTAAATGTTACAATGTGGATAGTTTATACAAATTTAATAATGATTGAAGATAATCAGTATTAGATAGTTTTACTCGATGTTAATTATTTTTTTTTCTTGATTGACAAATGATTGTTGAACTGCGCATGGTGTATGCAACTTTTGCAATTATTGAAACAAGTCTGAGAAATTTTAAATTACTTGGTATAACTCGATATTCTAAAGTATTGCTTGATATTAATTATTTTTTTTGTTTTCTTGAATAATAAATATTATGCTATAAAGTTAAATTATTCCTCATTGTATAAATCGGTATTATTCCAAGCATTGTATTTCTTTTTAAGTAAAGCAGGAAAAAAAAGGATAAAAAAGGGCATATGCAAATTCATATTTTTATTTCATATTAGTACATAAAATGGCATATGATAAATTAGCCCTGAATATAGGCATATTAGCTTGCCAGTTTTTATGGACATCCCATTGAATAAGTTCATCTTGGATCATGGTTTCCATATATTTACAAACAAACATTCCACAGTCGACACTATTCTCTTGTGTTGGAAAGTTTGTAATTGATTAGATCAACCACTTCCATATATCATCGTTAAAAGCATTTTGGGTTTCAGCATATAAAGGAGATATTTGAAAAGGTAATGAAATTTAATATTTAATATTCAATATCATAACTCCTCATATAAAAACCAAATATGAGTAGCACTTACAACTTCAGGAGCTACAGCCTTGTGGGTGGCTTTGGGTAATGAATCCAAAAATTCCCATGTTTTGTTCCTCAGATTGCAGACCAGGAGTGTCCAATGTTTTTTATTTATGATGGGAATAAGGATCAGATTAACATCCATAATAGAAGATCTGGTAATATACACAACGAAATTAGTTGTGTCCATCTAATTTCCATGACAGTAATAACTCTATAATAAATAGGAGTTAAGTTGAGAATTCGTTAAAAGAATAAATAGAAATTACAAATTGTAACTCACCCAATAGAAACTAGAAATAAAGATAAAAGATTGGTTGACTTCTGGGCTCAGTTCATTCTTTTCAGCTAATAACATACCAAAAGCATCAACATGATTGTTATTAAGCTCATCTAATAGTAATAGCTCATCCAATTGACTTTTGTAGATCATTGCATTTCCTCAGGAGAAAATAACATCACCCCTACATAATTCAAGTAATGTTCACTACAAAAAAACAATACACATATCAATATCAAGCAGTATTGTGTATTTATCTACTCGGTACATAGTGGTATTGATAATATTTACTCGAAACAATAAGTTTATGATTGATCGGTACTGCTCGATATTTGGTGTTCATACTAGGTACTTATCAATAAAAAGTTGTAATACTTAGTGCATTATAAAGTACCATATAATAATTATTTCAAACTTAATATTACCGAGCAATACTGAGTTTATTTTTTACTCAGTACTTCTCGGTATTCATATGTTCTACTCGGTACAGTAAGTTTATTATCATTGTACTCATCGGTACTGTTTGGTATAATAACTTAATAAATGAATTACATGGCTCGGTACTCATCGATATTTACTTATCCTTGAACTTCTTCAAAAATTATCGATGCAAATCCATTTTTCTTCATTTATTAATAATTTGGCTGGGTCTAACATTTATGGTGCTGGCCATTCAATTATTTTTGATTCATCAATGTCATAAACTATATTAGTAGCGTGAGCAAGAACAACAGTAGGAGCAACAGCAGTAGCCTTTATCTTAATTTTTGTAGAAGCAGGAAGGGCCGTCTTTGTTGATCTACATGCAGTTTCCTTATTATTAGTTTTTTGAACAATAGGAGCAAGAATAAGAACATAAGTACTCTCAATTCTCTTCTTCTTTGGTGACAATTTTTCTTTCTTATTCTTCCTATCACCTGCTATGAATGGAGTTTGAACCACTTTCCTTTTCCTGTCATTCCTCTATTGTACATGTCTAGAAATGCCTCCCCAATCAAATGAAGAAAATTCATCATCTTCAGATTGGTTAATATCCTTCTCTTCTAAGGCTTCATCTACTTGGGCATCCAATTTTTGTGTGTGTGTACATTCCACTTCCTCTGATGGTGTAGATGGGGCTGATTGGGTAACAAGCTCATCCAGCCCTTCCACCACTATTTCTTTTGTAGTTTCTTAATAATTTGGTCAACAAATTTGGTTGATTGGGTCAAATTGTTATTGTTAGAAATAATTTTTGAATAAGAATTTCCTAGACTTACACTCTGGTAATATTTAAAAGAGGAAGGAAAGTGATCATTCAAAAAGTTCTCTATAAAAACAAATTTCAATTTCCTCTCATCTTTTAGATAAAATACTGCTTGTTCCAGGACCGCAACACGTCTTTCTTGTGTATTATTCGACGCTTTGACCAATGATAGCTTCTTGATCAATAAGTTGTTCTGGGTAAAAAGTTTGTATATGGCTTAGTTGAGGATCTTCAAGTTTGATTCTTCTGTAACAGAGATAAATATTATTTGGAAGATTTATCTAAGCTTATACTAAGTATTATCTATCAATACCGAGCAGTACCGAGTTGTACCGAGCAGTATCAATCATATAAACCGAATAACGACTATTGTAAAAAACAAATTTTAAAATGCAAAAAAAAAATTACATATATTTTTCCAACAATATTCACTATTTAAAAAATCTCCTCATGTTCAAACTGAGCTATACCAATTAGTAAAAATCAATTCCAATCAGTAAAAAGAAATTCCAATCAGTAATGGGTAGTACCGAGCTGTACCAACCACGAAGCTCTGATTGATTAGAGATATTTTCACATGAGATATTCAAAGTTTTACAGTAGCCATTACAGTTTGTAAGTAAACCCTAACCCTAAACATTTTATTTCTAATTGTTTTACCATAAATAGTATATGAGAAAAATATTTGCGTCAGAAAAAACAAACTTACCTGAAGCATTATTTATCTGAAGTTAATCAACCAGAAACTTGCTTCAGAATGACACTGGAAGATACTTGTGAATGCGAAGAAAATGAACGGTTGCAGATTAAACGCTTTATCTTTGAAAATGGTAAAATGAAGTGAATAGCTGCTATTCTTTATTTGAAAAATGTTCATTATTTTCGGGTCGGGTGGTCAGGCCATCATCATTCAAAATACGCACGTGCTATAAACCCAATCTTCGTCGGGCTGGGTCCACGATAATAGGACTGCTACGTGGCGCCAGCTAACTAGTGTCCGGATGTAGAGCTACATCAGGACACCGGACCCAATAAAAATTCCCTCCCATGACACTTACATACCCTCTCTGTCGCAAGCAAGACTTGACCCTTACCTCTCAGAAGTCATTCCCTCCTAATTTTGAGCTCTTCATTTGGCTCTTATCTTTGATCCAACGCCACCTCTACGCGTCGAACTCCAATAGATCATTCGAATGCCACCTCCTCTGCCTTAGTCTAGCTCTTGTCTGAATATATAATGCTTCTTTCTCTAACCCCAAATCCTCCCTCCGGCTTTTCTACTCGACCGAACCCATAGACCTACTGTCGAGGCCACTAACCCATTTCTCATACATGTGCCAACCTCCATAGACAGAATCAACTGAAATCCATAGCTCACCACCGACCCCATCCACATGCATCCGAACCAGTGCTAAACTCCACTCAATTTGTTGCCCTCCTCTTCTATTCGTGAACCAAATCTCCACCTTCCAGCCAGCTGAAGACCTCCACTGCCTCTTCTGATTTTTAAGCCCGACCAACCTCCTGCACGCAAGCAAACTGTAAACCTGTCTGAGGTATTCGATTTCATCCTCCACACTCATCAGAGCACATTCAAACTTAAAAGCCCTTCTCTACATATTAAACTTGAATCTACCCACTTAACACAATAACTATTTCACTAGCTCATTCTTTCCAACAAAGGGTAACTATCTCTCCCTCTCTCATATTTTATATTAATAATGTTTAGCCTTATCATTATAGTTATTAACTATTATTAATTTTAGGTGGTTTCTTAATTTATTTAATTATTACTTATAACTAAATATTATTAGTTTTATAATTATTGTTATTATTTTAACTATTATTAATACATTATATATATATATATATATATATATATATATATATATATATATATATATATATATATATATATATATATATATGAAACAAAACAAAAGGAGAAATAAAAAGTAAAAAAGAGAAATATTGTTTTGATTTGCACGCCTCAACACCATCGTCCTCCCCTACGCGCAGGTATATTTTCCAAAACTCAAAGGTTTTCACTTTCGAGATTCGTGACGCACCAAAAAATTACCTATACATGCTTTGGTTAGCATGGTGGGAAGGGAACTCGATACGGCGCCTATGATGAAGCAGGTAATCATCAAAAGCCCTATTTTTGGTATTTGCAATGCATTGGAAAATCGCCTATACAAGTTTTTCTTAACGTGGTGGGATAGGAACCTAGTGTGACGCTTATGGCGATGCAGGGATACTTATAAATACTTGTACGCAGGGAAACAATACTAATTTCAAACATGTGTTATAGAAGACTCATATTCACCTTTCTTGGTATGGAGGATAAAGATTATGGTCATGGTATCGAAGGAAGCCTACAATACACACTTGTCTTAACGTGGTGGGAAGGTCTAGTTTCATGTAGTTTCCCTTAAGCGGAGGAGATACTAGGAGGCTTCCAGAATTTTGTCTTAAAATGACAAGGACTTGAACACAACAGAGGAATTTAGTTAGATAATAGGGAACCTATTAAAACTCAAATGGATAACCAAAAATTTGAACCTAAATGAATTAAGCTTGAATTTTAACAAAATACAAGCAAATTTAAGTGATCAAACTTGAATATATACGGTTCAAACCAAATGTGACTCGAACCAACTGAACAAGTAGCTAAACTTGTAATATATGAAATTGAACTCATAATAATAAATAACTTGGCCTTAACTCAACAAATGCAAGTGTCCACAGGCTGCAATTGAAGACTTGTTGTGCATCCAATCTATTGTCCACAAGCAGAATACAAAGTGAATACATCAAATATGAGTACCTACGAATAATTGTAGGAATACATAAGCAATTGTAGGAGCATATTACATACACAACAGTTCATCCATGAGAAGCTACAAGAGACTTGTGCACCCTTTGGGAATAACAACAAGATGCAAACAAGTGAATACAATATACTTGACAATATACAAATGAACCCAATAATCATAAAATGAATGCTACAACATCCTCACATGTGGATCTGATCAATTAGCAAATAAAGGCTACCGTCGCCTCCTATAGATATTGAAAATTAATGTGCATTGAACATGAGAGGCATGCTATGAATATGATAATGCCTTGCAGTCGATATCAAAACATAAGCAGACGCATTTGACCTTGCAACTAATAGGAGGGAATATATAATTTGTTTGAAAACCAGATATATAGAGTTCCTAAGTAATAACAATGTTGCAAATTGTAAACAAATGATGACATATGAGGTATAATGCATACATCAATCATATACCCCATAACTAAATCCATTAGAACTCCCCCAAAAAAGAAATGGGGGAGGATGGGGTTGAATTTTTGGAGCCCATAGTTATCATGACAAATCTCATTCACAATCTTATCAAATAAAAAGTTAACAGGGGAAAATTTTGTGAAATTAAGAAGCAATATGAACATTGTACTCATTTGTGAAAATTAAAAATTTTATTTTGATTGAGGAATGTCCTCCACCTCCTACTGTCAGTACTTCTCGTACTGTAAGAAATGCCTATGATAAATGGATTGAATTAAACAATAAAACAATGTATTATCTCCTTGTTAGCTGTATGACGTGCTAAGATCGTAACATGAAAACATGATGACTACAAATGAGATTATGGAATCTCTCAAATTCATATTTGAACAACCCTCTAAACAAGCTCGTCATGAGGCTATTAAAGCAATTATGAATTCCAAAATGAAGGCAAATATCTCAGTTTAAGAACATGTTCTCAAAATGATAAATTATGTTTTTGAAGATGAGATTAATGAAAAAATCATTGATGAGTGAAATCATTGACGAGGGAACTCAAGTGTGAATGATTTTAGAAACTCTTTTCTCACAACTCATATAATTCAAGAATAATTATTTTATGAACCATCTAAAAAATAATCTTATTAAATTGCTAAATGAGCTTCAAACTTTTGAATTAATTTCAAAAGAAAAAGAGCCAAAATAAAAATTTTGGTAAAGTTTATCCTTCTTTGTGTTATAAGAATAATAAGAAAAAAATGAAAGATAAAAATATAAAGTTCCTGAAAGGAGCAAAGGCTTGCTAATGGGGAACATGTTATAAGAGTGGGGATAGGATGTATAATATCAGCTCAAGTAATGGGAGCCATTAGGCTTGAATGTAGTATTTATTTTATTCCAGGGTTTTTTTAGAAATATTATATTTATTTTTAAGTTGTTTAAGCAATATTTTAGACTATTTTTTATAATAATGAGATAATTATTTCTAAGAATAATTTGAATATTTATTTTACAATAATGAAAAATAGACATTTTTTGTTAAAATCCACTAGAAACACACTATTTAACACTAAAATGTTCAAATTAAAAAACCTAAAAAAAAAGACAAAAGATTTTATATGAAGATAATACATCTCTATGATGCCTTAGACTTAGTCATATTAAATTAAATAGAATTAAAAGAATAGAAAAAATGGTTCTTTAAGATAACTGATAGTCAGAAATCTACATGTCTATAAATCTTGTACATTCGGATGTTTATGGTCTGTTTTATACACAAGCAAGACATAGATATGAATATTTTGTTATTTTCATTAATAATTATTCAATATATGATTATGTTTGTTTAATGAAAAGAAAATGTGAAACTTTTAAAAGGTTTAAGAAATTTTGTACTATAGTTAAAAATCAATTAAGCAAGTCATTAAAAATACTACGATCAGATCGTGGGGGTGTGTATTTAGAAACAAAATTCAAAGATTTTTTAATTGAGAATGGAATTATATCACAATTCCCTACACTTGTAACTCCACAATAAAATGTTGTTCCTAAAAGAAGAAATCGAATGTTGCTTGATATGTAAGTCTATGTTACGTTACTACCCTTTCCAAATTTATTTTTAGTATATGTGATACAAACTGCAATGTATATTTTGAACCTTGTACTTTCAAAATCAGTATGTAAGACACCTTTAGAGTTATGGAGTGGGCATATACCTATTTTAGGACACATCCATATATGGGGATGTCTAATATATGTATTGAAGGAAAAAACATATAAGTTGGAATCACGTTTAGAAATATGCATATTTATTAGATATTCTAAAGTGCAAGAGGAGGTTTGTTTTATAGTCCTCAAGAAAAGAAAATATTTGTATCAAAAAATGCTACTTTTCTTTATCATGAATACATGAAAGATTTTGAACCTCAAAGTAAGATGTTACTTAAAGAATTATTAAATGAGAAAATCACAAAAGAAATAAAAACTATTGTTGAAAGTCAACAAAAAGAAAATATTACTCTAAATTAGGAACCTTTAATGCCTCATCGTAGTGGGAGAGTTATTAAATTACCTTCTCGATATAAAATTGATGGAGAAGCATATATTATTGCATCTAATGATGATAATGATGATCCATTGATATAAAAATAAGCATTAGAGTATCCTGATAAGGAGAGAGAGATGGTTAGAAACCATGAAACTTGAAAAAAATTCAAAATATTCCAATTCAGTTTGGGAACTTGTGGACCATCCTAGCGAGGTAAGACTTGTATATTGTAAATGGATCTATAAGAGAAAAAGTTATGCTAATGAAAAAGTTAAGATTTACAAAGCCATGCTAGTGGCAAAGGGATACTCTTAAAAGGAGGGATTTAATTATGATGAAACTTTCACTCCAGTTGCCATACTTAAATCCATACATATAATTTTATCCAATGCTATATTTTATGATCATCAGATTTCACAAATGGATGTAAAGATGGTTTTTTTGAATAGCTACTGTAAGAAAGAATTTATATGAAACAACCAGAGGGTTTCATAATAAAAGGTTAAGAGCAAAAAGTTTACAAATTACAAAGATCAATATATGGACTTAAGCAAGCTTTAAGGAATAAAAGATTTGATGAAGCAATTAAATCATATGGATTTGATTAAAGCATAAATAAACATTCTGTTTATAACTATTTCAAAAATAAGATAGAGATATTCTTAATTCTTTATGTACATGATATTCTATTTATTGAGAATAATACTGAATTATTATTTGATGTTAAGAAATGGCTAGCTAAATAATTTCAAATGAAAGATTTGAGAGAGATAGGATTTATACTTAGGATAAAATTAATAAGATATAAAAAAATAAAATATTAGCAATGTCTCAAATATCCTATATAGAGAAGATTGTTATAAGATTTAGGATGCAAAACTCCAAGAAAGGAAATATATATACCTTCACATCATGAAGTTTATCTTTTTAAAGAGTTGTGTCCTCAATCACAATAAGAGAAAGATTATATGTTATAGATACCAAATACATAAATAGGTAGTAGTCTAATGTATGCAATGTTTTGTATAAGACCTAAAATTTGATATGATAGAGGCATAGTCAATAGATATAAATCTAACCCAAGAAGGTTTCTTTGGGTGATGATTAAACATATACTTACAAATCTCAAAAGAATCAAAGAATATATGCATGTGTATTTTGGAAGTGATTTGATCCCTAAATGATACAATGATGCTGACTTTTAATCAGATAGAGATGAAAGAAAATCCACAACTAGCTCAATATTTATTTTAAGAGGTGCCATAATTTGGACAAGTATAAAAAAATCATGTATTTTTTACTCAACTAAGGAAGCTGAACATGTAGCTGTTGTAGAAGCGGCTAAAGAGACAGTTTGGCTCCATAATTTTCTAATAGAATTAGTGAAATTTTGTCAGGGATATTAAGCCCTTATGAACTAGTCCCGAGGCTAACCAAGAGGGGGGGGGGGGGGAGGGGGGTGAATTGTTATTTAAAAATTTCTTTAGACAAAAAACAAAATCTTAAATCAAACCAAGATTCCCCACAAGAGAAATGAAATGTATAAATTAAATGCTGAAGAATAATAAGAAAGAACACGCCATATTTTATAGTGGTTCGGTCAACTTGACCTATATTAACTCCCTGAAGTCTCTCCTTCAGGTATTGCACTAAACGTAATGTCTATCCTTTTGCCCCCACAACAAGGTGGAGAAGCCAAAACAAAAACTCCTTTCCACCGACCCCGATGAGAGAGAGAACCCAACTCCTTTTCCTTCCTCTAAACATAGGTAAAGAACCCAACTCCTTGTGATTCCTATAGAACCAGGCAGAGAACTTTGATCAGTTGCTGAAGTAGACCTCTCTCAAACCATCAAGGAACCAGGGACGATGACCGAAGAAGATAACTTGGATCATTGTTTGGAGAAACCTTTGTGAAACCCCTCACAAACTCCTCCTCACATGATCCTCTCTCTCACACCCTTGCTCCCCCTCTCCTCTTGGCTCTCTCAGGTCAGGACAGTAGCAAAAGAGCTTCTCTTGAGAAAATAAGAGATCTTTTGAACAAGGGCTCTAAAATTTTCCCTAATTAGTAACTAATCATCAAATATCATCCATGACGATCGTCTTATACAATTAGTTCAATTTGATGAATATCATCAAAGATAATTATCGATAGTTTGGACAATTAGAAGGTTCCTTTATTCAGATCGTCCAACATGATAGTATATCATCCTGTATGATTAGTTCAATTTGATGAATATCATCCAGACCATCACCCTGGATGGATGTCTGGATGATGAAAAAGAAACTTGATCGTCTAGGATTATCTCAGGATCGTCTGGGCTAATTAGTAGAAAATGTCACAAATTATTAAGAGCACCAACCTGAATGGTTGTCTGGACGATGTAAAATTAACTTGATTGTCTAGGCCAATCTCATGATTGTCCGGGAGGATTAGTTCAAAATATCAAAATCGGCCAAAACATCACCCTAAATAGAGTTTGGCCAATTATGAACCATCAAGGAGGAACAAAGCTTTGTTAAATGATCATCCCGGATGATCCTCTAATCATCTAAGATGATATAATCGAGCAATTAAACCTTAATTGCTTTATTAATTATCAGATTAATTTATGGCATAATTACACTGCATCATCTAAGATAATGTCCAAAAATAAAACATGCCTAAATAGATATGGCAGCTGATTCTTTATGATTTGAGACTATCATTCTAAATAATAATAATATCATCCAAGATGATTCGCTTAATTATGGTTGTCTTAACTAGGATGCTCTAATTAAGTTTTCAATTTGTAACTAATTGTCCAGGATGATTTTTGGATCGTCCTAGACGATGTGATCAAAATAAAAAACACAAACAAACCGATAAAATTTTTCCTCCAAGTGTGTGTGTATAAGGTTACTTAGCATCAGGACCCATAATGTTATAATAGATTCAAGAAAAGGTAAAAGACACTTGACATACATTACAAGCTGACTCAGTCATAATCTACCCAATCTTGAGCTGGTTCGATTTATAATTTGATCTTATGGACCTGAAATGTTAGTAGATAAGGCAGTCGTAGAAAAGTAGAGATGTTTACTATCATCAAAATTATATTCCCAAAAGTAAGAATCGTAATAATCTCCCCATTTTATATGATAATAAACAAAAATAATTAAAGCAGTTCAATAAAAACAATGTGAATCAAGAAGTTCAAATTTTACTAAAGGACGAACATAGTACAACTAATCAACATAAAAAAACAAAACATAGTACAACATAAAATAGTACAACAAAGTAACACAACCACTATCCACTACTCCCCCTTTGACATCACAAAAAGGAGAGGAAAACTAGAAAAGAAAAAGCATAATAAAAGACAAAAGAAGAACAAAAGCAAGTTTTTTTTATTAAAGCATGAATATAATAAAGTCTCCATGTGATTGAATTAAAAAAATTATAAGAACACTGAGTTAACATCTTCAAAATCCAAAAAATGATAGAATAACCGATCCTGTTAGCCATTGCTCATACTTCTCTCAGAGAAAAATTGTCTTTTAAAAATAAAGACTTAACTCAGAAAAACTAATTGGATAAGAAAAGGATATCCATTTAAAATTTAGTTTCAAAAAAATATCTTATAGAATAACATACCAAAGTAATTTGTCACAATTGCAAAATTCGAAATCAAGCCTTTAAAAATATCAAGCGACATATGAATTCTTTTAAGATTTAAATGTTTGTAAGAGAAGGAAGCTTACCTTTTGTGGGCTCATTTTATTGCCCTTTTTCAATTGATTGACGTACTTTATGTATATTTTGATTTTTAATATACTTTGTGTATCTTTCATTTTTTTATGATCATTGTACATCTTTCAGTTTTTCTTCTTTTTGGGGCTCATTTTATGCCCTTGACATTTTTTCAGGCAATATCCATTTCAAAACTCTTAAATGTTAGAATAGTTGCTATTTGAATGCTTTTACATTTTTACAACTTGAATAGTTTTGATGATTTCAAACATTATTGTTTAAATGTGTAGTTATCTCCTAACAATTTTAGAAGATGTGTATTTGCTCTTGTGTGTACTAACATTTCAGGAAAATCAGACTCCAGACTACGATACCTTCAAATCAAATTCAACATGAGATACTTTGTCAATTTGAAGTTTGCATTTTTTCTTTGAATTAATTTGAAAGGAAGTGATTGTAATTGAGTGAATAAAAAACATACACACACATATAAGGAGATCATAAAATTTTTATACTGATCGTACTGGACGATATCCGATCGTACGGGACGATCAGACAGTTATCTCCTATAGGGCACATGGAACGAATAGGAACTTGTTCGAAACATTTTTCTAAGTCCTATTCATCCAGGACGAAATTAATTATCGTACCAGATGATTGGTTCTCTATAAAATTTTTGTCCAGACAAATTTTATTATCGTACGTGGCGACTGGTCCTCTGGAAAATTTTCGTGCAGACGAAATTAAATATCGTCCAGGACGATCGGGTCTCTGGAAAATTTCCATCCAGACGAAAATAAATTATCGTCCGTGGTGATTGGTCCTCTGAAAAATTTTCGTCCAGACGAAGTAAAGAATCGTCCAGGACGATCGGGTCTCTGGAAAATTTTTGTCCAGACGAACATATTCTCGTCCAAACGATTAACCAACTTAGAACAGTTTTCAGCAGTTTCTAGAACCGACCTAGTAATAACCGTTCGTACTGCACGAACCTAGTTCGTACAGGACGATCATCTATACAAAGATATTTCGTACACATATTCAAATAGGGTCGTTTCAGATCGTTTAAGTAAAATCGTACAGGACGATCCACGATCGTACAGGACGATCCACGATCGTACAGGACGATCCACTGTATACAGAATTAAAAACTTGCAGTTTTTGGGCGGTTTTTCTTGTCTTTTATATAAGTAGTCCAAATTAGACTGCCACCCAATCTTTTTGTCATTTGATCTTCGTGCCTCTTGAGAGAATAGCCAAGGAGAGAGTGGAAGAGAGCATTCAAGGGAGAATTCCTACCACTGGAGCGAGAAGGCTTCACTTGGATTTCAAAGGTAAGAGTCTCTACTTGTGAATTTGGATTACTTCACTCTTTTCCTTCTTCCTTCTAAATTCTTGTGAGAAGATCAGTCAAGGAGATCTGGTTCTCTGCTGACACTTGGAGAGTGTGAACAGCCGAAAGGTTCTCTGCCTAAACTTGGAGAGTGTGAACAGCCGTAGGGTTCTCTGCCCATACTAGGAGAGTGTAAAAGGACGACGGTTCTCTGCCAACACTAAGAGAGTGTAAAAGGATGACGGTTCTCTGCCAGCACTGGGGATTATGTAAAAGGACGGCGGTTCTCTACCGCACCGGGTAGTGGTGAAAAGAGTGTGTTGTAAAGGCTTCTCCGCCTTGCTGTGGGTGCTAAAGGAGAGTCACTATTGGTTTTAGTGCAATACTCAGAGGGTGCCTCTGAGGAGTGGATGTATGTCTGGTTATAGACCGAACCACTATAAATCTGGTGTCATTTACTTTATTGTTTTTACGTTTCCGCACTTTAAATTTCAGTTTTAACAACTCTGTGGTTGAAAAATATTTTTCTATAAACTTTAAAAGAAATTTTTATTTCGGTTCAACTTAATCTTCAAAGAGGGTTTAAAATTTTTAAACTACCAATTCACCCCCCTCTTGGTAGCCTTGGGACATTCACTTAGGCTTAACAACCTAATTACTGGACTCAACATTAAATACTCTCAGTTATAAGTATATCTTCTAGATATTAGAGAAGAAAGTCACTTTTTAATATAAGAAAGAATAAACCACAAAACAGAATCAAATTCATATGATAAATGCAACAAAAAGATTTCAAAGAATTTGAAAGTAATGTAAAGACTTTGAGCATTATGTATATAAGATATGTTATTGTAGCAAGATAGAAAAGATCTCAATCGTAAAGTTCAGTTATTAATTTGAGATAGACATTTGTTTAGAAAAAAAATATACCGTTAAATGAGGTTAGAGAGAGGGAATCAATCAATGGTGTTTCTTCTTTTAACTTATTTAGGGATATCAGACATTGACTACAAATTCTTAAAAATAAAATAAGATATAAAATATCATTTTAGCTATGACAAAAAAAAAATAACATGAGAACATCAGAGATGAAAACACTATAAAATAATAGCAAATAAAAAATTAACACTCATAACTAAAAATAAAGAACATAAAATAACAACACGCTATAGAGTAGAAAACATGCAAATCAGAATTTATTAAGCAACAAGTTTATGCAATTATGAATCGTGATCCTATGCTATCCAAGTACCACATGCTCTCATGAGGCCTTTTGTGAGAGCAAGCCTACAAAATCATCAAACATCAGATTTAGGAATCCAAACATGTTTGGGTCACTTCTTATAGAAAGAAGAATGCAATGTAAATGTGTTATGTTATGAATCATGCAATTTGTGTCTCCACACCTAATATGTACTATGGTGAATAGTGTAAGTGTGTAAAATGTGCCCTAGAATGCTACATGAAAAACATCTAACACACCAGGAGAAGGGTTTACTAATTTGTTCGGGTTATGGTATCTCTTCTGAGGTTTTGGCTTTGGATCAGGTATGGGTATAGTCCTATTTTCCTCAAGTGCATTCAATTCAGCTTTAAAGCTCAAGTTAGTACTTTCTAAAACAGTATTATCAACTCTCAAATAGTGCTCTCTATGCTCAGATTCATCAATATATATTTTAAAATATATTTCAAGTGAGGTGTAGGATGCTTTCAATGAATCATGCTTAATGATAAACTCATTTTTTATTCAATTCATCAAACTCATCAAGTAATGATATATGATTGCTATCAATTTGGGAGTGATCTTTAAATAAAACTTCATGCTCATTTTGCAAATTTAAAAACTCTTATTTTAAACTAATATGCAATTTTTAAGTTTCTTATATGATGCATGTATTTTCTCACAAACTTCAAGTAACTATTTATTTAGTTCACATATCTCTTCTTGGTTAGACTGAACAAGATGATCACCAGCCATCAAGCACAAGTTTGTTATCTCTTCCTCAGCTTTAGTCTCTTCCTCAACTTTAGTCTCAGAGTCAGATGTAGAATCCGCCAAGAACACCTTTTAAATTGTTTCTTGTCCTTCATGTATTTGGGTTTCTCCTCACCTTTTTCCTTGCTTGAGTAATCTTTAAGTGTAGGACAAAAAGTTTTAACATATTAAGGCTTCCTACATTCAAAACAAATAACATCAAAAGAACTTTTAAATTTTTTGCTTTTTTTTTCTTTTTTTTTAACTTCTAATGATACTTGTGATTCTTCCTTAGAAAGCTTTTGAATTACCAAGTGATTAAGGCAACATCATCGCTTTCAGACCCAAAAGAATTTGTATATGTATCATTAGCCTTCAACATCATAGTTATCTCCTTATTCTTCTCACCTGCATCAAGTTATCTTTGGTTCACTCCTTGCTTGTAAGAAATGAGTGATCCAAGTATGTTGTCAACAGAATAAGTATTCAAATCCTTAGATTCAGCAATTACAGTAATCTTAGCATAAAAAAAGAAGGCAAGCATCTCAAAATTTTATTCACTCTTTTATAATTAGTTAGCTCTCCTTCTAAGGCATGTAATAAAGTGACAATTTGAGTAAACTTAATATACATATCAAAAATTGATTGAGTAGGTTTTATATAAAAAAGTTCATAGTCATGGAATAAAATATTCAACCTAATTGCTTAATTTTATTTGTTCCTTCATAAGTCATACACAATTTATCACAAATTTCTTTACTAATAATATAAGTTGAAACACACATATAATCTTCCGATTTAAAAGCATAGAAAAAATAATTTAAATATTTTTCATTCAGTTGCGCTAAATCCCTATCATCAAAAGTTCATTCAGTAAAAGGAAGTTCAATTTTAATGCCATTAATATCGCGAGACGGGGGTGAATAACCATCCTTAACAAGAATTCACATGCGATAGTCAATCGATTGTAAAATTGTAAATATGCAAATTTCTCAAAAATCAAAAGGAATATTGTCAAAGAAAGATGGTCGAGTAATTAAATACCTTTCTGCAGTATTAAAATTACCAAAGTTAGCCATTGATCAAAATTTAAAAGTTTTCAATAACTCAGTTTTATGAATCCCGCTCTGTTACCAATTGAAAGTTTGTCAGGGATGTTAAGCCCTTATAAACTAGTCCCAAGGCTAACCAAGAGGAGGGGTGAATTGGTATTTAAAAATTTCTCCAAAAAAATACAATCTTAATTCAAATTAAGATTCACCACAAGAGAAACGGAGTGTAAAAATTAAATGTGGAAGAATAATAAGAAAGAACATAATATATTTTATAATAGTTCGGTCAACTTGACCTATGTCCACTCCCCTAAGCTTCTCCTCCTAGCATTATACTAAACTTAGCGTCTCTCCTTTTTCCCCCATAATAAGGCGGAGAAACCCATACAAAATATCCTTTCCACTGACCACGGTGAGACAGAGAACCCAACTCCTTTTACTTCCTCTAGAAGTAGGAAGAGAACCCAACTCCTTTTGCTTCCTCCAAAAGCAGGCAGAGAACCTTAATTAGTTGTTAAAGTAGACCTTTCTTAAACCTTCAAGGAATCAGGGATGAAAACTGGAGAAGACTACTCGGATCCTTGCATGAAGCAATATTTATGAAACCCCTCACAAACTCCCCCTCACAAGATCCTCTCTCTCTCTTCCTTACTCTCCCTCTCCTCTTGGATCTCTCAAGTCAAGATAGTAACAAAAGATCTTTTCTTGAGAAAATAAGAGATCTTTTAAACAAGGGCTCCAAAATCTGCCCTAATTAGCAACTAATCGTCAAATATTATTCAGGATGATTGACCAATCATCATGTACGATTAGTTCAATTATAGCTCAATCAGTTGGTCGATTAGGGAGAGTAGACAATTAGCAGGCTCCTTTATTCAGATCATCCATGACAATAGTATATCATCTTGTATAATTAGTTCAATTCGATGAATATCATCTAGACCATTGCCTTGGATGGATGTCTGAATGATGAAAAAGAAACTTGATCATCTAGGATAATTTCACGATTGTCTAGGACAATTAGTACAAAATATCACAAATCATTAAGAATATCGCCCTGAATGGATGTTTGGATGATCTAAAATTAACTTGATTGTCTATAGACGATCTCACAATTGTCCGGGACGATTAGTTCAAAATATCTTATATAGGCCAAAACATCTCCCTGAATAGAGCCAGGCTGATTATGAACCATCCAAAAGGAACTAAGGTTTGTTAACTGATTATCCGGGATGATCCTGCAATCGTACGGGATGATATGATCGAGCAATCAAATATTAATTATTTTTCTTAATTACCAAATTAATTTAGGCATAATTGTACTATATCATCCATGATGATGTTTTGGACAATGTCTAAAAATAAAACATGTCTAATTAGATCTAGTGGCTGATTCTTTCTGATTTGAGCCTATTATCTAGGATGATTTACTTAATTGTGGCCACCTTAACCAGGATGCCCTAATTATGTTTTCTATTTTTAACTGATCATTCATGACATTTTTTGAATCGTCCTGGATGATGTGATCAAAATAGAAAATATTAATAAACAGATAGAATTTTTTTCCATGTGTGTGTACAAGGTTACTTAGCATCAAGACCCATAATATTATAATGGACGCAAAAAAAGATAAATAACACTTACATACATTACAAGCTGACTCAGTCATAATCTACCCAATCTTAAGCTACTTCAATTTGCAAATTTATTTTGTGGACCTAAAATGTTAGTAGGTAATAAAGTCATAGAAATTTAGAGATGTTTGCTATCATCAAAATTATAATCCCCGAAATTAGATTCGTAAAAATGATAAGTTATCCAAATTTAAAAAAAAATGTCTAATATTATTTTGTGACAATAATACAACTATATCAAATACAAAAGAGTAAAAATTATAAAAAAAACAAAGCATATTGACAAAAAATATTATTTAATAAGAGAGATTGAGAAAGAGGGTAAGGTATCAGTACATAAGATAACATCACCAAAAAATATTGATGATCCATTTATCAAGCCCCTGCCTGAAAGAACTTTTTCAAAATATGTACAAGAAATGGGATTAAGATAGATGCCTCATTTTCTTTAGGGCAAGTGGGAGTTTGTTAGAGAGTGTGTGTTAAAGAAATATTATTTTAATATAATTTCTATTGAAATAAATATTTAAAGATAAATTTATCATGTATAAATATTATCATTTGATAAAATATTTTATTATTATATTTATTCCATGATTATTTATGTAATTATAATTCAGTATATAATTATATACAAGTTGATTGAATTATAGATAATAATCTAAATAAGTTCATAAATTTGAATTATATTTAGAAATTATAATTAAATATTATTAGAACTGTCCATCAATATTAAGAGTGGAATAGTTTTATCTGGATTATTCAATATAGAGATATTAAGATGGTGGTATTTGATATAATATGATTATATAGAACTTGACTAGATAAATTTTGAATTATCTAATAAATTATTTTTTTAGCAAAGAAAGTTTAAAATTAATCATCAAGATGAATATATATAAAACAATCTTAATCCTGAATAATTAATATACTCTTATTTGTGGCATTTGATTTTTTGACTTACTCAAAAATAATTTGGAAGATATAAACTCAATCCTTACATCTTAGAAATAAAATGAAATAACTGATTGGAAATATTAATATAGAGATATGGAATTTATTCATTTTATTTTTAAAAGTTAGAAAGATAATTTCCTTGAATAATTAATTCAAAACTTGGACAATTGAGTGCTCAAATGTTGTGATATGGTCACAAAGTTTATTATTCAATAGTAAATTAATTGAAAGTTAAGGATTAAAATGCAATTAGTGAAGTGACAAAATTACCTAGTTCTAATTACGAACTTTTTATGGATGATTATTTTATATTTAATGATTAAATCAATTGGCAATTCAATATTTTAAATTGAGAAATTTATACTTTAAATTTAAGAGTGCAATTTCATATAGCCGACCCCATGTAGTGGGACAAAGGCTTGATATTATAGTGGAATAATCTTGAAATTAATAGATTTAATATATTAATTTAAGAGTTAAATTAATGGTCAAATTTATTGAAGCGCTTGAATTATGAGTCTCTAAACCCTTCTTCATCACCTTAGAACTATTATATATTAATTGAACATTATTATTAAAAATATAATATAAATGTTAAATTATGATTACATTGGTATTACATTTATGTTAAAAGAATATATTTTTTTTTAATTGTATAACCCACGTAGTGGGATAAAGGCCAGGCTTGATATTGTAGTGGAATAATATTGAAATTAATAATTTTAATTTATTAATTTAAGAGCTAAATTAATGATCAAATTTATTGGATCTTGAATTATAAGTATATAGGCCCCTTCTTCATCACCTTAGAACTATTATATATTAATTTAACATTATTATTAAAAATGTAATATAATATAAATGTTAAATTATGATTATATTATTATCACATTTATGTTAAAAGAGTATTTTTTTATATTGTATAAAAAACTTAATCAAATAATGATGTGTCAAAATAAATATCTTTTAATATTTAAAAAAATAATGATGTATTATTAAAAGATAGAAATGATGACGTGTCATGATAATTATCAATTTAATATAAAAAGATGTTTTAAGAATTATAAAAAAGTTCTTCTAAAAAGATGTGTTCAAATTAAAAAGATTTGAACTTTTCTTATAAATAATGAATAAGTTCTACATAAATGAATGGAAGATGTTAAATGAGAAAAATTAATCTCTTAGTCTTCGTTTTGAAGGATAAAATTGTATTAAGAATACAAATTGCATTAAAACAAAAAAGTATTCATCAATAATTGATTAAATGTGTTCACTCACTAAAATATATTTAATGAAGTGATTAGAAGAATAAGGCTTACATCTCAATCAACACTTCAAAGAAGAATATTTACATGCACAATCAATATTTCGATAAGTTTTTCATTTCATATTTTAAGAATAATTATTTATTAAGAAAATTAAAATTAAGAACATTTCAATTTAATTTTCTAAATCATGATTTTCATTTTCTCTTTTATAGACAGGTATAAAGATCCAACATATTTCTCTTTAGATTGCTCATACGACTTCCTCCTATGAGCTCTCTTGAAAGACAAGTTCCCGAGACTTCCCAAATTTTTGCAATCCTTCAAATAAACCAATTCTCCACTCCCATCAACTATCTTGGGTTGCCTATTCACTACAAAAAATTGAAGGCTATGGACTTCTAACATTTACTTCAAAGAGTTTCTTCATCTCTTGATGGTTAGAGAGCAAAAATCCTATCCTTTGCTGGTAGGATTTAATACCTCAAATTCACCATTAGCAACACTTTGGCCTATTGGATTCATGGCTCTATCCTTCCCAAAGGTTGTTACAAACTTATTAATAGGATGTGCTCTAGATTCCTTTATTTTAAAAATATAATCCTGAGAAAACTGCACACTATATCTTGGAAAGATACTTGTATTCTCAAATTTAACGGTAGCCTGGGTATCCCTTCCATCGACTCTCTATACCACAGTTTTCCTGTTCGATAATATGGAGATGTTTAAACTCTAGCAATTCACTCTTTAATTGGTGGCGTTCAAAGTATCATTCTTTGTGGAATCCAATGATTGTCAAAAGCTCACCCTACTGAAAGTATTTATGCAAGACGCCTAATACTATTAAGCACTGTATTTCTTTGTCTGTCCACTCGAGTAGCAATCTATCTTTATTATGAGACCCATGGTGCAATGGCACCTCTATTATGGATATGTTGAATGAGATGCAGGCTCTTAATGGGTATTCCTCCTTTTACTGGACGATATCTAAGTTTATTATTGGTAATAGTTGGTCTATCCCTCATTGTTTTAATGGCTCGATTGTTTCTAATATTCAAGCCATCCACATAGACAGTATTTTGGAGAAGCATTACTGGCTGGGCACCCTAAATCCCAATTTTAAAACCTTTAGTTTTCTCTTTTACTCTTATATGGAGACTGTTTCTTGGCAGAAGTTGGTTTGGCACAAGTTGGTTTGGCACTAAAAGCAGCATTACATTTTTCATCTTATGCATGGATGGCTTTCAAAGGTGGTTTAAAAACTGCATATGTTTAGCCTCTCGTGGGTTTCTTACCTTTCACAATTGTTGTTTATGTCATAAAGAATAAGAATCCATCTCTCATATTTACTTTGAATGTAAATTCACATTTAGTATCATCAAGCACTTCCTCCCCTGGTTGGTTTGGTAGCCTTCTTATGAAGCCGAACTTGAATTAGGCCTTTGATAGTGTTATGGATCAGGGGTTTTCTGGACAACATATCAGTTACTTCCTTCTTGCTTCGTATGCAACCATCTACTATATCTGTAGGGCTAGAAACGATAGAATTTTGGGTGGCAATCTTGACTGTCAAGCCACGGTCATTGCTAAAATTAAAAAGCTATTATTCGAAAGACCACTAATTGGAAGGATTTTAGGAATGCTTTGTGATTGTTGTTCCTACTTCTTCGATCTTTAGTTACTGCTATCTGTGGCCTTGGAGTTATTTTTGGAAGGACAATAATGATTGCTGCTAATCCCAATTTCCCCTCAGACGGTCTTTTTGACAACTAGGGGCTTCGCTCTGATGTAGTCCCTATCGTGCAATTTTTGGTCCCATTCATGTTTTTCACCATGAGCTACCCGAATCCTTCATAGTTTATTTCCTTCAAGCTTTGTATTTTCAATGGGTTTTTGTCCTTATTTTGAGTCCTTGGCTTCTCTTTTGTTGTTGAGATTCAGGAATATAATTTTTCTTTCACATTTTACTCACTTATAATTTTTTTTTATCAATGATACGAGCTATGCCCTAAAAATTTCCAATATATATATATATATATATACAAGTATATAATTTTGATCAGGAACACAAAGAAAAATGCCTCAGAAATCTTGTCCTGGAGCAATGTGACGAAATTATTGGTATTCAGTGGACGGCAGGGCTGATGCCAACAACTAGAAAAAGGCATCCAGTGGCCGTTCATTTTTCTCTTATAATATGATAATTTTAGTCAGCAGTTGCGTCACAGTTTTTGTCTGATGCAAACTTAGTGGGAGCATTTTGAGCTGATGGGACGTTGGTCACGTTGGCTTGTTTCCTGCAGTAGAGCTGCTAATAATTCACTCCCAGAAAAATAAATCTTATACGATTACTGATTTAAAAAGTATTTTAGAAATTTTACATAAATCAAACAACTTGCATTATTCACTTGACTAAAATATGAAGTTGAAAATTTTGCTTTCGAGTTTAGACAAGCTATCTTAGGGCTGTCAAGATATGATCCAGATCACAACATCTCAAAAATCATCCATATAAAGAGCCAGAGTTTCTCCAACCTTCCTGGCTCCTGCAAGTCATTTATGGATTTTGTATTCCTCTTAGCATGGCTCTTTACTATAGCACTTGCTTTCTTTTTACATTTTATTATTTTCAGGAGAATCAAGAGAAGCGAGTTAAGTCCTAAACTCCCTCCAGGACCAAGAAAGCTCCCCATAATCGGAAATCTACATCAAGTTGGTGGTTTAACTCATCGCCCCTTGTGGCTTCTGTCACAAAAATATGGCCCTTTGATGCATCTCAAGATTGGCAAAGTGCCAATCCTTGTGGTCTCCTCAGCAGACATGGCAAGAGAAATCCTTAAAACCAATGATTTTGGCTTCTGCTCTCGGCCTGGGCTCACCCCCAGCAATAAATTCTCTTATAATTGCAAGGACATCAGCTTTGCTGCCTATGGTGAGTACTGGAGAGAGATGAGAAAGATTTGTATTCTTCAACTCTTTAGCACAAAGAGGGTTAGTACATTCCATTCTGTAAGAGAAGAAGAGGTCGCTATCCTTATTGATTCGATCTCTAATTCCTTATCAAAACCGATTAATCTAACGAAGCTTGTATCGACTCTCATAAGCAATATAATTTGCCGTGTTGCACTGAGCAAGAAGTATGATCAAGAAGATCTTGAAAAGGAACACTTCCACACACTTGTTCAAGAAACCGAGACGTTGTTCGGCACCTTTTTTGTTTCAGATTGTTTCCCATCATTGGGTTGGATTGACAAGCTTACAGGGCTACAACAAAGATTGGAGAGGACCTTCAACAAGTTTGATTCTTTCTATAATGAAATAATTGAGGAGCACATTGATAAGAAGAGGACAAACCTTGAACAGGAAGACATAGTTGATGTGTTGCTTCATCAACAGAAGAATTCATCTTCTATCACCAACGCTAACATTAAAGCTATTCTAAAGGTAATTACTCTCTACGTGCTGTTCTGCATTCTTCATGAAATTACTGCTTGATATTTTTTTTTTAATTGTCTTAGGACATTTTCATCGCTGGAATTGGAACATCTTCTGCCATTATAATTTGGGCAATGGCAGAGTTAGTGAGGAATTCAAGGATTATGCAAAAAGTACAAGAGGACGTAAGAAGCTCCGCTCATCTCACAAAAAGCAGTCTCCATCCGCTTCAATACCTCAACTCAGTGGTAAAAGAAACTTTGAGGCTACACTTGCCAGTTCCATTATTGCTTCCGCGAGAGGCAATTAGGCATTGCAAGATCAGTGGCTATGATATAGAACCAAATACTCGGGTTTACATCAATGCTTGGGGCATTGCAAGAGATCCCAAAACTTGGGAGAATCCTGAGGAGTTTTTACCAGAGAGGTTCATTGATAGCTCAATAGATTACATTGGTCATGACTTTGAGTTCATACCATTTGGGTCGGGTCGTCGAAATTGTCCAGGTAAGAACTTTGGAATGGCAACAGTGGAACTTGCTCTTGCGAATTTACTTTATTACTTTGATTGGAGATTTCCTGATGGAATGAAGAAAGAAGAGATGGACATGGATGAAGTTCCAGGTATCACTGTGCACAAGAGATCTGCCCTTTGCCTTGTAGCATCTAGAGCAATATGAAGTTCGGTTGTAAACTAGAAAGTTTCAGTTCGCTTGGTAATAGTACTAATTAAAATATCTATTTTTAGAGTTTTTTTTTTCTTTAGAAGGTTTTTATTGTTGTTCAGAAAATTCGCTAATAAAGCATGAAGATTTGAAATGTACTATACAATCATCTGTCCTCTGATTGGGGATTAAAAATAGTAGGGAAAGAAAAAATAGAAAATGACAATATGCTGTTTCTTTTAACAAGTATAAATACACGCGCACATAATATAATTTTTAAAAATAAAAATATATAACAAAATTATTAGCTTAAAACAAAATGGCTTGCGCACAAATTTATTAACTCAATCACAGTGAATAATACTTACAATCATCAAAATACTTAATATCAGGTTCATGGTGTCCAAAACCCTGGCATAGTGTATAACTTCATCTTCTCAATCACTTATTCACCCATCCTAATAAAAGAACAACAAAATTGACTGCCCAAAATTACGCTACTTCTAACATTCTTTATCTCATAAAAAAATCTTATCTCAATGATATTTGATTATGTAAAATATGAAGTAATCATCATCTCATATACATCTAAAAAAGATACACAAATGATAATCAGCAATCACATCAAGCCCTTCAAATAACTCAATTGAAAATATAGATAGGGCTACGAAATTCTATTTTTTACTAGACCAAGAGACTAAATAATTTCCAATAAATTGACATGTTACAGAAGTACTCTTTCTATCAACCTTACAACCTGCAAAGTTTGAATCTGAATATCTAATTATTCAAATGAAGAGCTAAAATTAGGATACCAAATTCGTGAGTTCTAAGTTCCTAATAGATATCTCAAAAACCTTTTCGCTGCTGTCAAATGTGAATCTTTTGGATCTGATTGAAATCTTGCATACAAACAAACACTAAATATAATATTGGGTTTGCTAGCTATGAAGTAAAGCAAAGATCCAATAATTCCTCTAATTTTTTTTATCAACAGATTTTTCCTTTGGATACTTATCCAACTGAACTAAGGAACTCATAGGCGTACTAACAGGTTTAACATTATCCATTTCATACTTTTTGAGGATATCATTAACATACTTTGACTAACTAAGAAATATACTCTCTTCAATTTATTTAATGCTAAAGCCTAGCTAGAAAGTAACTCAAATCTCCCATTAGGCTCATCTCAAATTCACTACTCATTATTTTAGAAAAATCATCATAAAGATTTTTATTTGTAGATCCAAAGATAATATTGTCAACATAAATTTATGCATTGAGTATATCCTCTCCTAATTCCTTTAAAAGGAGAGTTATTGTCACGCTTCCTTTTTCAAAGATCTCTCAAGTAGAAAGGTGATCAACCTCTCATACGAAGCCCTATATCCCTATTTCAATCCATATAATGCCTTTTGAATTTGAAAATATGATTTAGATATTTTGATTTTTTAAAGCCTAGAGGTTATTCTACATAATAATCCTCTTGAATTACCTCATTCAAAAAGATACTTTTAACATCCAATTGATTTAATTTAAATCTTCTAAAACAAACAAAGGCTTAATTGCTTCAGGTCTAGCTACAGGGGCAAAAGTCTCGTCAAAATCAATTCCTTCAATCTGATTATACCCCTTAGCCACCAATCTAGCCTTATTTCTAACGACTACTACTGAGTTATTCATTTTATTCTTACTCACTTCGTACCAACTATACTTTGATCCTTTGGCCTTGCAATTATTCTCAAACTCATTTCTTACAAATTGATTTAATTCTTTTGTATTGCCAAAATCCAAAATTCATCCGAATGTGCTTGATTAATATTTATGGGTTTTATCATAGAAATAAAGCGTGAATGATTAATTTTTTTGTTCAGTCCATGTTTAGTCTTAACACCCTCACAAGTTTTACATATAATAAATTTTTTGGGTGATTTTTAGAAAATCTCAAATCTCTAGACAAAGGGATTTCTATCTCCAAATTTTTATCCAAATTTATTTTCTCAATTTTTTGAGAGTTAATTTCTATCTCATCCTCTTCAACAATAGGCTTTTCCAAAATGCCAAATTTATCAAATATAATATGTGTTGTCTCCTCAACTATCACTACAGGAAAACTGCCCATTACCGGCAGAATTTTTTGCCGGAGCTCCGGCGGAATTGTTTCCGGTTTTGAACTTGATCGTCCAGGACGATCCAAGGATCCTCCTGGCCGATGTGAGAAAAAAATAAAGATTCTAAGTCTCTCTAGTGTGTTTGTGTAAAGTTATATAGTATTAGTCTCTTTGACATTACAAACTAACTCAAGAAGAGAAAAAACTAAAATACAGACTGACTCAACCCTAGCTAGCAACCCAATCTTGAACTTGCGTCGTTTGTTCATCCGATCTTCGATTCCTAAAATGTTAGAAGAAATAGGCAATAGGTAGTTCAAGAGAATCAGTAGTGTTTGCCAATCATTAAAACATAAGTCATGAAATTTGATTTGCAACAGGAGCAGCACCTTTCTGATGTACTGATATTCATTTGAATGTCACAATGTTATCTTTATTGCGTATTAAATCCTTTGAGTAACATTTAGTTGCATGATTGATACATGCGTCATTTTGCTTTCATTCGTCATTTAACATGCTCGAATGCTCTGAATCTTTTAACTCTCCTTATTCATCGTATATCCTCTTATGTGAATGTTATAATCCTCTCGTGCTACTCAAGCATGTGATTAAGAAAATTGCTATGATCTTCTCATTGTCATTTGTAACTAAATCATGTTTCTCATTGGATATATACATTTATCCATTGTGTTCTCACTGAATATGAATGATGCTATGCAAATCTTTTGGTCCACAAATTCTGTATTCATGTGTAGAAACCTTAATCGAATATTAGCTCTTCAACATTACATTGAAAATATTGTGCTATTACTTAAATGGAGTTCTTTATTACTCGTTCACTTTTTATTGGTTGCATTACTCTTATAATTCATGATTTTCATTAAATATTAGGCTCTAGTTTAAGTTAAATTTAATGTCCATTTGAGCTCAAAATAGGCTCCCTGCAATCCAAACTAATCTCAAGTCTGAGCCTAATTTATTGTCATTTATTTTAAATTCAAGTTTAGGTGTAGTTTGTTGTCAACAAGTTCAAGTCCAAATTTGCAAGTTCCCTATGGTTTTGTTGACCTCAAGTCCACATATTCAGTTCAAACTCAAGTTTGAGTCTAGTTCGAATTCAAGTTCTGTGTCAAATTAGGTCCCCTGTAGTCCTTACGCTAAGTTCATTTGACTTCAAGCTATATTTTTCTTTGTTTGAGTTCAAATCAAATTCATGTTCATATTCAAATTCAATTAGCTTTGAGTTTGTTTAAATTTGATTTAGGCTAAACTTTATGTTTAGTTCATTATCCAAATCAAGTCCAAGTCTTGTTCAAGTCCCCTAGTTCGTACTCAATGTGTTCAAATCAGGTCTGAATGTAATCATATGTTTACTCAAAATTTTGGCAGCCTCATGGCGTCTCCCCTGTTTAGGAGAAAACATTGAAAAACTAAGCCTCCCTCCATGCTAGAGAAAGCTTGAAATCAGAATTCTTAATTAAAGCAGCCGTCATTAACAGATAGTCATGGACGATACCTGTATCGGCCAGGACGATAAGCTCAAAATTGAAAGAGATCGCCGCCATATACAATTAAGATATTCTGTATTTTTGGAAATCGGCCAGGACGATCTTGAATCGGCCTGGACGATATTCACAATTATGCCTTAATTAATCAGACAAATCAAGGAAATAATTAAGGATGATTGATACGATCACATCATCATGGACGATTGCAGGATCGGCCAGGATGATATATTCAAAAAACCTTAGTTGCTCCTGGACAATTGGGATCGGCCAGCTTGAATTCAGGGCAATGCTTAGGACAATTTTCCTTTGATTTGAATTGATCAGCCGAAACGATCGTGAGATCGGCCAGGACGATGAAGCCAATTTTCAATCATCCATCTTGCATTCAGGCTGATGCCCCGGCCGATCTCATGGGATTTGTACTGATCGGCCAGGACGATGTCAATAGCGTTCTGGACCATATTGTTGGCAACTTGTAATTAATGATCTCCTTTGAACCTCTTCTATTTAAGAGCTCTTGTTCAACATTTTTGATAAGCTTTTGTTGTTGCCTTTACCTGAGAAAACCTTGAGAGAGAGAGAGAGAGAGAGAGAGAGAGAGAGAGAGAGAGAGAGAGAGAGAGAGAGAGAGAGAGAGAGAGAGAGAGAGAGAGAGAGGATCTTGTGAGGGGGAACTTGTAAGGGGTTTCACAAGGGTTGCTTCAAGGATCGCTCTGCTTCTTCTTTGTCTAGAGTTTCTCGTCCGTGGAAGGGTCGGTAGAGGTAAGGATTGAGCAACTGATCATGGTTCTCTGCCAGCTTCAGGAGGAAGCAAAAGGAGTTGGGTTCTCTGCCTTGTCGGGGTGGCAAAAAGGAGGTGTCTTTGTAAAGGCTTCTCCGCCTAGCTGTGGGGGCTAAAGGAGAGTCACGTTGGTAGTGCAATACTCAAAGGGAGCCTCCGGGGAGTGGACGTAGGTCATGTTGACCGAACCACTATAATTTTATGTGTTCTTGTTTCTTGCTTCCGCACTTTAAATTTCCGCGCTTATTTTTCTTGTGGTGTGATTTTGGTTTATGAGATTTTACTTCTTTGTGAAAAGAATTTTTAAAATACCAATTCACCCCCCTCTTGGTTAGTTTGGGCCAGTTCTATAGGGCTTAACATCCCTAACAAACTTTCAAGTGGTATCAAAGCGGGATTCATAAAAACTGAGTTTGAAATCTTTTTGAATTTTGATCCATGGCTAACTTTGGAAATCGTAATACACCGGAAGGTTATTCTATTACCCAACCACCTTTGTTTGATAATATCCCATTTGATTTTTGAAAAACTTGCATGTCTGCATTTTTACAATCTACTGATTATCGCATGTGGATGCTTGTTACGGATGGTTACACACCTCCAACTGGAAAACTTAATGGCATTAATTTTCCACTTCCTTTTACTGAATGAACTTTAGATGATAGGGATTTGGCTCAACTGAATGTTAAATGTCTGAACTACTTTTTTTGTGCTTTAAAGTCTGAGGATTACATGCGTGTTTCCACTTGCAAATCTGGTAAAGAATTTTAGGATAAATTATGTACCACTTATGAAGGAGCTAATGAAGTAAAACAATCTCGTTTGAATATTCTCTTGCATGACTATGAACTTTTTTGTATGAAACCTCATGAATCTATTTCTGACATGTATACTAGGTTTACACAGATAGTCACTTCACTGCATGCATTAGGAAGAGAACTTTCAAACTATGAAAAAGTGAACAAGATTTTGAGATGTTTGCCTTCGTCATATGATGCTAAAATCACTGCAATCACTGAATCTAAAGATTTAAATACTTATTATATTGATAACTTACTTGGCTCACTCATTGCTTATGAGCAAGGGGTGAATCAAAGAAATCTTAATGCAGGTGAGAAGAAAAAGGAGAAAATGGTGGTACTGAAGGCGCACAGATCGGACTCAGAATCTTCCGGGTCTGAAAGCGATGACTTTTCCTTAATCACAAGGCAATTCAAAAGCTTTCTAAGGAAGAAATATAAGCACCATTGGAGAAAAAGTAAGGATCATAAACATTCTAAAGGATCTTCTGATGTGGTTTGTTTTGAATGCAGGAAACTCGGACATGTGAAAGCCGATTGTCCTACACTTCAAGATCACTCGAGTAAAGAAAAGGAAAAGGGTGAAGAGAAACCTAAGTTTAGGAAGGATAAGAAAAGAGTCCAAAAGGCATTTTGGGCAGAATCTGGTACTGATTCCTCTGAGACTGAATCAGAGGAAGAGATAACAAACCTATGCTTAATGGGGGAAGATCATCTTGAGCAAAGAGATGATGAAGAGGTATATAAACTAACCTGTGATGAATTATTTGTGATTTGTGAGAAAATTCATGCATCATACAAAAAACTTAAGAAGACTTATGCTAACATAAAATTGGAACTTGTAAATTTACAAAAAGAGTATGAAGTTATTCTTAAAGATCATGCAATGATTGATTCTAATCACATGGCTCTTCTTGATGAATTTGATGATTTGAACAAAAATCACTTGGAATTAATTGATGAGAATGAAGCATTAAAAGTTTCACACACATCTATTCAATCTGATTTCAAGAAATCTAAAGAGAAAGAGAAAAACTTGAGGGTTGAGAATGATGTTCTAAAAAATACGAACTTGAGGATTAAAAATGAATTGGATACACTTAAGAAAACTTGGATGACACCTACTCTTGATAAAAAGCCAAGACCTAGGAAGAGGCATTATAACTGAAACCATTTAAGAAAATATTTTCCTGGAGTTAGATGTTTTTTTCTTGTGGCATGTTAGGACACATCTCACACACTTGCACCGTTCACCGTAGTACACATTGGGTGTGGAAACCTAAGGTACATGATTCACAGCATACCACACCTGCATTGTATTCTACGTTTCCTAAGAAGGGACCCAAACTAGTTTGGGTTCCTAAATCTGACTGTTGTTGAGTTTTGCAGGTGTGCTATCACCAAAGACCTCGTGAGAGCATAGGATAATTGGACTTTTGGAGGCTCACAGCTCATAATTGCTTAAACTTGCTACTTCACAATTTCTTGAATTTTTTTTATTAGTTGTGTGTTATTCTTTTTTGTGTGCTAGTTTTTTGTTGTTTTATATTGTTTTTGTTTTCACTTTGCTTTTATGATTGATTATCTATATATATATATATATATATATATATATATATATATATATATATATATATATATATATATATATATATATATATATATATATATTAAGCTTTTAGATTTTGGAGATTTAAAGCCATTGACTATCATATCTAAATCGCTTCAAGGGAGAAACACCGTTGATATTTTCCCTCCTTCTAACCTCTTTTAGTGACATAATTTTCTTTTTTAGAAAAAAAAGTCTATCTCATATTGACACTTGGTTTTTGAAACTAAGATTCTTTTTATCTTGTTACAATAATCTATCTTGTGCATAATATCCAAAGTTCTTATATATCTTTCAAGTTAATTGAAATCTTGTCATTGCATTTATCACATGATTATGATTTTGTTTTGTGGCTTGTTCTTCCCTATGTTAGAGAGAGAGCTCCTATTCTCTAATATTTGGAGGATATACTCACAAGTAAGGTTCCTTTTAAAGGGTTTGTTAAAGAGTTTTTAGCTTGCAAGAATTAAAAAGGAAAGAGACCAATGACGCCAAATTAAAAAGAAAACTTTATACACAAAAGTGTATTAAAAAAAATCAAAAGATGCTCAAAGAGCCAATCAAAGTGACAAGAGGCATAAAATGAGCCCACTAAATGTAAGCTATCCTCTCTTTTCAAAACTTTTAAAACTTTGAGAACTCATTTGTTATTTGATGCTTTTAAAGGCTTGATTTCAAATTCCATGATTGAGACAAATTACTTTGTTATATTATTTATAAGATATTTTTTTGTAACCAAGTTTTGATTGTATCTTCTTTTTACCCAGTAAAGTTTTTCTGAGTTAGATCTTTTGTTTTAAAAAAGATGATTATTGCCCTGAAAGAAGTCCGAGCTTGAGATTAACAAGATCGAATATTCTACCTTTTTCAGATTTTAACTTGTTAAATCTTTGATCTTTTGAATCTCTAAAATTTAATTGTTTGGAAATTCATCAAATGCTTGCTTTACCAAAAAAAAATTATTTTTGTCTAGTTTTTTAACTTTTTATTGTTGTTTCTAGCTTTGTATTGTGTGTCATTTATTTATGAGGGCTTTGATCATAAACATCTTTTCCTTGGATTCAAATTTCTTGTAACATCGTCCTGGCTGATTCTTATATCGTCCTGGACGATAGAACAAATTCTCTTCAAAATTCCATCTGCTGAACCGTTTTTGAGCTTTCTGTAACTTATCGTCCTGGACGATCTGGTATCATCCTGGATGATATGATCGAACTCAATTATAATCTCTTTTAATTATCTTGGCCGATACAATTTTTGTCCTGGCCGATGCATTTATAGTCATCGTCCTGGCCGATACACTAGATCGTTCTGGACGATCCACATGTTAGCATGTTTAAATCCTTAAAATCGGCCCCAAACGATCCATTATTGGACAATCGTCCTGGCTGATCCACTGTTAGTCCTGGACGATACACGTGGCACAGATTTAAAACATTTTAACTTCGGCCGATATGATTAATTATTGTACATCATCCTGGACGATACACCTAATTGGCCCGGACGATATACTTTTTCAACGGTCATCCGGCTTAACTCCTTGGGACGATCGCCTGTGTCTAATCTTCCTGGCCGATATCTGATTGGCCCGTCTGATCAGACCGCCTTTTTGACCAATCGGCCTGTACGCAATAACTGCACCAAATTGTCCTGGACGTTTATACGATCGTCCTGAACGATATGACCGTCTCTTTAAATTTAGGCTTTTACAGCCATGTTTTTCACCTCACACCTCTTCTTCTCTTGTGATTTCTTACTGATTTCTTGCTATGGCTGGTGGGAAGCGAGTCCGACAAGCTTCTGGAAGTTCTTTGAGGGCTAGGATTGACCCTCATTTCAGGGAGGTAGAATATGAAGCTTCTTACCATCAATATAAAGAATATGGGATAACTGTTCTAGAATGATCAATCATGTCCACCTTTCGTATCAGGTAATAGATCTCTTTGCTCACACTTCTCTTTATTTTATTCTTTCTCTCACTTTCCCCTTTCATATTGAGCTTCTTCGTGAATTCTTTGCAAATCTCCGCTTAAACCCTACTTTCATAGCCCTGACCTCCTATGTGAATTGATGCCCGGTCGAAATCACATATAAGGACTGTGTTGAACTTTTGCAACTATCCACCACTGGGGATAAGCTGCATAGATCCTGACTTTGACTGGTCCATGGAAAATCATTTCCTTCGCTAGACCAATGCACCTTTTCATGTTGGAGAGACTAGCTTCTTAGTCAAAGATGCTAGGACAATCCAATGTGTCCTTCGCACCTCCATAATTCCAAAAGCCGGGGACAGAATCCACATCACTCCTCTACTTTCTCTGACTACTTTTTACATCATGGCTCATAGAGAATTTAATTATGCTGAATTTTTTGGTACATTGATCACTTAACCACAATTCGCGATCCAAGTCATAAGACGAAACCCAATCTAACTTTAGGACACCTCAAAACCTATGTCATTGAAACCAAATACGAACTTCAATATCCTTCTTCTCCCAACCTCCCAATTCTCTTCTACTCAAATAGTTCCTTCAATACCCTTCACAGTACTCGTCTCCACCCAGGGGATGAGGAATCGCGTGGGGATGAGGAGGAGGAGGCTCCCGCTCCTGCTTCTGTTCCTGATACCACTCCGCTTAGACAGCACTTACAGCTTGAACATTTAGTGGAGAGGTATGATCGTTGGGAGACCCGCTTTGATGCTTATGTTCCTGCACAGGAGCAACAAAATTCTGAGGACTTGGCTCGCTACGAGCAGCACCGCACAGAGGACTTAGCCCGTTTTGACAGCTACATTACTCACCATCCGCAACAGCATGACCAGGACGTTGTCTGGTTCAATGCTCAGTTTACTACGCTAGCCAGCTACTTTCACCAGGCTCCACCACCTCCACCTCCATATGATGGTCATGATCCCTTGTTTTTGTAGTTTTTTGTTTTTGTTTTCTATTTTATGTAGTTTGTCTTATAATTTGTTTTAGTTGTGTTTTTCTTTTTTCTTTATGTGTGTCTAGGACCCTCTTTTTGTGATGACAAAAGGGAGAGTAGGATGTGATAGGAAAAGTTGATGCTTGTAACTTTGAAATTTTAATGAACTGTTATTTTTACTAAGATTTTCCTACTTGTGTTTGCCATCATCAAAAAGGGGGAGATTGTTGCAAATCTAGTTTCATGGCTTATGTTTTGATGATTGGCAAACACTACGGATTCTCTTGGACTACCTATTGCCTATTTCTTCTAACATTTCAGGAATCGAATATCGGATGAACAAACGACGCAGGTTCAAGATTGGGTAGCTAGCTAGGGTTGAGTCAGTCTGTATTTTACTTTTTTCTCTTATTGAGTCAGTTTGTAATATCAAAGAGACTGATACTATGTAACCCTATACACACACACTCGAGAGACTTAGAATCTCTATTTTTTGCTCACATCAGCTAGGACGATCCTTGGATCATCCTAGACAATCGAGTTCAAAATAGAGATTCTAATCAGGATTCTTAATTAAGGCAGCCGTCATTAACAGATCATCCTGGACGATACCTTTATTGGTCAGGACGATAAGCTCAAAATAGAAAGAAATTGTCTCCAAATACAATTAAGGTATTATGTATTTTTGGAAATCGGCCAGGATGATCTTGTATCGGCCTCGACGATATTCATAGTTATGCCTTAATTAATCAGATAAATCAAAGAAGTAATTAATGATGATTGATATGATCACATCGTCCTAGACGATCGTAAGATCGGCCAGGAAGATATATTCAAAAAACCTTAGTTTCTCCTGGACGATTGGGATCGTCCAACTTGAATTCAGAGCGATGCTCAGGACGATTTTCCTTTGATTTGAACTGATCGGTCGGGACGATCGTGAGATCGGACAGGACAATCAAGCCAATTTTCAATCATCAAGCTTTCATTCAGGGTGATGCCCCAGCCGATATCATGGGATTTGTACTGATCGGCAAGGATGATGTCAATATCGTCTTGGACGATATTGTCGGCAACATGCAATTAATGAGCTCCTTTAAAAGCTCTTCAATTTTAGAGCTCTTGTTCAACATTTTTGATTAGTTTTTGCTGCTGCCTTGACCTGAGAAGACTTTGAGGAGAGAAAGAGAGAGAGAGAGAGAGAGAGAGAGAGAGAGAGAGAGAGAGAGAGAGAGAGAGAGAGAGAGAGAGAGAGAGAGAGAGAGAGAGAGTGAGAGAGAGAGAGGATCTTGTGAGGGGGAGCTTGTGAGGGGTTTCACAAGGGTTACTTCAAGGATCGCTCTACTTCTTCTTTGTTTAGAATTTCTCGTCCGTGGAAGGGTCAGTAGAGGTAAGGATTCTGCAACTAATCGTGATTCTCTACCAGCTTCAGGAGGAAGCAAAAAGAGTTGGGTTCTCTTCCTTGCCGGGGTGGCAAAATGGAGGTGACTTTGTAAGGGCTTCTTCACCTAGCTGTGGGGGCTAAAGGAGAGTCACGTTGGTAGTGCAATACTCGGAGGGCGCCTCCGGGGAGTGGATGTAGGTCATGTTGACCGAACAACTATAAATTTCTTTGTTCTTGTTTCTTGCTTCCGCAACTTAAATTTCCGCACTTATTTTTCTTGTGGTGTGATTTTGGTTTATGAGATTTTACTTCTTTGTGAATTTTTTTTTAAAAATACCAATTCACCCCCCCTCTTGGATAGCTTGGGCCAATTCTATAGGGCTTAACATCCCTAACGAACTTTCAGCTCCACCAGCACAAGCAAATGATGAATGTGAAACTCATGTGTACATCTGTGAGCTATCCTTGAGGAAAAAGAACTTGCAAGCATGAGGCACTCATAAGTAACAATGTAAACTCTAGATGAAAATGGTGGTTATGTAAATCAATATGCAAATAACAACATACAACAAGTGATTTATGATGCATATAAGTACCTACGAATCACTATAAAATAGAGCCGCCATATTTGCAACACCTAACCTACACATAGCAAGGAAGGCTGTAGTGATGGTAAATAATATTCAATGAGCATTTTGATGCCCCTTAGATCCATGACAAGATAATTTAGGGATAGATGTAGTAGTTTCTGATAAATATTCAGAGTTTATAATGAGCATGACTGTGAATGTTGTAACACTCATACAACCAACCATATTCAACCTTACAAGAAATACAATAGAAGTTGATGTATGATTTGACTGAAAATAAATGTACAAAGCCTCTTAAATAAGTTGCTTATTAACAATGACAGTCAATGTGTAAGGTTCGCACAAATCATGAAGTAGAATGTGGAAGTTCCTATGACCAACAACAATTCTACTCCAAGAGGATGTGCAACACATACGAGTTCTCTAGGAATACAGGTGTTCACACTACCTATCACTTGTAGATAGATACAGAAAGACTTCAGTAAAAGTAGTATCCTAAATTCAATTTTATTCTAGAAATGAATACATCTACCTGACTACCTGGAGCAATAGCAGATGTACAGTGGGAGACTTGTCCCACATTTAGTGTATTAGTTATATCCAAAGGGATTTGAGATGCAGTGAAAGTAACAACGTGATGCGTCTAGATGTATTCAAGTGAATGCTAACACACACTGCATCACAACCAATGAGTTAATGATCTATGTTTGACAAATGTGCTTTTAAATATCAATACTTGATCTAAGTTCACAACTATGAGCATAAAGTACACACGCTACTATAAATACAAAAGGTCTACGACAGGCATGTTCTTCTGTGGGATATTATAGTACATCCACCAAATGATCAAAATACCCCCCACATATGCATTGTAATATGTATACACATAGATACACAAAGGGGTAAGTGTAATCAAGACCTTCATAGGCCCCAGCGAGCATAATGTATTCACACACGTGACGTCTAGAGATGCTATATGGATCAATATATTTGAGCCTAATCCTCCTAAGCAGGTAAAAGGAGTTGATAAAATTCAACAAATAATTACATAATCCCCCACACCAGCATGTGGCCCGACAAGGGTGTTATTGGTACAGACGTGAGGTCTAAGGATGCTACATGGGTCAATAAGTGAATTTAAGTTCGAACAAGATCCTTCTATATGGATCAATAGTAGTCAACAAGATTTGAACAATAAAAAAAATACATTATTATAGAGACTGATATATTTATCTTAGTACATTCATATTAGGCCTTCAAGGCCTATAATCAAGAGAATTCACAAATAAAGGCACAAAGCCTACAAAACCTAATCCCCTATCAGCAAGTTAATAGGGTTGACAATATTTAAACTATAAATGGAAATGATCCCAAAAACCTTGATGAAGGTCATGTTAAATAAAAATCTCAACCAGAGGGGTTAATTCTAAATATTTCAAGCTCCACCCAAATACCCACTTAATTTAAAGCTCCTGAAATTCTAAAATTCTAGAAATCCAAAAATTCCAAAAATATTTAAAATTAAAATTAAATTATCAACCACTTAAAGCAAAATATATCCACCCTCCATAATAGTTTACCGTGGTGAATAATTTGAATATAACTTCAGCTCACATAGAGCCAAATGTCTAGTCGAAAGTATCTCTAGGATTCATTCTCAAATAATCTCTTGTCAATAAAGACATAGTAAGTGTCCTCTAATCGATGAATTTGCTGCCAAATGGCACCGTAGGATAAATAATTATAACCTGGGGCCCTCTGAACCAAGTGGTTTTCCTGCCAAATGGCACCAAGAAATATTGGTTATGGCTAGAGCCAATACGCTCCTTAGTGGCATCAAATCTTTCAAATATAAATCAATAGGATATGATCGATAGGGCACAAAGCCCTCCATTAGCTAATATGAATTCAAATTTATCCCCTTAGATAAATATGCACCCCAAGTCTATAAGGTACCCTTGGACGAAGAAACCCGTAGCTACTGATAAGAATCCTTTTGTCAGGATGGGTTGACTACCTCCTTTGACTAAGTAGACCAGGGACCATGATGGCCCGGGATGATAAAATCATGGGATTTTTATCGGGTCTATCATCCATTTCCCCACCATCTTCTTTAAGTGATAGATGGTGCCATTTCTAATATTAAATATCAAATAATCCAAATTTTTTAATATCTCAAATCCATGCTGCTACTATTTTGAATATAACATGTACCTCTATGTCTGATTGACAACTAGCCTTAATCAAATGTTCTCTCTCTTTATCAGGAGGGGTAATTAATTATAGGTGCTTGCACCTATAGGAAATAAGAACTCATATCATAAAGTCCTCGCAAAATGAGGGAAAAATCTCTGGGTAGTGTGTTATCTACAAACACATCTACCTTCCAAAATTTAAGCTGGAACTTAATTTCGTTATAACTCTCCTCATCAAAAAGAAAAAGCAACAGCAGACGGAGGCTGTGGCCAAATTTTTGTGTTGAGTCTAGTAAATAGGTTGTTAAACCTAAGTTAATATCCCAAAGCTACCAAGAGGGGGGGGGGGGGGAATTGGAATTTAAAAATTTTCCCTCTTTTGATAATTTTAACCGAAATTAAACTTTTAAGATATTTTTTTTATAAAAAGTTTTTCAACCACAATTTTTATAACAATAAAGTAAATGCAAAAAATAAAAAGCAGTAAAATAAAAAGACACACAATTTATAGTGGTTTGGTCTAAACCTGACCTACATCCACTCCCCATAGGCACCCTCTGAGTATTGCACTAATACCAATAGTGTCTCTCTTTTTGCACCCACAGCAAGGCGGAGAAACCTTTACAATCACTCTTTTCACCACTACCCTGTGCGGCAGAGAACCATCATCCTTTTACACTTTCCCTAGTGTTGATAGAGAACCGTCGTCCTTTTACACTTTTCCTAGTGTTGGCAGAGAACCATCGTCCTTTTACACTCTCCTAATGTGGGCAGAGAACCCTTCGTCCTTTTACACTCTCCTAGTGTCGGCTGAGAATCGTTCGTCTTTTTATACTCTCCTAGTGTCGGCAGAGAATCGGATCTCTTTGACAGATCTCTTCCCAAGAAATCTAGAAAGAAGAAAGAAAAAGAGTGAAGTAACCTCAAATCATAAGTAGGAAATCTTACCTTTGAATACTATGCAAAGCCTTCACGCTCTAGTGGTAGAAATCCTTCTTTGAATACTCTCTCTCACTCTCTCCTTTACTCTTCTTCCAATAGACACATAGATCAATAAGCAAAAAGATTTGGTGGCAGTCTAATTTGGACTATATATAGAAAAGACAAGAAAAACTACCCAAAAACTTCAAGTTTTTAATTCTGTACACAGTGCATCGTCCTGTACGATCGTGGATCATCCTGGACGATTTTACTTAAAGTGTCAGAAAATAACCTAATGTATATTGGTACAAACTATGTTCGTACATGATAATCATCCCGTATGAACTAGGTTCATCCGGTACGAAACAATTATTACATAGGCCGGTCCCCAAAATTCTACATGACGTAACCAACTGACGTAAGTTGGTTCGGTTTGTCCTGGGACGAACAGGTTTCATCCTCGGATGATTTTATACAGAGCGTTTTGTCCAAGGACGAAAATTAATTTTGTCCTGTATGATCGCATATAGAGAGCTTCGTCCAGGGATGAAAATTAATTTTGTCATGTACGATCTCACACAGAGAGCTTCGTCCTGGTATGAAAATTAATTTCGTTCTGTACGATCTCATACAGAGAGCTTCGTCCCGGTACAAAAATTAATTTCGTCTAGATGGACAGTGAAAATGAGAATCCAGAGACGTTCATCCCGGGACGAATATTAAATTCGTCCTAAATGATTAGGACTTAGAAAATTTTCTGCTCGCCTGTTCGACACATTGCTCTTCTGAGCGTTAATTAACATGATCGTTCAGTACGAACCAAGTTTGTCACGTACGATCAGTCCATAAAAGCTGTCCCCCATGAGTGTGTGTTGTGTTTTTTCACTCAATTACAATAACTTCCTTTCATTTCTAAACTTGTAACTTACAAAAGAATAATTTGAAGTCTTCATCGCTTGAAGTTGATTTTCCTAAAATGTTAGTACACACTAGAGTAAAAATAAAACTTCCAAAAAGTGTTAGGAGATATACAAAAACAATAATATTTGTAATCATCAAAATAATTCAAGTTGCAAGAATGTAAAACATGCTAATAGCAACTTACTCTACAATCTCCCCCTTTTTGATGATGACAAAACAATTATTGTTTGTAGGGTTTCAAATTTTAAATATCTCATAAACTCCCCCTAATTTTAGGAACTCATGAAAATAAGGAGACATTTGAATTACTTAAAAATTTTTGTTTTTCAAAAATTTTCTAAAACACAAAACAACACAAAAGATAAAATAAAGAAAACAATCAAATACTACAAAAACAACACATACGAAAATTAAACACTACGAAAACAAATCAAACACTACGAAAATCAAACAGTTCGAAAATATACGCAACAACAAACAAGTTCTCCCCCTTTTTGACAACATCAAAAAGTGAAGATGAAAAGAATGTTAGAAATATAAGCAGAAATATGAAATTCATTTGATATTTTAATCTTGGAAGTGATTGAAATAAGGTATGCAAATAAAATTAAAAACATTAGAAAAATATAAAATTTCATATAATTTAAGAAGTGATATAACTTAGAAAATAAAAAGAGTTTTTCAAGGGCATGTGTAAATTTAGACATGAAGATAAAGAGAATCATTGCACTAAGGATGAATAAAAAATTTTATATTTAAAATTTCAATATAAATTATAAATGAACATTAGATCAATTTGAATAAAGAGATTAAAAGAGTCTGGAAAGAAGTAATTACCACATGTGGCGCTTTGCACATCTTTTTCAATTTTTATGTTACACTTTTGTGCATCTCACCCTTTTTTTTTTCTTTGGGTTTATTTTGTGCATCTTTTTGTCATTGCAAATTTTTTGCAGTATCCTTTTAAATTTTGTACATTTGTAAAATTCTCAAAAGTATTTGAATTTTTTCCAAAATCAATAATCTAGAATTTCAAATTTTTCTAAGTGCATAAATACTAATTGAAAAGAGAAATACAAAATAAGAAAACATCTAAATTGCATTAATAATATTAAAGATAATATAGTCTAAATAAGAGACATGGAACTTGAAAATTCTAATAATATCAAGTTATAAGTATTTCTTACATTTAGTAAAATTATATTTTTTAATGAAATTAATTTAAATTTGCAAGTTAAATAAAGCACTATTAAGATAAATAAAAAAGGAATGTCATAAAGTCAAACATACATTTCTAAAACATTAAATCACAAAACATTGAAACATATATTGATATCGGATAAAGCTGTTACAATTTGAAGTTCAAGATATCAATAGTAACACAATTAAGACAAGAACAGAACAACAAACTAAAGATAATTACTAACACAAGAACAATAATGAAACATAGAACAAACACTGAACAAATACTAAACAATTCATTTTCAAGGACCCTGATATGGAGGAGGAGGTGGTGCTGCACCAAAGAAGTTGAAGTAACTACTCATCGTGAACATGTTGGAATTAATGGCATTTATTTGTTCACGCATATATCCCATATCCTGATTGTGCTGAAAATCTTGCTGCTGCAGGTGAGTTTTAATTTGATCAAATCTTTGATCAAAATGAGCCTATAAATTTTCAAATCTTTGAACCAAATCCTCATAATTTGGTCCAGCAGCACGTGAAGGTCCAGCTTCTTCTTCTGTTTCACTCAGAACTACATGAGTTCTACTGGGCTCATCCTTATTGAAGATAGCTCTAATGGATGCGTCGTTGTAGTAGAGTGGTTCTTCAAAGTCTTGTTCTAGATGAATTAAATCATACTTCTTTTCTAAAATATGAGCAATCAGATGTCCTAAGGCTACGTTCTTCTTCTTTTTATGATCAACATTACCAATTTTAGAGAGACCATAAATGTAGTTAATTAGGAGATGGGCCTCATCTATAGGTTGTCTAGTCATAATCAAGTAGGTAATAGTAGAAAGAAGAGGAGTGATGTTGATTCTATCACCAACTTTAGGGATAATAGAAGTTCTTAGAACGTGCTGGATGATACGCGCATCATGCAATAAAGTTGATACTTTAGGTTGATGATCCTTAACTCTTATTCCTCTAATCACACGATTAACTTCTGTCCAATCAAAACTTGAGTTTATTAAAGTGTGTGCTCTTATGCCTTCAGTCCTTAAGTTTAGAAAAATACCAAAGTCATCTTTGGTGATTTCAACTTTCTTTTTGAAAACAAAAGAACTGATGACAGAATGGTCGGAGTTGAATGACATGTTTGCCATGAAATAGTGAAAGGTTTCTTTATTGTAGAAGTGAACTAAAGTGAGGATCAAATAAAACTGAGTGGAGGTAAACAAGTGCATTACCTTAAAAGTTAGTTGATCATGTAGGAGAACTCTAGATGGGGTGATTTTTGCAGAGACAAACCTAGGAAAGAATTCTTCATTGGCTCTAGAAAGGAAGTTTTCAGATGTATTCCTTAGAGGACCCTTAGCCAAAGTCTTTTGGCGCTTGCTAGAACTTGCCATTGAAGGATTTGAAGAGTGGAAAGGTTTGAAAGAGATGTGTGAAAGTGACTGTTCAATAAAAAACTGCCGTTAATTTAAAGAAGAAAGGCTGTTCGTACCAGACAAAATTTTAGTTCGTCCCGTACGAATTAGATTCGTCCCATACAAAAATATTTTGTATGAACGAATAAATGAGTTTAAAAAATAACGACTTTTCGTAAACACCCAATTTCCAAAGCATCCTTTCGTACAGACTTTTGAAAAAGACGATCGTACAGACGAACACGTGTTCGTACGGATGATCAAAAATTTAACTCTTTTTTATGGTAGTTGAAAACGGCCCCCCCGCCATGAACCGACATGTGTTCGTCTGGATGAACCAAAGGTTCGTACGGACGAAGTTCATAATAAAAACTATCTTATCCATTCAATTGTTGCATTCAATCATCCCATCGTTTGAAAAATATTTTGTCCCGAATGATCGTGACGATCGTACAGATGAACTACATTAAAAACTGCTCTTAAGACGGTTCGAAATCCCTCAGTTTTGTCATTTTACACACATCGTCCTGTACGAAAAAATTTTGTCCCGAACGATGATGACCACAAATTTTCATTCTCACACTCAAAACAAAAATGAATAAAAACAAACAAGACACACTTAAATACACACCAAAAATAAACATAACAACAAAACAAAATAAAGACAAAAATACAATGAACACATAAACAAAAACAAAATATCAATTTTTTAGAAAAATATTTTTATCTAAGCATTTAAATTAATTACTCCTAGCCTAGTTCTTAATGTACTGAAAGTATCAAAGGCTAAAGGTTTTGTAAAAATGTCTGCAAGTTGATTTTCTGTTGAAACATGGTTAAGTTCAATTTCTCCCTTGGATACATAATCCCTTATGAAATGATGCCTTATGTCAATGTGTTTGGTTCTTGAATGTTGAATAGGATTTTTCAAAATACAAATAGCACTAGTATTATCACAATAAATTGGTATAGTGTCTATAGCTAATCCTAAATCAATCAACTGTTGTTTTAACCAAAGTACTTGTGCCACACAACTTCCTAATGCAATGTATTCTGCTTCTGCAGTAGATAGAGCCACTAAATTTTGTTTTCTACTAGACCATGAAACTAATGAATTTCCAATGAATTGACATGTTCCAGAAGTGCTTTTCCTATCCACCCTACAGCCTGCAAAATCAGAGTCTGAATAACCAATAATTTTAAATGAAGAGCTAAACTTTGGATACCAAATTCCTAAATTATGAGTTCTTAGTAAGTATTTTAAAATCCTTTTCACTGCTGTCAAATGTGATTCTTTTGGATCAGATTGAAATCTAGCACACAAGTAAACATTAAACATGATATCTGATCGGATAGCTGTCAAGTAAAGTAATGATCCAATAATCCCTCTAAATTTATTTTGATCAATAGATTTTCCCTTAGGGTCCTTATCCAACTGAAGTGAGGAACTCATTGATATACTAACAGGTTTAGCATTGTCCATTTCAAATTTTTTGAGGATGTCATTAATATATTTAATTTGACTAAGAAATGTATCTTCCTCAAGTTTTTTAATGCTAAAACTTAGAAAGTAATTTAAATCTCTCATTAGACTCATCTCAAATTTACTACTCATTGTTTTAGAAAAATCATCACAAAGATTTTTATTTGAAGATCCAAAAATGATATCATCCACATAAATTTGAACAATGAGTATATCCTTTCCAATTTTTTTTTAAAAAAGAGTTGTATCCACACTTCTTTTTTTAAAAGATCTTTCAAGTAGGAAGGTGCTTAACCTCTCATACCAAGTCCTAGATGCTTGTTTTAGTCCATATAATGCCTTTTTCGGTATGAAAACATGATTTGGGTATTAATAATTTTCAAAATCAGGAGGTTGTTCTACAAAAAGATCTTCTTCAATTACCTCATTTAAAAAGGCACTTTTCACATCCATTTGAAATAATTTGAAACCCTTAAAACAAGCAAAGGCTAACAAAACCCTAATTGCTTCAAGTCTAGCTGCAGGGGCAAAAGTCTCCTCAAAATCAATTCCTTCAATCTGATTATACCCCTTAGCAACTAATCTAGCCTTATTTCTAATGACTATTCCTGAGTCATTCATTTTATTTTTGAATATCCACTTAGTTCCAACTATGATTTGATCTTTTGACATTGAAGTTAATTCCCAAACTTTATTTCTCACAAATTGATTCAACTCTTCTTGCGTGGCCAATATTCAAAATTTATCAAAAAGTGCTTGATCAATATTAGTGGGTTCTATAGATGAAATAAAGGCTGAATGATTGACTTCCTTGTTTAATCCACGCCAAGTTTTAACACCCTCACTAGGTTCACCAATAATCAATTCCTTTGGGTGATTTTTAAAATATCTCAAATCTCTAGGCAAAGAGTTTTCTATCTCCAAATTCTCTTCCCCATTTTCTTCCAAGTTTATTCTATCAATCTTTTGGGAATTATTCTCAATCTCATCTTCAATAACATTTGGCGCTTCCAAATTTTTAGATTCATCAAATACAACATGTGTGGTCTCTTCAATGACTAAAGTTCTTTTGTTGAATACCCTATAAAATTTTCCACTTGAATATCCAACAAAAATTCCTTCATTTGATTTTGGATCATATTTTCCTAAGGCAGATTTTCCATTATTATGAATAAACACCATGCAACCAAAAACATGCAAATGTGACAAATTAGGTATTCTCCCTTTTAGCAACTCATAGGGTGTTGAAAGTTTGTTAGGGATATTAAGCCCTATAGAACTGGCCCAAGCTAACCAAGAGGGGGGGTGAATTAGTATTTTAAAAATTTTCTTTTCACAAAGAACAAAAATCACATAAACCAAAATCACACCACGAGAAAAATAAATGCGGAAATTAAAGTGTGGAATCAAGAAACAAGAACACAGAAATTAATAGTGGTTTGACAAACTCGACCTACGTCCACTCCCTGGAGGCGCCCTCCGAGTATTGCACTACAAACGTGACTCTCCTTTAGCCCCCACAGCTAGGCGGAGAAGCCTTTACAACGAACCTCCTTTTTACCCTCCCAACAAGGCAGAGAACCTATCTCCTTTTTCTTTCTCCTGAAGCTAGCAGAGAACCAGAACCAGATGCTGACTCCTTACCTCTACCGACCCTACCACAGACGAGAAACTCTAGATGAAGAAGCAGAGCGATCCTTAAAGCAACCCTTGTGAATCCCCTCACAAGCTCCCCCTCAAAATATCCCCTCTCTCTCTCCCTCTCTATCTTTCTATCCTCAAGGCCTTCTTAGGTCAAGGAAGCAGCACAAAGGTTATTCAAAATGTTGAACAAGAGCTCTTAAACTCCAGATTAATTTTAGATCCTAGGATCCACTCTAGACCTTAGGATTCTTTCCTAGAGCCAGACCTTAGAGCCTACTCTAGAGTCTAGGATTCCCTTAAATCCTAGATCTTAGAACTCCTCTAGATCTTAGGACCACTCCAACTTCAAATCAATCCCCACCCTTGATCAACCTCAACCTCAAATCAATTCCTACATTTGATCAACTCCAACTTCAATTTGATTCCTACTTTTGATCAATTTAAATCTCAAACTTCATTCAACTCAAATTTAAATTAATTCAAGTTTCAAACATATCCAAACTTTGATCAAATCAATTTGACAATCCAAACTTCAATCTAGACTTTAATCCAAACTTCAATCTAGTTGTAACTTTATCCATTCATTAAGAATCACCACATGATTGTAGATGATTTGGATACTTCAATATTAATCATTCAAACTTGAAATCCAATCCAAACCCAGAATTCAAACTCAAATCCAAACTCTAGAGGCCCTGTCCTAAACACCCTTTTCAAAGAATTTTCAAATATTTCAAAACCCAGTCAAATGGTCTCTGATTCAGGATCTATCACTTGCAAAGTGATAAGACATGTCTCTAGAGGTTATCCCCCCAACTTTGAGCTCATTCTGAGGTCTCTAACCCCAGAATCTGAATTAAAATTCAAAGGCTGTAAAACCTTCAAATATTTACAGCCTATGCCACTGAGCCTAACCCCTTTGAGATCTTGACCTTGGAACCCTTATCCAAGCCTCCAATCACTTCCAGACCCTTGATTTTAACCCATTGAGCAGTAAACTACATTTTTTAGACCCATTTTTGACCATAGTTGACCAATAGGTCAAAATTGACCAAAATACCCCTATGGGGCTCAAATAGGGATTTCAAACCAAATGAGCTCCAAATGGGATGCAACCACCTTTGACAAATTTCAAATGTCATCTCAAATCTTTTGAACCTATTTCTAACCCTTGAGTCAACCTGATTGACCAAGTCAACTGGTTTGACCCAAGAGGCCCTTTAAGGGTCCAAACATGTGTTTTGACCCAAATGACCTCTCTAAGTCATCCAACCACTTCCATTAACCTTAAAGTATCATTTCAAACCTGTTGAGCCCAAACTTAGACCCTGGGTCAACCTGGTTGACCAAGTCAACCTAGGTTGACCAAACAAGCCCTTAAGGGTTCAAATAGTGATTTTGACCAAATTGACCCCTCCAAACCCTGGGACCACATCCAGTAGACTCAGGATGACATTCTGAATTTGTTGAATCCATTTCTAGCCCCTGAACCCAACTGATTGACCAAGTCAACCAGTTTTGGCCTAAAAGCCCATTAAAGGCCCATTAAGCCTTCTTGATTCAATTGACATGCATGGCTCTTGGAACCACCCTCCAATCCACCTAATCAACCCATTTGAATTACCTAGGTGAAAATTCCATAACCCTTGATGGGGTTGACTGGTCAACCAGTCAACTCAAGGCTTAAAGGACCATTTGTATGGTCAAACCCTTCAACCCATTGAACCTAGCTCAAGCCACACCCATCCAGCCATTTGGAAAGACTCCATGACCTGCTTGGATGCCACATCAGCCCCATTGACCAGTTGACTGGTCAATTTAGTCAAACCAAGGGTTTAGACTCTTTTAAAAGGTCTTAATCAGCCTTTTACACCTTTTTCCCTGATTTAACTCCCAAGGCCGACCTATTAGTGCCCTAAAGCTCCCTAATAGGCTCCCTAACCGAGCTCCACCCCTTGTTTAGCCATAAGTGGCAATGCTCCCCTCCACTCATCCCAAGTCCACCCAATGGGAATGAGGCATGTCCAGCCCTTTCCACAGCCTTCCAGCTTTCCCAGGGACAGGTGGCATCATCTGGAGAGTCCAGGAGTCGATCCTAGCCATCCAATCCAGCCCAGGCCGCTTGAATAGGGAAAAAAGGGGACTTTTGAAGCATTGATCAAAAACACCTTCTCTCACTAACCCTAGCCTCCCAGAGCGAGTTCTCAATTCGTTTTGGATCTCCAGAGCCTCCTCTACCTCCCCACTACAAAATCCAAGTGGTTGCCCGTCACCGGTGGCGAGTTCTCCGGCGAAACCACCACCCAGACCGTCCCAGGCCTATAGCAGTCGATCCAGGCGTGTTCGAGCTCGGATTTCTGCTGGGGATCTACACTTGGACAATCTACAAGCTCATCCATCCAGAAATATCGAAGATCCAGCGGTATAATCCCTTAAAACTCTAGATTTAGTACACATTAGATAGGGTTATTTAGCTCCTCGTATAGGATGCTTTAGGTCAAATGAATCCTTCCCCATGATTTCTGTTCATGTCTTCAATCTAAGTTTAAAATTTCATTGAAAATAATCGATCCGATCGAGAGAACGAGGCAAAAAACGTTTTCTAGGGCGTCATTCACGGTTTCCGGTGAGTGTGCATTTTCTGGACCGTTGATCGTTCGATCAACGGTCCAGATCGAGCCCTTCCGCGGTCTGATCCAACCACGCGTTCGATCTGTCGTTTGATCAGCCGTCCGGCGACATCTGGGCTCTCGGATCAGAAACCGCGGAGTAGAATCCCACCGTCCGATCTCGTCCCGCAGAGATCAACCGCGGGATTTGATCTCATCCGTTGGATCAGACCCGCTGTGATCCAATGGCTGCCACGAGCCGCTGACGTGGTTAAGTGAAAACTGCGTGAAGCGGCCCGCGGCCGACGCGTGTCCCCGCCGTCACGCGGTTTCGATCCCGCGAATCCGAGTGTGCCGCGTGTCTGACCGCCGCCGTTTAATTAAGGAAAATGTGTTTTAATTTGTTTTAATTACGGAAACTTTAAAAAATCATAGTAAATTAAATACATAACCAAAAAATGAGTATAATATATCATTCTCTTCAGTATTCTGTCTAGTTTATTTTAAAAATAAAATCAAACCTTTTTATATATTATTTTAATGGTAATTTGAGAAATACATAAATGTGTATTTTATTTTTAATTAATTATGTATAAATTATTTTTATCTGAAACTTGGCATGCATGTCTTTGAGTGCATGGCTGATCTCCAGGAAAATTTTCAATATTATTTGAACAGATTTTGATATTAATTGGAATCATTTGAATATCTTAATAATTTTTTTATATTTAACTAAATATTAAATATTTTGAAAATTAAAAAATCTTTTTTTATTATCAAACTTCTCTGGAGATCAGTGGGTCTTTCAACTCATCAAAATGTATTTTAATAAATTTTTTTTAATTATTTTATAATATATATTTATATATATATATATATATATATCCATTTATATTTATATATTTTAAAATATATTTTGAGGCTATATATATTTAAATCTTTAAATGTTTAAGAGGTCATTTGAAATCTTAATTGTAGATTGAGCATATTTGAATAGAAATAAAGGGGATGATTAGTGGATAATCATTCCTTGATTATTCACTAATTCTGTCTTAATTATGTTAATTAGTTAATTGCATGCTTAAGGTGCACACACCACCTAGCCTAGGCTCTCCTAGACCTAAGGACTTGTTTGCTTGCTATTTGTGTATGCATGCCATGTTTACTCAAAGGGTTAGAGGAACTTTGATTTGAACCTATTCAAAACTAGTGACACAATTAAGGACAATAATTAGGAACTTTGAGTAGAAAACTTAGAAAATATATTGTGCTTAGAATTGATATCCATTTGATTTGGAATTTGAACCATTTAAACTTAGTGACATTCTTAGCCTTAGATAATTTATTTTACTGATTTTTGAAATCATTAAGACTACTAATTAATTTTCTAAGTCTTAAACCCTTAATTAAGCCTTTAAAACTTCTAAAATTGTAATAAATCCAATTTAAGTCCAAAAATCACATATAAACCCTCAAACTGACCAGGATCTGGTCCTTAATCCATGATAATTGAAAGCCCCTTGATTTGACAGCAATTTAAACCCTAATTTAATTTTAAGTGAAAATCAATATTTAATTAAGATAATTAATTAATAATAATTAAAAAATCCCAAAATCTCCCAAACACTTGGGGATCCCTCCTTAGTTTATTTCTGACCTTTTGAGGTGTTTTCAAGAGATTGGGAACTTGTTTGAAGCAAAATCACAAAAGAGGCCCTCTAATTAAGAAATTCCCAAAATTCATTAAAATGCCCAAACTTCGATAATCCATAACTAATTCCAGAAAAATCCAAATTACCCAAACTCACTTGCATTCAACTCATAGTGATGTCTAGTATTTATTAAAAATATTAAATTCTAGAAATTTGCAATATTTTAAAAAATCAACAAATTGGTCAAACCGTAGTTAAAACTAGTTCAAAACTTCAAACCTTCGTAATAAAATGCAGAAAAATACGATTTCAACGTACTTACCTTCTAACTGATCGTAGTAAGGTCTAGTATTTTAATAAAATACAAACATTCTAGAATTTCAGCTTAATAAAAAAAGTCAATTTTCAACCCCTTAATTAAATCATTAAAGTATTCTAAAAAATTCATAAAACTCAAATTTATTCTAAAACTAAAAAAATATTGGTTTAATGTTTAAAACACTTAACAAATCCTTTAAAACACAACAACCACTCTAAAGTTGAAGTTTATTGGCTGGACTACTCCGGGCTGCGGGGCTAAGTGTCCTAAGGAGGCTGGTTCCTCGAGCCTGGTGGCACAACGCCACGAATGGATTCTAAGGGGTGTTAAATCTTAAAATGGATTAACCTTTAATTATTTAACATTTTAAAAATCTCTAATTCAACTACATTACTTTGGTTTATCGGCTGGACTACTCCGGGCTGCGGGGCTAAGTGTCCTAAGGAGGCTGGTTCCTCGAGCCTGGTGGCACAACGCCACGAATCAATTAATGGCAAACTTAAATTAATCAACTTTAAAAATCAGTAACCAACTCCCTTTAATATCAATCTACTCTTTTAATTCCAACCAATTTAAATAACTTAATCAACCCCGATTGCTATTGGGTAACCCAGGCCTACGAGGCTATTAGCTTAGCCCCAAGGAAGGTGAAATAAACTTCACGGCCTCGGTGTGAAACAAAGGTAGTAATCAATTAACTTTTAAAACATGTTTAATTAAAATTCTTAATTTATTAATACTTAAATTTTAATCTAAATCCCCTTTTAAGCCTTAACAAACCCAGACTTTTAGACAACTTTAACTAATCACCTACTTTAGGATATATCCCAGCCACACGACCTTTCACACACACTTTAGATGATGTGCTAGGACAACCAACTCTAGATCTAGGTTAGGCCGGTGTTTACTTTACTGCTGTGTGCCGGATTTTTTCGTAGTTTTCACTGCATGATGTGGATGAAATTGCTTTGCTGTGTCTGCTTACTTTTTCTGTACTCTGTGGATGGATTGATGTGTTTGGCAACTAGATTAACCTTAGGTTAGGTACGATCTGGATGTTGACATAGTTTTCTGCAGGTGGCCACGCTCATACAGGGCAATATAAAAAGGGGGCAAATTAAAAATGCATAAATATTATAAACTCTTTGCACAGGAGCTTCAGCTGCTAAAGCCCCCAAATAAAAAGAGCGTGGCCAGTGTGTTTACTTTCTTTTCTGCTCATATACAACTGCTTGGGAATAACTGCTTTTTACATATTAATTGCTTAGGATAACCCTGCATGTGAGTCTAGATTTTTATTTTGATATCAATGTAATTTGTGCAAGTGTCAAGTGTTGTGAAAGTTTATTTTGAGTTGGGATACATAGATCCAAAGCTTGGATTCCAAAGAGGAAAGGATACCCCCTTGGGGAACATTCCTTTTCCATTTGGAAATCCAAATTTGGATCATACCTCTTCCTTACCCAAAGAGGAAAGAGTGGCCTTCCCCTTTAGAGGAAAGTGCCCTCTTATCCATTTGGGTAATCTGCTACGAAGATTCCAAGAAGATTGAAGAAAAGGAGTCCAAAGAAGAATGAAATTGAAGATTTGAAGATTTGAAGATTGAGAGTATCCCACTCAAAAGAACTTGCGTCATTACTAGGTTTAGAATCCGGGTTGTTGTCAGTGGTGCCCGGCCACTTTACTTTCTGTAATATTCTGGTTTGTAATAAGCAAGGCAATTCTGCCTATGGACATTTATTAATTAATTTGCATTTGATTTGATGATTTGATTGCCTTTAGGATTACTTGTTTTTACTAGTTTTTTGGCGATTGCATGCCGCTCTTTATTTTCGCCTGGATACGTGAGGCTCGTGAGGGTGCGAAAGTTTTATACTCATAATCCTAAAAGTCTAAAATTTTAGTGAGTCTAAATAACATAGAAAGATAACGAATCTAGGGAATTAGCCGGGGATCGACCCCGGGGTTGCATGCATATTTCTACATTACTCTTTCCTTGTTTTAGACCCTTCCCCGCCTGCTTGTAGAGTCCGGATAGTCTGACCTATGAGGACGAGGTGCCAGACCTGGGGTAGTCCAGTCTTCTAAAAAATTATTTTATAAGTCTGTTTTTAAAAAATTTCAAGCATATTTGATTTGAGGTTGTTAACCAGCACGCATTGCATTAGATACAAATTAAAGAGTCAAAATTTTAATTTCATAGTCCTTAGCATTTTAGCACCCAACATAAGTCAAAGGGGCTAATTAGGAGAATCTCTAGATGTCGGCCCCGCCTCCCCAAAACTTTAATTATAACGTCCCTACCACTCTTTCATAAAAGACCAGATTCATGTATTTTAAATCGATTAGGTGGTTAGCTGGCTCCCTAATCCAGGCCGGGGTAAGTCTAGATCTTGCACTGCATTAGTTAGGATCGGACGACTGTGGTCCAGTGTCCAAAATAGATTTAGGTTCCGGGGCAGATCTTTGATTATAAGACTCCAAACTTCGGGAATCTGATCCCAAATTTCTAATAAAATGCTCAACTCTATTTAAATACCATTTCAAATCCAAAACATAAAGCCCAACACTTAGACTAAGTTGGGACACTTCCGGATGGTTCTGGAATCTCAAAGTGTCCCCTATCTCTCATCCTTTAACTCCGTTAATAACTGTTCAATTTTGATCTATTCCCTTTTGATTTTCCAATAATTCTATTCATACTTTGATATCACTCCTAGAAATTCTAAACAAAATTTTGCCACTATTTTAATCGAGAGTTTTCGTAGGGGATTTTATCTCCCTACGATGTAATTAACTACGAGGGCTTGCGCTCGTAGGAGATTTAGAACCACACACACCTGATTTTAAAATTGATTTTTCAAAGTTCAATTAGATTTCTTTGGGAAAACTTAAAATACTAAGTGATCATTATTATCATATTTAAAGAATTATCATTGAACGATATTTTCTCCCTTCGGAGAGATATATCTTTCTTTGATAAGGCTTTGGATGTGAACCTAATGATCACACTTCTTGAATATTGTAGCTGGATATTCAATTAAACCTCATTTTGACCCTTCGGGGTCATATGAATTTCTCTTTAGCATCCGCTCACAATATTCAAGATGGATTTCACAATTCTAAGTCTGAATACCGTTATGAAAGTTTATTTTCATCCTTCGGGGTGATATACTCTTTCTAACGAGTCGATTCGACCTTAGAATTGGAACTTAACCTTAATCTTAAAATCCCCAAAGAAAACTAATATTTTTCAAAACATATTTTCAAAATTCCACCAACAAAACATTAACTATAAATCTCCAAAAAATAAAAATAAGAAGAAAATATCAATTCAGTGATGATCCAAAAAGAAACGAGCTAAAACAAAAAAAGTAAAAATGACAAAAAGTAGAGAAAGAACAAACTAAATAAAAAGTAAAGAATTGATCAAAAAATCATGTAACTCGGATTTAATTAAGAAGCAAAAATAAGCAATTAAGAGTCATGAGCCTCCGCAGTCCTAAGTACCATATGCTCTCATGAGGTCTTTGGTGAGAGCACACCTGTAAATGTAGGAACTCGTTCAATAAGAATTAGGATGTTAAGCCTAATTAAATGTCCCAAGGCTAACCAAGAGGGGGGGAGGGTGAATTGGTAATTTGAAAATTATACTTATACTCTTGGATTTTTAGAAACCCTTTTTAATTATTAATGCAAGTTAAATTTAAAGTTTAAAAAATAAACTTTTTAACCAGAGTAAACAACTTGCAATAAAATTAAATGCGAAAGAAAAATAAGAAAGAACACACCAGATTTATAGTGGTTCGGTCAAACCTTAACCTACGTCCACTCCCCGGAGGCACCCTCCGAGTATTACACTAATACCACAAAGTGACTCTTCTTTTTCCCCCAACGCAAGGCGGAGAAGCTTATACAAAATAACTTTCACCTTCCCCGGTGTGGCGGAGTAGCCGGGTTCTTTGACACTAAAGAGATCTTCTTCTCGCCAAAACTTCCCTCAAGACGACCCTTGAATCCGATGGTACTGAGGTGTAAGATCGCTGGAGCAACCGTGTGAATATCCCCTCCACACTCCCTTGAAATCCCCTCCAAGGATCTTCTCCCTCTCAAATTCCACCCTTTCCTCTCTTTTAGTTTTCTCCAAAAGAACGAAGACACAATGACTATCAAATATACACTTTGTCATCCTTTTACACTCTCCAAGTGTCGGCAGAGAACCGGACCGATGTTGTTGAACTTCAATTGAGATTCTTCAGAGGAGATGGGCAGAAATAAAGAGATCTTCTTCTTCAAGTAACCTTGTGAATCCCACACAAACCCCTCACTTGATCTCTCACTCTTCACTCTTACAATCTCTCCCAAACTCTCACACTCAATGATCCCTCGTAAGAGAAAACAACTCCAAAGGTACTTTTAATAGTTTATAGGAGTCCTTATATAGAAAGGAGAAGAAAAACCATCCAAAAAACTGCTAAAATCATGTTTTTCTGCGCACTAGATCGTCCCGTACAAACCTAAGTTAGTACGTACGAACTGTGTAAAAAACTGTCTCGTACGAACCATTTGTGTATCAGTACGAACCAATTTTGTCATGTGATGAAATAGGTTCATCCCGGGAAGAAATATTTCGTCCGGTACGAACAGTTATATTAAAGGTCGGTTCCGAAAACTGCAGAACATTGCAAGATACTGCCATAGTCAGTTCCCTTCATCCTGGGATGAAAATAGTTCATCCTGGACGATCAGAACTTAGAAAAAATATTTTTCTTCAGTTCCTATTCATTCCATTGTTCTTACGAGGAGATAACTGACCTGATTGTCCCATACGAACTATGTTCGTCCCGTATGATCAGTACAAAATATTTAAGATCTCCTTAAGTGTGTGTGTTTTAATTCACTCAATTTACATTCACTCCCTTTCAAGTTTATTTCAATGAAAAGTACAAGCTTCAAATCATAGAGTATTTCACGATGAATTGATTTTGAAGTCTTCGTTTGTCTGGAGTTCGATTATCCTGAAATGTTAGTCCACACAAGAGCAAAAACAAATCTTTCAAAAAATGTTAGAAGATAATAACACATAAAATAATAATATTTGAAATCATCAAAACTATACAAGTTGCAAAAATATAAAACATGCAAATAGCAACTTTCCTAACAATCTCCCCCTTTTTGATGATGGCAAAATAATTATTATTTGTATAATTTAAAATTCTAAGAACCTTTTAAACTCCCCCTGAAATGATGAACTCATGAAAATAAGGAGGCATTTGAATTCAAAAAAAAAAAATTGTTTTTAAAAATTTTTATAGAACACAAAAGACAAAACAAAAACAATCAAACACACATACAAAAACATATGATAAAACAAATAAAAACATAAAAATACACAAGACACAATAAATAATTCTCCCCCTTTTTAACAACATCAAAAAGTGAAGAAGAAAAAGACTAGAAATGTAAGCAAACATATGAAAATTATTTAAAAATTCAACCTTTAAAGTGATTGACATAAAGTATGTAAATAAAATTAAAATATTAGGTAAATCATAAAATTCATAGAATTTAAGAAGAGAAATAACATAGAAACTAAAAAGAATTTATCAAAACATGAGTATATTTAGACATTTAAGATAGAGAAAATCATTGTAAAAATGATGATATAAAAATTTTATATTTCATATTTCAATATGTAATATAAATGTATATAAGATCAATTTGAATTAAGAGATTAAAAAATTAAGAAAAGAAATAATTACCATATGTGACGCTTTGCGCATCTTTTTCAATTTTGTGGCACATTTTTGTGCATCTTTTCAGTTGTTGGGCTTATTTTATGTCTCTTTTTCACATTGCGGATCTTTGCGAATTTCTTTTGATTTTTGTAGATTTGTACAATTTTCAAGAGTAATTGTATTCTTTCCAAAATCAATAATCTAAAATTTCAAATCTTTCTAAGTGCATAAATATTAATTGATAAGTGAAATACAAAATAAAAAAAACATCACAATTGCAATAATAATATTAAAATTAATGTAGTCTAAATAAGATACATGAAATTGATAATCTTAATAATATCAAGTTATAAACACAACTTAAATTTAGAAAAATTAGATTTTCTAATAAATTCAATTTTATGTTGCAGTTAAAAGTATAGCACTTGTAAGATCAAAAATCTAAGGGTTTTTTATATAGGCTAACGAACATTTCAAACACAGAACAAAAACACTTAAACATCCAAAAAAATCTAAAGCAATAAAAGAATAGAAAAACACTAAACAAAATAAAAGTACACCAACTATAAAAATCTTCATATCACATTCCAAATGTCTCACAACAAGAAGCATGGAATCCGATGTGAAAACATTTCAAAATCATACAAAACACAAAAAATAAAAATAGAAAACACACAAAACAAATAAAAAATAAAAATACAATAAATAAAAAACATGCATGAAAAAAAAACAAAAAATAAAATAAATAACCACATAAACAAAGGGTTTAAACATCATTTTACTCCTGGTCTGATGATTCAGAAGCTAGATCTGCCCAAGAGATTTTTTGCTTTTCATTATTTTCTGATTTTATAATTTGCTTAGCTTTGCCCTTTTCTTTAGCAGGAAGAGTTCTCAAATTAGGGCACTGACTTTTTGATGTCCAGATTTCCTACATCCAAAGCAAATAATATTTGAAGAAATCAAAACATTCTTACCATTTTTACCTTTATTTCACTTTTGTTGATGCTTACGCTTGTGCTTTGGTGGACTTTTCAATTTGTTTGTTAAATCATCGCTTTTCTCACAAACTAAGCAAATTTTCTCCATGTCTCCCGCTTTTAGCATTATTATTTCACCTGCATCCAAAAGTCTTTGACCCAAATATTACTCGTAGGCAATAAGTGAGCCAATCAAATTATCAATAGAATATTCATTCAATTTTTTTGATTCGCAAATAGCAACAACTTTGGCATCAAACTTGTCAAGTAAATAACGTAGAATTTAATTGACCATTTCAAAGATTAAAATTTTTTTACCTAAAGCATGCAATGATGTTACAATTTGAATAAACCTAGTATACATGTCTAAGATTGTCTCATAAGGTTTCATGCTAAAGAGCTCATAGTCATGCATAAAAAAATTCAACTTAGATTGCTTGACTTCACTAGTACCTTCATATGTAATACATAAACTCTTCCAAATTTCCTTGTCGGTAGTACATGTAGAGATTCTCATATAATCTTCAGAATTTAAAGCACAGAACAAATAATTCATACATTTAGCATTTAATTCAGCATAAATTTGTTCTACTCTACTCCATTCAAAAAAAAGGGGTCTCAATTTTGATTCGATCTATAATACGTGACGGTATAGAATAACCACTGTGAATCATATGCCACATTCGATAATCTATTAATTGCAAGAAAGTAGACATTCGAATTTTTCAAAAATTAAAAGAAATATTTTCAAATAAAGGCGGTCTAACAATCGAATATCTTTCTAATATTTTACGGTTTCTAAAATTAGCCATACTCATTTTTCAAAAAGTAGTCTAAACTTATTATTTTAAAAGAAAGCTCTGATACAACTTGTAGGAACTCATTCAATAAGAATTAGGATGTTAAGCCTAATTAAATGTCCCAAGGCTAACCAAGAGGGGGGGGGGGTGAATTGGTAATTTAAAAATTATACTTATACTTTTGGATTTTTAGAAAAACTTTTTAATTATTAATGCAAGTTAAATTTAAAGTTTAAAAAATAAACGTTTATACCAGAGTAAACAACTTGCAATAAATTAAATGCGAAAGAAAAATAAGAAAGAACACACCATATTTATAGTGGTTCGATCAAACCTTGACCTACGTCCACTCTCCGGAGGCACCCTACGAGTATTGCACTAATACCACAAAGTGACTCTTCTTTTAACCCCAACGCAAGGTGGAGAAGCCTGTATAAAATCACTTTCACCTTCCCCGGTGCGGCGGAATAGCTGGGTTCTTTGACACCAAAGAGATCCTCTTCTCGCCAAAACTTCCCTCAAGATAAACCTTGAATCCGATGGTACTGAGGTGCAAGTTCGCCGGAGCAACCGTGTGAATATCCCCTCCACACTCCCTTGAAATCCCCTCCAAGGATCTTTTCACTCTCGAACTCCACCCTTTCCTCTCTCCCTTTCAAGTTCTCTCTTTAAGTTTTCTCCAAAAGAACGAAGACACAATGACTGTCAAAGATACACTTTGTCGTCCTTTTACACTCTCCAAGTGTCGGCAGAGAACCGGACTAATATTGTTGAACTTTAATTGAGATCCTTCAGAGGAGATGGGCAGAAACAAAGAGATCTTCTTCTTCAAGTAATCTTATGAATCACTCACAAACCCCTCACTTGATCTCTCACTCTTCACTCTTACAATCTCTCCCAAACTCTCACACTCAATGATTCCACTAAAGAGAAAACAACTCCAAAGGTACTTGTAATAGTTTATAGGAGTCATTATATAGAAAGGAGAAGAAAAACTGTCCAAAAAACTGCTAAAATCATGTTTTTCTGCGCACTGGATTATCCCATATGAACCTGAGTTAGTACGGACAAACTGTGTAAAAAACTATCCCGTACGAACCATTTGTGTATCAGTACGAACCAATTTCATCCTGGGATGAAATATGTTCATCCCAGGACAAAATATTTTGTCCGGTACGAATAATTATATCAATGGTCGGTTCAAAAAACTGCAGAACATTGCTAGAAACTACCATAGTCGGTTTCCTTCTTCCTAGGATGAAAATATTTCATCCTGGTCGATAAGAACTTAGAAAAAATATTTTTCTTCAGTTCTTATTTATTCCATTGTTCTTATGAGGAGATAACTGACCTGATCGTCCAGTTCGAATTATGTTCGTCCCGTATGATCAGTACAAAATATTTAGGATCTCCTTAAGTGTGTGTGTTTTAATTCACTCAATTTACAATCACTCCCTTTCAAGTTTATTTCAAAGAAAAGTACAAGCTTCAAATCATAGAGTATTTCATGATGAATTGATTTTGAAGTCTTCATTTGTCTGGAGTTCGATTGTCCTGAAATGTTAGTCCACACAAGAGCAAAAACAAATCTTCCAAAAAATGTTAGGAGATAACAACAAAAAAACAATAATATTTGGAATCATCAAAACTATACAAGTTGCAAGAATATAAAACATGCAAATAGCAACTTTTCTAAGAGAAAAATCATCAAATGTCAAATTTAGGAACCCAAACAGGTTTGGGTTCCTTCTTATGAAAAGAAGAATGGGATGCATGAGTGTTATGCAGTGAATTATGCAATTTGGGTCTCCATACCCAATGTGTACTATGGAGAATGGTGCAAATATGTGCTATATGTCCTATCATGCCACATGAAAAACATCTCACTCCAGGAAAAAGATTTCTTAATCGGTTTGGATTATAATGCCTCTTCCTAGTTATTAGCTTTGGATCAAATGTGAGTGTCATCCAATTTTTCTTATATGCATCCAATTCAATTTTAAACCCCAGGTGAGCATTTTCTAAATCAATTTCCAAGCAGTGCTTTTTATGCTCATATTCTTTAGTAGAAGCTTTAAAATCAGATTCAAGTGAGCTGCAGGAAGCTTTCAAATAATCATGCTCAATTAATTCAATATGCTTTTTATTTAAATAATCAAATTCAGCAAGTAGAGACATGTGATTGCTATCAATTTGAAAGTGATCTTTTCTCAAAATTTCATGCTCTTTTTATAAATTCAAAAACTCCAATTTCAAACTAGTGTGAGTTTTCTTAAGTTTTCTATATGATGCATGAATTTTCTAACATATTTCAAGTAATTGGTCATAGTTTAGTTGGCATACCTCTTCTTGGTCAGATTTTTCAAAATCATCAGCTATTAAGAGCAAGTTTGTTGTCTCCTCTTCAGGTTCAGTCTCAGATGAGTTAGATGCATACTCTACCCAGAAAGCTTTTTGGGTTTGCTTCTTATCTTTTTTAAGGTTATGTTTCTCCTCATTCTTTTCTTTGCTTAGGTGATCTTGAAGTGTAGGACAATTAGCTCTGACATGTCCAAGCTTCCTGCATTTAAAGCAAACAACATCTGAAGAACCTTTAAAATTTTTTTTATCTTTACCTTTTCTCCAATTTTGATGATACTTGTGACTCTTCTTTTGAAAGTTTTTGAATTTCCTAGTGATGAAGGAAACTTCATCTCTTACAGACCCTGAAGAATTTGAATTTATTTCATTTGTCTACAGTGCTATGGTTTTCTTCTTCTTTTTCTCACCTGAATCAAGTTTTCTTTGGTTCACCCCTTGCTCGTAAGCAATGAGTGAACCATGTAAGTATCGATCGAATATGTATTTAAATCTTTAGATTCAGATATTGTAGTAATTTTTGGATCAAAAGAAGAAGGAAAACATCTTAAAATTTTGTTTATGTTTTCATAGTTAGTAAGTTCTCTTCCTATGGCATACAAAGAAGTAACAATTTGAGTAAATCTCATATACATATCAGAAATTGATTCATGAGATTTCATACAAAAAAGTTTGTAATCATGCAAGAGAATATTCAAATGAGATTGCTTGACTTCATTAGTACATTCATAGGTGATACACAATTTATCTCAAATTTTTTTACCAGTAGTGCAAGTGAAAACACGCATGTAATCTTCCGATTTCAAAGCACAGAAAAAACAGTTCAAACATTTTGCATTTAATTTCACTACATCCCTATCATCTGAAAGTTCGATGGGGATGTTAAGCCCTATGAACTTAGTCCCAAACTAACCAAGAGGGGGGGGGTGAATTGGTATTTTAAAAACTTCTTTTTAAAACAAAGAAATAAAATCACATAAACCAAATCACACCACAAAAAAATGCGGAATTTAAAAGTACGGAAGCAAGAAAAAGAACACAGAAATTTATAGTGGTTCGGTCGACTCGACCTACGTCCACTCCTTGGAGGCACCCTCCAAGTATTGCACTACACAAAAAGTGACTCTCCTTTAGCCCCCACGGCTAGGTGGAGAAACCCTCACAAGAACATCCTTTTTGCCAACCCGGCAAGGCAGAGAACCTATCTCCTTTTGCTTCCTCCTGAAGCTGGTAGAGAACCAGAACTAAAAGCAAAGCTCCTTACCTCTACCGACCCTTCCACGGACGAGAAACTCTAGACAAAGATGACGCAGAGAGATCCTTGAAGCAACCCTTGTGAAACCCCTCACAAGCTCCCCCTCACAAGATCCTCTCTCTCTCTTCTCTCTCTCTTTCTCTCCTCAAGGCCTTCTTAGGTCAAGGCGGCAGCCAAAAGATCTCTTAAAAACGTTGAACAAGAAGCTCTTAAATAGAAGAGCTCCAAAAGATCTCATTAATTGCAAGTTGCCGACAATATCGTCCAGGCCGATATGGATATCGGCCTGGCCGATCAATACAAATCAATGAAGATCGGCCAGAGCATAGCCCTGGATGTAAAGCTGGACGAATGTTAATTGGCTTGATCGTCCAGGCCGATCTCACGATCGTCCTGGCCGATCAGTTCAAATCAGAGGAAAATCGTCCTGACAATAGCCCTGAATACGGGCTGGCCGATATTGATCGTCCTGAAGTAACTTAAGGTTTTTGACTAGATCGACCTGGCCGATCTTGCGATCGTCCAGGACGATATGATCGTATCAATCATCCTTAATTACTTCCTTGATTTCCTGAACAATTATGGCATAAATTGTTAATATCGTCCAGGCCGATACGAGGATCGTCCCGGCCGATAATTTAAAGATATGGTATACCATACTTGTCTATGGCGGCTACTTATTTCTATTTTGAGCTTATCGTCCTGGCCGATACACGTATCGTCCAGGACGATCTGTTAACGTCGGCTGACTTAATTAAGAATCCTTAATTAGACTTTCTATTTTAAGCTGATCGGCCAGGCCGATCAAAGAAATCGTCCTGGCCGATATGAGTAAAAACAGAATTTCTAAGTCTCTCAAGTGTGTGTGTGAAGGGTTACAAAGCATCAGTCTTTTTGACTATTACAAGAGTACTCAAAAGGTAAAAAACAAAAGTACAGACTGACTCTATCCTAAACCTACGCATTCCTGAACTTGGCTCCTTTTTTATTGTCCGATCGTCGATTCCTGAAAAGTTAGAAGCAACAAGCTGTCCAAGAAAAGCAGTGTTTGTCAATCATCAAAACATAAGACATGAAAAATAGATTTGCAACATCATCTAGAGTCCATTCAATAAAAGGAAGTGGAACAGTAATGCCATTCAATTTTCCAGTTGGAGGTGTATAACCATCCTAAACAAGCATCAACATGCGATAATCAATTGATTGTAAATACGTAGACATGCGAATTTTCAAAAAATCAAAAGGAATATTATCAAACAAAGGTGGTCGGGTAATATAATACCCTTCTATAGTATTATGATTTTTATTGTTAGCCATGGATCAAAAATTCAAAAAGTTTTCAAACTTAGTTTTTTATGAATCCAGCTTTGATACCACTTGAAAGTTTGTTAGGGATGTTAAGCCCTTAAGAACTAGCCCGAGGCTAACCAAGAGGGGGGAGGGGGGGGGGGGGGGGAATTGGTATTTTTTTTAAAAAAAAATTCTTTAGGTAAAGCACAAAGTTAAAATGAAATACACTACTGAAATCAGAGTACAAAAATAAATAAATGCAGAAGCAAAACAAAGAAAGATCACACCAGATTTATAGTGGTTCGATCAATCCTTGACCTACGTCCACTCCTCAGAGGCACCCTCCGAGTATTGCACTAACTAAGTGTCTCTCCTTTAGCTCTCACAACTAGGTAGAGAAGCCTTTACAACAAACTCCTTTTCACCAACCCTGATGTGGCAGAGAACTGACTCCTTTTGCTTCCTCCTGAAGTGGGCAGAGAACCCAGACCTTTTGCTGAAGTAGACCTCCCAAGAACCTCCCAAGGATGAAGGATGAAGAATGGAGATGATGACTTAGAACCTTTCTTGGAGCAACCTTTGTGAACCCTCTCACAAACTCCCCCTCACAAGTTCCTCTCTCTCTCTCTCTCTCTCTCTCTCTCTCTCTCTCTCTCTCTCTCTCTCTCTCTCTCTCTCTCTCTCTCTCTCTCTCTCTCTCTCTTTCTCCCAATGCTCTCTCAGGTCAAGACAGCAATACTCAAGGTCTTATAACATGAGAAAATTTGATTCCTTTAAATATAATTTCAAAAATTGACTTTATCATCCAGGACAATAGGTATATCGTCCTGGCCGATCAGTACAAAATAAGCTCAATCAGCTTGGACCATTTGGGACGATCAAAAGAAAATTGGTTACATCGTCCAGGCCGATACAATATCATCCTGGCCGATCAGTTTAAATTCGAGTACAATCATCCTAAACATCATCTAGAATAGATGTTGGCTGATGACAATCATCCCGAACATCATCATGGCTGATTCTACGATCAGCTAGGCTGATGTGATCATATCAATCAGCCTTAATTGCTTTTCATAAATGCCAGATTAATTTTGTCATAATTGTGCTGCATCATCCAGGATGATATGGATATCGTCCTGTCCGATAATTTAAAATAAAGAATACCTAAATTGGTCATGGTGGCTAATTCTTTCTGATTTGAGTCTATCATCCTGGCCAATACAAGTATCATCCAGGATGATTTGCTTGATGATGGCTGCTTAACCAAGATGCCCTAATTAGGGTTTCTGTTTTTAGTTGAATTATCCTGTCCGATATGAACATCGTTTAGACTGATGTACTCAAAATTGAAAAACTCAGAAAATCCTTCAAGTGTGTGTGTGTGCAAGTTTACTTAGCATCAAGAACCACTTTTACAATTGACTCAAGAAAGGAAAAAATACAGACTTGACTCAACTTAAATATACTCGATCTTGAGCTGCTTGAGTTGCATTCGATCTTCTGGTCCTAAAAAATTAGTAGGCAAAGCAGTCGTAAAAAAACATGAATGTTTGCTATCATCAAAAGTATAATCCATAATCTCAGATTCGTAACAGATATCGCCTTGATTTAATACACCTTTCAGCTCAATCCCATTGGCTGGTTTTACTTGGGTCACACCTTAGTTGACCCAAACTATACATATTTGGTTTGACTCAAGATCATTCCAACAATTGGGCTAACTGTTGCCCAATTGAGCTCATGGAAGAGTCATTTAATTCCCAGTAGTCTTTCCAGCTAGAACTGACCTAGCCTCAATGAGAAACTGATTTTGGTGGTCCCCCATCCTTGAGCTCTGCCCAAAGGCTTCTAGAGCCTAATTTTGCCGGGCTTGAGCTCATGAGGCTTTGGGATGGTATCTCCTTCCAGCTGGGCCATTCAATGGCTACCCTAATCAATCCTAGTTATCTAAGTTTATGGCTAACACTTGAGCAGGGCACCCTCACCTAGATCCCTCATTAAATTCTAACATTTTGCAAGAACTGCACATAGCTCCCTAAGAATTTTTCTCATGATCCCCAGCTTCCCAGCCCTCTCTAATTAGTAGTTTGAGTTATCTCTAATGAAACTCATTAGTGTCTCGCCTGAAGGCTGATATTTTTCCTACCTTTTGTCTTAGTGTTTAAAGAAGAAAAATTTTCCTTGATCTCCTTAAAGTTTTTGATAAAAAAACCCAATCATTGGGGCTTTCTACATGCTGAAAACCCTATCCCAAGATCCCTCGCTTTGTTGTCCGATCAAGTATAAAGAGAACTTCCAAATTAATAGAGTTCCATCATTGGATTGAACGTCCTCACTATCTTGATCCTTACTATGAAATTTTAAGGAGTTTACTGGCAGGATCTCTCAAATCACACCGGAGAATGATTATGGCTTTAGGTTCATGCGGGAGGTTGAAGGCATATTCTTAGCTATTAATTTCAATCAACGGTTCATATTATATCCTATGGTTGTAATTAATCCCATATTTATACAATTAGCAGCCAATCATTGCCCGCCAATTAGTCTGTGTCACATGTAAAAGTGTAATTCGACTATGTAAATATGGATTTAATTAATTCAAAAATTACAAGAAAATAAAAAAAAAACATCTACTCACACACTTGTCATATTTAAGTTTTCTTAGGCTCATTGGAAAGATATTTAGGAGATCTTTAAAAGCCTTATGGTCTCCAGCTCAGATTTTGCATGAAACTTAGTGAATTTCATTAACTATCCTAGCGGTATTTTAGGTAATTGTCTATATATTGAAATCACTATAGCTTAAGACCTTGGGAAATTAAACTTGAACATGTCTCTAACATGTCCAAATTTCCTTTCGCTTGTTCGAAGTGTTCAAGGGCACCTTTGAGTTTATTTGGGATTATTGGCCATAGTTTGAACCCTAATTTCAAATTGACTTTATGATCTTTCTAATGGAAATCAAGATTTGAATGTTTTTTTGTGTTAATTATTCTTCAAATAGGGAGTATAGATCCATTTATTTTATCTCCCTCCATGCCTAAAATATTGACTTAGGATTTTTTTAAGGTTACTTAGAGGTTACCTTTGGTGGTTTGGTTCACCACCTTAGGGAGTTCAACTTAAGCCCTAATTGAGATGTATTGGACTATGAGATTAGGTGGTCTCTGATCCTAATTTTCACTAGAAATGGAATTTTTTTGGTTCACCTACTCGGAACCCCAAAATACCTCCTTAGATTTAGCCTTGAAAATTAAACAAATCATATTTAAATTAATAATAAATCCTAAAAATTGAAATAAGCCCTCTAAGTTCTCATATATTAACCCTTATTCTACAAAAATTAAAATCCATACAATTATACCTCCAATTTGACACTAATTTAATTTTTATGGAAAATTGTCAATTAATTAAAATAATTAATTAAAAATATTTAAAAACTCCAACAAAAATCCCTAAATACTTGTAAATACCCCCTTAGGTAATTCTTGACCTTGGGGGTGATTCCAAGAGGTTTAGAATTGATTTGGATCAAAATTTAAAAATCTCCTTAATTAGATAATTTTAAAAAATTGAGAAATACCTTAACTTTAAAAATTCACCAATAATTTTAGAAAAATCAAATTTAATCAAACTCATATACATTCAAATTACATTAATCTCTACTATTTTCTAAAAATCTCAAACCTCCAAAATTAAATCAAATTCAATAAGTCAACTCTTTTTTAAAGGGAAACCCATAGAGGGGTCTACAGGTTAATTAAGGAAAAAATTACAAAATCCTTAAAGTGACCTCAATCTCACTAATGCTCATAAGAGCTAGTAAATTAAAGGGAAAAATCCTAAGAGCTCAAGATCCCTACCAAAAAAAAGTATAATAACACCTAGATACAATTTACGGTGCACAAGTAAGAGCACCCAAAAGAAGAAAGATAACAAAAACAAGCAATGAGCTCCAGCTTCTTATCCAAAAAGTCACCACCACGAACACCTACACTAATAAAATCCTTAAAAAAAGGTGAAGGCCATGAAAGAAATAGCACAAAAAATAATAATCTATAGTAGGGTGATAACTCCAAAAGGTATACATAATACAAATAAAAAAGGGATAACATGAAACAAAATTAAGAATCTAAACATTATAAAGGAACTAGTAAATTTTGGGTATATGGGATGCTAATCAGTCTTCTAGGCTATCCAATATGCATTGGTATCCCCCTTCACACGATTAGATAAAGGTAAATGTGGACACAACCTTATTACCCTCTTATAAAGCTTGAATTGGAGGGGTGTTTCATGATCACAAAGGTAGATTCCTCATGGCTTTTGGAAAACCATATGTTCATTGGGACATATCTACATTGGAGCTTTTGGCTACTCAATCAATCAAGGAGGTGATCAAAGATTAAATGTTTAAAAACAGGGAAATTATAATTGAACGAGACAGTGTTAACGTTATGAAGTTTTTGCAAAATATTATACAAAGTGGCGACTCAAGGTATGAAGATGTTCATTTATTCAATGGGTTTAATCAAGTTATTTTTGATTGTGTAGATAGAAGGTGTAATAAGTTAGCAGATTTATGTGCTAACTATTGTATTTTGAGTTTTTTTTTTTGGATGATGTTAGTATGAATAAGGTTCCTCCTTTTTTTATGTCTTTAGTAAAAAAGGAATCTAATGTTGTGAGTCCTTAGTTGTTTTCCTTAGTTTTTTAATGCAATTTGCTGCATTTTCTTCAAAAAAAAAAAAAAAAACATTATCAATAGAATAATAACCCAAGCATCCAACATCAGCTCTATGATTCAAAATAGCAGTGTCAACAGAAATGCAAGAAGGATCACCAAACTTATTCACCTCCAAGATATAAATAGCCGAAATATCATATAATAAAGAGATCCTAGCACCTTTAATCCCAAAAACATTGTAAGAATTTCAAAAACAACCGGGATGGGAATCACCAGGAAAGGAAACCAGCAACCTGGAAGAAATAGGGTAACAAAAGAAATAGAGATGGAATTCAATATGGCAGTCCAAGGTACAGGTCACACAAACATAGGTCAAGAGATTAATGAGCCAAAACCATTTCACCATAACCAGAATACCCAACCAGACATCTATGCAAAAGCACCAGGTAATAAAAAAAAACACCAAAACCATTAAGGAAGGGACTACAAATAAAAGAGCCACTATGCCCAATGATAGCACCGATCCAAAGATTCCAGGAAACTCCCAGCAACCAAGCCCTACAATCACACAAAATACACAACCACCAACAGAAAAAAAAACAATTAAAATTAGAACCTAAAAAACACATTATCACCCAATTAAAAAGAAAAAGGCAAAAGGATAAAATGCTTAATAGATAAACTTTAAGAAACCAAGTGGGAGGCAACAAAATCAATTAAATATCTCCAGGAAATCACCATTCACACAAAAAAATTACCCATAAAATAGCTAAAAATTGACACTAATTAGCGACATAGAAGCCACACCAAACACTCACAACAGACCTTTTCCTGAAATAAAAAGGTCACCTAAGAAACTTTAATAATAAGGCTCCCAAGCAACAATAAAGAGGATAAAAAGGGAAGAAAATAGAATAGTAAAATAATGCCTTCCAACTAGCCAGGAACCCAAACAACACAAGGCTACAGGGGTCCAAAAACTAAAAGGCACAACACCAAAAGAAGCAATAAAGTTGGAAGAAGCTAGAAAAGAAAAGAACAACAAAAAAGGAAAAACTTGAGAGCAAGCCCTCAGAAATAAAGAAAATAGGCTAAGAACCTCTAGTTAACATCACAAATTAGGTTCTAATATAAGGCAAACAAATTATATCTAATCTTAAAAGAACCTCCAACAGAGCAGGGAGGTTAATGGAAGTAAAATCAAACATACAGTGTAGGCCATTCCCCTAATTGGCAAGCCAATTTGTACACACATTAGCATCCTTATGAACAAGAGAGAAAGAAAAGTTCATAAAAATAAACATTTTTTTAATATCCTCACCAGATAAAAAAGAGAAGATTTACACACCGAGTGCTCAACAAATTTTAAGAATTGAAAATAATACTTAGAATCAACTTCAAAAATAATGGTAGTTAAATCAAGTGAGATGCAAAGCCTTAAGCCATATAGAATAGCCAAAGTGATAGCTTTATTAACATCAAATTTCTAAAAAAGACTAACAAAAGCCATAATGAAGCTACCATGAGTATCTATGATTACCCTACCACAACTAAAAGAAGGCCCAAAGCTACCACTATCCACATTAAGTTTAAATGAATTTAAAGATGGTTTGGTCCAATAAAAAAAATCTACGGTCTTTAGGAATATGATCAACCTCCAGCTCTATACCTAACCCAGAAGTAGCAGAACGATAGTTCTTAAAATTCTTGACAAAGAGTAATATAACAGCGAAAAGAGTAACAACCTTATATTTCACATTTTGAATAATCCTATGGCGGTTCATACCAATACCATTAAAGATAGAGTTATTCCTATCCAACAATAAATACCATAAAATGAGATAAGGAATAACATTTCTTATATGGCCTTTGGAACTGATGAACCAACATTTAAGCATAGTAGTAATAGACATTTTAGCATTAAAGCAATTTAATTGAAAAATGTCATCAAAATGAATCCATGTTTTAACAGCTAAGGGACCCAAAAGAAAAACATGATGCATATTTTTGACATGAAAACAACATTGCCATTTGGATTTGTAAATAATACCTCTTTTAATTAAGTTGTCATCCGTAGGAATGAACTTATGTAAGATTCTCTAAACTAAGACATCAACCATGGAAGCAATACTTTTATGCTAAAGAAAATAAAAATTATTAGAAACCTCATTCTTAGATCTAAAGGCATGCCAAGCATCCTTTAATCTAAAACCACCATCTTTGGATAAACCACATAAGAGAAAATCATCAGAGTTAGTATTAAGTGGGAGATTTAAAATTTGATGAATAATAGAATCCGAAATAACATGTTGAAACTTTTTGAATCTAGAATAGATTATTAGACCTAAGCTTATGTCCCAAGGCTAACAAAGAGGGGGGGGGGGGGGGGGGTGAATTGGTAATTTAAAAATTTTTCTCTTTGATTAAAAAGTTTGAAACTGATAGATGATTCATAGCAAGCTAATTTTTTAATTTTTCAAAATATTTTTTTAACCACGAGAAATTAAAACTTGTAGTAAGTAAATAAATATGGTAGCGAAAATAAAAAGACACAAAGGTTTGTAGAGGTTGGGTCAAACATGACTTATATCCACTCCCTGAAGTCTCCCACTTCAGGTATTACTCTATTACCACAAGTGTCTCTCCTTTTGCCCTCACATCAAGACGGAGAAGCCTTCATAAAACTATCTTCCACCAATACTCGGTGCTGTAGAGAACTATCGTCCTTTCACACCCTCCAAGTGTAGGTAGAGAACCTTCATCCTTTCACACCCTCTAAGTGTAGGCAAAGAACCTTCATCCCTTCACACCCTTTAAGTGTAGGCAGATAACCTTCAGATGTTCACACTCTCCAAGTGTGGGCAGAGAACCTTCGGCTGTTCACACTCTCCAAGTATTGGCAGAGAACCAGATCATTTTGAAAGATCTTCACATGAGCAATCTAAAAGACAAGAGAAAGATTGAAGAAACATAAATCACATACAGAGATCCTTACCCATGAGTAACCATGTGAACCCTTCACACTCAACTAGGAAGAAATCTCTCTCAAACACTCTCTCACACTCTCTCCTTTAATTTCCCTTTACAAATCACGAAGACCAAAATGACAAAAAGATTAAGTGATAGTTTTTATTGGTCCTTTTATAGAAAAGATACAAATTAACTATCAAAAAAATAAAAAATATCAAATTTGATGTCCACGATCATCCAGGATTATTGTATTTTTGTACATATGAACATTATAAATACTGATGCGTACAAACTCATTGTGAATCAGTATGAAATCATTTCGTACCCGATCATCATCCGGTATGAGCTATGTTCGTTCATGAATAGAAAAAATTTTAAAGTACATTTGTATGAACCATCAAGTTAAAATGAACAAAAACAAAACAGAACCCTTCATCCTAGTATGATAAAAAGTTATCATCCATAGGAACTATGTTTGAGGACGAACTAGAGTCCATCATCCCGATACGATAAAAAATTATCATCCGTATGAACTTCGTTCAAGTATGATCCAGAGCCCATCATCTCGGTATAATAAAAAGTATCGTCTGTACGAACTTCATTCGAGGATGAGTTGAGGGCATTGTCCTGATACCAAAAAAATATATCATCCGTACGAACTTCATTCGAGGAAGAACCAAAGGGCATCATCCAGATACAATTGAAAAATATCGTCGGTACAATCTTCGTTCAAGGACAAGCCAAAGGGCATCGTACTGGTATGAATAAAAAATATCATTTGTATGATCTTCATTTGAGGACGAACCAGAGCCAATCGTCTTTATACAAACATAAAATATCATCCATATGATCTTTAAATTTTGGGTCATTTCTATTTCCTCCATAGCTCGTTGGGTTTAATAACTAACCATATCATCTCGTGCAAACTAGTTTCATACTGTACGATTAGTTTAAAAATATGAATTTTAAAACTCTTCCCCGGTGTGTGTGCTAAGTTACTCAATTATAATCACACTCTCATACTCAATAAAATGAAAAATATAGACTTCAATTACAATACAGTCTGAACTAATCTTGATTTTAAGTCTTCAACAATCTGGAGTATGATTTCCCTGAAATGTTAGTACACACAGAATAAAATAATTCTTCCAAAAATATGTTAGTAGAGATAATAATCAAAATAATAATATTTGGAATCATCAAAAACTTACATGTTACTAAAATATCAAACATGCAAAACTAAATAACAACTATCTAAACAATCTCCCCCTTTTTGATGATGGCAAAACCATTATTGTTTGAATAACCCTTAATCATAAATTTTTCCTTAACTCCACCTAAATGGATAAGCATGTGAATATTAGGGAATTTATATTAAGAACAAATCAATCAATAATTTTTAATTTTTTAGTTTTTAACACACAAACCACAAACAGAACAAGAAATAAAAACAAAATATAAAACACTAGTACGAACTATGAATAAAGCAAACAATAAGAAAAGAAATAAACAACAGCCAAACACAGAACTCCTCAAATGCAAACAATAATTCTCCCCCTTTTTGACAACAACAAAAAAGAGAAGAAGAAAAAAAAAATAACATAAATATAAGAAGTCATATGAGAAGCCTTTGATAATTGATTCTAAAAGAGATTGAGTTATAAATGCAATAACAAGATTAATGGTCATTAGAGAAAAATAAAGATTTATAATATTTAAATTAAGATATAATATAGACAAGATAAATATATCAAAGTCATGAAACATTCTAGATAATTATATAAAGAGAATTATTGCAAAGGTGACCAAAAGAAAATTAATTTAGGTCAAACTCCAATAAAAAATATAATTGAACTTTAGATTGATTTTAAATTGAAGACTAAAAGATAGAGGAAAGAACATATACCTTTTGGCTTCATTGAGCATCTTTTCAATAGTTTTGACACACTTTGTGCATCTTTATGTATTTCGGCTAATTTTGTGCCTCTTTTCAATTTGCGAACCATTGCGCACTTTTGATTATATACACTTCTACATTCCATTTTTATTTTTTTAATTGATCTTTCTAAAATGAATAACCTGAAAACTCAAATTTCTCTAAGTACAAAGATAATTATATTTAGAATAGAAATAAAAGAATAATAAGACATCAAAATTGAAATAATAATATTAAAAATTTGTATGCCTAAAAAAAACATGAATTTAATATTATTAACTTAATCGAGTTATAAACTAACTTATATTCTTGAAAAATTTGATTTTCTAATGAAATTAATTATTGTATTACTGATCATATTATACCACTTTTCAGTCGATTAAGTTAAGATAATCATATAAACTGACAAACATTTTTAATAGAGATCAAAATTAATTATAACAAGGCAAGACAATTTTTATTGATATCAAGATAAAGATAACACAATAAAGCTTAGATAATATCAATACCTAAACATGAAACATAAGAATAAAAACAAAAGTCAAACGACAATCACAGAAACAACAAAATACATCACATCATTTCATTAAGCACTCGCAAAAACAATTTCATAAGAAGCACATCTATCACTCTGAGGGTCCTTGGTTTGGAGAAGGTGGCTGGTTGAAGAAAGTAAAATAATTATTCATCATAGCCACATTAGAGTTCACCGAGTCGAACTGACCTCGGATCCAACCCATGTCTTTTTGGTATTTTGCATCCTACTGCTGTAGTTGAGTCTGAATTTGATCAAAGCATTAATAAAAATGACTCTAAAGTTGGTTCGAAGCGTTGGACCATCTCCTGAAAGGCTGGACAATGAGAAGCTGCAGGTGTAGGTGTAGGTGCAGGAGCAGGTGCTCCCCCTTCTCCCTCAGAATCCTCACTTCCATCACCTCTCTCAAAAATTGCTCGGAATGAAGCATCAGTAAAGTAGATAGGCATTTCTAGATGAGGATCAGGATGAACTACATCATACTTCTTCTCAAGAATGTATGTCACTAGGTGTCCTAAGGCAATCTTCTTCTTTCTCTTATGAGAGAAATGCCCAATTTTAGATAGCCCATAAATGTAGTCAATAATGAGTTAGGATTTATCTATAGGTTGACCTGTCATGATAAGGTAAGTTACAGTGGAAAGAAGAGGAGTAATATTAATATGGTCACCAGCTTTAAGAATTATAGAGGTTCTAAGAACATGTTGGATGATCCAGGCACTTTGGTTTAAAGTCGATACCTTAGGCAAATGACACACTTCTCTAATCCCTCTAATAACTTGGTTTATTATTTTTCTGTCATAATCAGAAGCAAAGGTCAAAGTATGGGCTCTAATTCCTTGGGTTCTTAAATTCAAAAATACCCCCAAATCTTCCTTAGTAATTTCTACCCGCTTCTTCAGAACATAGGATCTAATCCTACTTTGGTCAGTGCCAAAGGTCATATTTATAAGAAAGTAGTGAAAAGTGTTTTTGTTGTAGGAGGGAATAAGAGTTAGAATAAAAGCAAATTGGGTGGAGGCGAAAAGTGCCATTACTTGAAAGATAATATTCTCTTACAGAAGAAATCTAGAAGTAGTGCTTTTGGCTGAAAAAAACCTAGAAAAAGATTCATCGTTAGTTTTGGACAGGAAATTTTCTTCATCATTCTTATAAAATAGACCCTTAGGCAATATACCCCTCTTGCTGGAACTTTCCATTGCAAAGATTTGAAATTGAGAAGGATTTAAAAACTATTAAGGTGAATGAGATTTTAGTTCTAAAGCCCTTCTATTTAAAGAAAAATAACCTTTGGTACGTATGAAAAGAGGTTCTTACCGTATGATGCTTATGTTCGTACGTTTAAAATAAAGTTTCATATATACGAATGAATGCGTTCAAAATGAAATGACATTTTGTAATCACACAAGTTACGATGCATCCTTTTATACAGACTTTTTGACCATATGATCATATAGATGAATAGGTGTTCATCAGGGATGATCGCTTATTTAAGATCATTTAATGACGGTTTAAATTACCCCCCCCCCCCCCCCCCATATTGAATGCCGCGTGTTTGTATGTACGAACTTAAGGTTCATACATACGACTAGAAATAATAACTGCTTCTGCCCGTATAATCGTCTATATGTGTACATACGAATGAATACACATCTTTCGGATGGTCTGGGATTGTAAAGATGAACTGTATTGAAAAAAAAATGATACACAATCTGTCCTACCCAACAATCGATACGCTATAGAATTCGTATAGTACGGAATGAATTCATACAATATGAATAAAACACTTAGAAAAATTCTCACGATCGATCAAAAACATGAAATTTGATGTGAATATATTTTAAAATCACACAAAACAAAAACACAAAAATCACAAAAACAAAAATGTACATAAAAATCATAAACATAAAATTCACAAACACACATATAAAGTTTGCAGAAAATTTTAATTAAGAATTGAGGTCAATCACACCAAGCCTTGTTCTTAAAGTGCTGAAAGTATCAAACGCTAGTGATTTTATAAAAATGTCTGCAAGCTAAATTTCAGTTAAAACATTATTTAGTTCAATTTCTCCTTTGGATACATGATCCTTTATGAAATGATCCCCTATGTCAATATGTTTGGTTTTCTTGAATATTGAAAAGTATTTTTTGAAATGCAAATGACAATAGTATTATCAAAATAAATTGGAATTATGTCTATTATAAATCCAAAATCAATCAATTATTATTTCAACCAAAGAGCTTGTGCCACACAACTTACTAAGGCAATGTATTTAGCTTCAATAGTATATAGGGCTAGAGAATGTTTTTTCTACTGGACCAAGAAACTAAAGAATTTTTAATAAATTGACATGTTCTAGATGTACTCTTTCTATCAATCCTACAACCTACAAAGTCTGAATCTAAATATCCAATTATTTTAAATGAAGAGCTAAACTTATGATACCAAATCTCTAAGTTTTGAGTTCCTAAGAGATGCTTTAAAATTCTTTTTGCTGCTGTTAAACGTGTTTCTTTTGGATCTGATTGAAATCTAGCACACAAATAAATACTGAACATAATTTCTGGTCTGCTAGTAGTCAAGTAAAGCAAAGATCCAATAATCCCACTAAACTTCTTTTGATCAACAAATTTTTCCTTTGGGTCCTTATCCAACTAAACTTAGGAACTCATATGTGTACTAACAAGTTTAGCATTTTTCATTTCATACATTTTTAAGATGTCCTTAATATACTTTGACTAACTAAGAAATGTTCCTTCCTCAATTTGCTTAATGCTAAAGCCAAAAAAGTATCTTAGATCTCCCACTAGGCTCATCTTAATTTCACTACTCATTGCTTTAAAAAAATCATCACAAAGTGTTTTATTTATAGATTGAAAGATGATATCATCAGCATAAATTTGTATAATGAGTGTATCCTCTCCTAATTTCTTCAAAAATAGAGTTGTGTCCACATTTCCTTTTTCAAAAGATCTCTCAAGTAGGAAAGTGCTCAACCTTTCATACCAAGCTCTAGGAGCTTGTTTTAATTCATACAATGCCTTTTTCAATTTAAAACATGATTTGGGTATTTTGAATTTCAAAATCTAGAGGTTGTTCAACATAAATATCCTCTTAAATCACCCCACTTAAAAGGTACTTTTAACATATATTTGATACAATTTAAATTCTTTAAAACAGGCAAAGGCTAACAAAACCCTAATTGCTTCAATTCTAGCTACAGAGGTAAAAGTCTCCTCAAAATCAATCCCTTCAATCTGATTATACCCCTTAGCCACCAATCTAGCCTTATTTTTAATAAAAAGTCCTAAATCATTTATTTTCTTCTTAAATATCCACTTAGTCCCAACTACTCTTTGATCCTTTGGCCTTGCAATTAATTCCCAAACTTCATTTCTTACAAATTGATTTAATTTTTCTTGCATTTTCAAAATCCAAAATTCATTTGAAAGTGCTTAATCAATATTTGTAGGTTTTATAATAGAAATAAAGGCTGAATGATTGACTTTTTTACTTAATCCATGCCTAGTCCTAATACCCTCACTAGATTCACCTAAAATCAATTCCTTAGGGTGGTTTTTAGAACATCTCAAATCTCTAGGCAACGGGTTTTCTATCTCTTGCTTTCATCCAAACAATCTTCTTAATCTTTTGGGAGTTATTTCTATCTCATCCTCTTCCAAATTTTGCTTTTCCAAAATTTCATATTCATCAAATACAATATGTGTGATCTCCTCAACTACCAAAGTCCTTTTGTTGAATAATCTATAAGATTTTCTAACACTATAATATCCAAGAAAAATTCTTTTATCTAATTTTGGATCAAATTTTCCTGAGGTAGATTTTTTATTATTGTGTATGAACACCTTACATCCACAAACACACAAATGTGACAAATTAGGTGTTCTCCTTCTAAGTAGCTCATAGGGTGTTTTATTCAAATTCGATCTGATGTTCACCCTATTCAGAACATAACATGCTGTGCTAACCGCTTCAGCCAAAAAATATTTAGGAAGTGAATATTCAACCACCATGGCTCAAGCGGCTTCTATAAATATTCTGTTCTTTCTTAAGACTACCACATTCTGCTGAGGGGTCTTAGGTGCTGAAAAATATTGATCAATCACTTTTCATTACAAAATTCTTCAAATTTTTTATTTTCAAATTCATCGTTGTGATCATTTTGAATTCTTTAATTCTCACATCCTTGTTTCCTCTAAATCCAAGTCAAAAAATCTTAAAACTCCCCAAATGATTCACTCTTATAATATAAGAATTGAACACAAGTAAATCTTGAAAAATCATCCACAATCACAAATTTGTATACCTTCTCTACTAGACTCACAGTTCTAACAGGTCCAAAAAGATCCATATATAAAATCTCCAAAGGCTTACTAGTTCTAAGATTCTTATTGGACTTAAAAGAGGGCTTCACTTGTTTTCTTAATTCACAAGCATCGTAAAGGTAGTTCTTAGTAAAGTATAGTTTTGTTATACATCTAACCAAATATTTTTGGGTAATATTTCTAAGGTTTTTCATGATAGAGTGACAAAGTCTCCTATGCCAAAGCCATGATTCATTAGAAAAAGTTTTTTAGAAAAAGCTGTAGGAGTTTTTATACAATTTAAATCTAGCATAAAAAAACATTATTTACCCTTAAATCATACAAAACACCATTACCATTTTAGCTTAATATGTAGCTAGTAGGAAAAAATTTAACTTTATATCCTTTATCACATAGCTGACTAATACTCAAAAGATTTGCTTTAAGCCTTCAACTAGTAGCACATTTTCAATATTTTTTTTTTGCAATTTTGCAATCATACCTGATCCAACCACCTTCCTTATGGTATTATCTCTAAGTGTAACCCTGCCTCCACTTCTGGCTTCCAGCAATATGAATTGCTTAGTATCTCCAGTCATATATTTTGAGCAACCGATGTTCAGGTACCATATGCTCTCATGAGGCCTTATATGAGAGCATACCTCTTCTTGATCTGATTGATTAAGATTATCAGCCATCAAGCACAAATTGGTGACTTCCTCCTCCTTTTCAATTTTTGACAAGTTTGAAGCTGAGTCTGCCCAAAAAGATCTTTGGAATCTCTTCTTTCCCTTATTCTCTTTTTGTTTCTCCTCCACCTTCTCCTTACTGGGAGTGGCCTTAAGATTTGGGCATTCTGACTTTATGTGTCTTAGTTTCTTGCACTCTTAGCAAATCATATAATTAGAAACCTTGGCATTCTTATAAAATTTATCTCTATTCCACTGTTTGCATCTCTTTTGCTTCCTCTTTAGAAAGTTCTTAAATTTCCCAGTTATTAAGGTAATGTCATCCTCATCCTCAAGTTGTGATAGATAATTCTCCAACTCCTCTACGTTCAGTGCAATGTTCTTCGCCTTTTGTGGTTCTCCTCCATCAATCTTTCTTTGACTCATTCCTTGCTCGTAAGAAATTAGTGATCCAAAAAGATTATCAATAGAGTAAACATTTAAGTCTTTAGACTCTATAATTGCAATTATTTTAGCATCATACGAAATAGGCAAATAATGGAGAATCTTATTAACCATTTCAGCATTCATTAGTTTCCTACCCAGTGCATACAAACAAGTGACTATTTGTGTGAGTCTTGTGTACATGTCAGAAATAGATTCTTTAGGTTTCATGCAAAATAGTTTATAGTCATGTAATAAGATCTTAAGTCTAGATTACATAACTTCGTTAGTCCCTTCAAAAGTTATATACAAAGTCTATCCCATATGTCCTTTCCACTTTTGCAAGTGGAAACCCGCATGTAGTCTTCTGACTTAAGTGCACAAAAGAAACTGTTTAAACATTTAGCATTGAGGTTTGCTAAGTCACGTTGTTCTATAGTCCATTATACAAAGGAAATTTCAACTCTAATCCCATCAACTAATCAAGTTGGTTTTATATACCTTTCTTGAACTAAGATCCACATACGTTAATGTAGTGACTATAAAAAAGTTGACATGCTTATTTTCCAAAAATTAGAATGAATATTATCAAACAAAGGAGGTCTAGTTATAGAGTAACCTTCTGGTGTGTTCTGATTTCTAAATGTAGCCATGCTCGTTAATAAAAAAGTAGTCTAAACTTATGTATTTGAAACACTACTCTGATAATACTAGTTGAAACTTATTGAATTTAGAATAGATTGTTAAACATAAGCTTATGTCCCAAGGCTAACCAAGAGGGGGTTAAAATGGTAATTTAAAAATTTTACTCTTATTTTAAAAAGTTTGAAACCTATAGAATATTTATACCAAGCGATTTTTTAAAGTTTTCAAAATAATTTTCAACCACAAAAAATTAAAACTTATTGAAAGTAAGTAAATACGGTAGCAAAAATAAAAAGACATAAAGGTTTATAGTTGTGTTGACCTCATTTTGGTATGAGGTCACTAAGGCCCTTCCAAACTCCAGATTAATTCTAGATCCTAGGATCCACTCTATACCTTAAGATCCTTTCCTAGATTCATACCTTTGGATCTACTCTAGACCTTAGGATCCTTTCCTAGAGCCAGACCTTAGGGCCTATTCTAGAGCCTAGGGTTCCCTTAGAGCCTAGGGTTCCCTTAGATCCTAGATCCTAAAACCCCTCTAGATCTTGAGACCAATCTAGACTCAAATCACCTTCCACCCTTGATCAAATTCAACCTCAAGTCAATTCCTACCTTTGATCAACTCCAACTTCAATTTAATTCCTACCTTTGATCAATCTAAATCTCAAACTTCATTCAACTCAAACCCCAATTAATTCAAGTTTCAAACATATTCAAACTTTGATCCAATCCACTTGAGAATCCAAATTTCAACCTAGACTTTGATCCTACCTTTGATCTAGCTTTGACCATATCCATTCATTAACAATCATCACATGATTGTAAATGATTTGGATACTCCAATATTGATCATCCAAACTCAAAATCTAATCTAAATCCAAAAATCCAGACTCAAATTCAAAGTCTTAAGGCCCTGTCCTAAAGACCTTTTTCAAAGACTTTTCAAACATTTCAAAACCCAATCAAATGGCCTCTGATTCAGGGTCTATCACTTACAAAGTGATAAGACATGTCTCTAAAGGTTACCCTCCAATTTTGAGCCCATTCTGAGGTCTCTAACCCCAGAATCTGAATTAAAATCCAAAGGCTGTAAAACCTTCAAATATTTACAGCCTATGCCACTGAACCTAACCCCTTGAAGATTTTGATCTTGGAGCCCTTATCAATACCTCCAATCACTTCCAGACTCTTGATTTTAACCATTGAGCAGTAAAATGTATTTTTCAGATCTATTTTTGACCCTAGTTGACCAATAGGTCAAAATTTACCAAAATACCCTTATGGGATTTCAAATGGCCATTTCAACCCAAATCAATTTCAAACTCTTTGAAACCACTTCCAATGAATTTCAAATGTTAAACTCAACTTGTTGAACTCAAACCCAGACCTTGGGTCAACCAGGTTGACCAAGTCAACCAAGTTTGACCCATGGACCCATACACCCCTCCTCTTTCAAATTTTTGAATCAAGTCCATTCCAAGTCCTTTGAATGCATGGGATGACCCCTTAGGTACCCAATAGACCCCTCTTGCTGACCCAAGCCTTGGGTTCACTTGGATTAGTCATATGGCTTGATCCAAGTGACCAAAGAGAGGCCTCCCTTGAGCAATCTTTTGATCTTAATTAAATTGAATCCAAACCAATGTGCCATTGAGTTCCCATTGACCCAACATACCTTCCTTGATCAACCCAACTCTTGGGCTCACTTGGGTTAAGAATTAGGCTAACCCAAAGTGCCCAAAAGCACTTGGGATTGAGCCAACTCTCAACCTAAGCCTAATTGAACCTGACCAACACCTCCCATAGGTGGCCCTAGGTCCAATACACCCCCTCCAGCCAGCCCATGCCTTGGGCTAGCTTGGGTCAAGAGTTAGGCTAACCTAAAGTAGCCAAAAACACTTGGACCTGAGCCATCTTCCAGCTCAAATCAAATTAGACCCAATTGCCACTTGCATTGGGTGCACCAGACCCAGGCCCACTTCCCACCTCAAGCCCAGGGTCTGGTCTGACCTGGGTTGAGCCCAAATCGATCCGAACCGAACAGGTTTGGATCAACCCGAGACATCTTTTGACCTAGATCAAATTGGACCCAATTACCACCTGCATTGCGTGCACCAGACCTAGTCTTACCTCCCATACCAAACCTAGGGTCTGACCTAACTTGGATCGATCTCAATTTGACTCGAACAGAGCAGGTTTGGGTCCAACCCAACCACCAGTTTGATCCAGGCCTCCCCAGGCCAAATTGACTTCGCCCTTGGCTCCAGCATGTCCCAATCGGTCTCCCCCGGTCAACCCGACCCAGACCATGGCTGGTGGCGGTCGGAGCCAATGGAATTTGAGTTTCGGTGGTCCCCCCCCAGACAATTCCTGGCTCAAGGCTACTGCCCACCGGTTTGATCTCCACAATCCCCCTGGACGTCGCCATCATCCACCTGGCAGCAATCCGAGCCTTCCCTAGTTCAATCCCGACCGTCCAAGCTCCCGAAGGGTGCCCGAATACCCCTGAGCTTGCCAGACCTCACGAGGCATTGGCATTCACTCTGATTCGATTCCCAGAGCTCCTTCGATCTCCCAGAAGCTTCCTTCGAGCGTAGAGACTGATCCCTCCTTCCTTTCGAGCAAGCGCCTGTGAAAGCCTTCGGCATCCCGCTCGAACTCGCACCTCCGGCCGTCTTCCGATCCCGACGCCTGAAGGAGAACTGTTCACCACCATCCCTTGAAGCTTCCTGATAGAGAAGCTCATTCGTTGAGGCCTTCTCTGCGGTAATCTCTCCATCCCGAGCTCCCTAGCTAGGTAGTTCTGCCAAGTGTGAAGGAAACCTTTAACCCAACGGATTTCCACCATTGGATTGAAGGTTTCCACCATCCTAATCCTCCATGCAAAATTTCATCAGAGTTCGCCGGCGGGATCATCCGGATCAAGCTGGAGAAGCTCTGTGGTCTAAGATACGAGCGGGAGGTTGAAGACAAAATCCCAGCCATTGATCTTGATGAACGGTCGGATTAAATCCCGTGGTATTGGAGCGCTGTTAATCTCAGCCATTAGATCCGCCATCCAATGGCTGTCGTTAACCCGGCCATTAACCGTTAGCGCCAATCATTTCCTGGCGAATCGACGCGCGACGCGTGGTAACGGCTGCTGACTATGTAATTGTCGGATTAATAAATCCAAAAATTTAAGGGATCTTCAAAAATTCATAACGCCCTGCACATTTGTCCAAATTAGGTGTTCTTAGGCTCATTGGAAAGGTCTCAGGAAGCACTACAAAAGCCCTATGGTTCCAGACCCTGGTTAGGTCAGTCTTAGGTTTAATTTTAGTTTGAGCATTTTATGAATTGATTTAATTAGTTTTTAAATACATGTTCACCAGGTCTGGAATTTTGGGAGATTGAAATTGGACATGTTTTTGACATGTCCAAATTTTATCTCCCCATTTTAAATTGTTAAAGGGCATTTTTCCTAATTTTTAAGTTTAAGGGTCATGGTTTGACCCTTAAATTTAAGAAGGGATATAGACCTATCCAATGGGACTTAGGGTGTGATTTTTGGTGTGATGATGATGTGTAGGGTAAGGAGTCTAGAGCCACTAATTTTGCCCCAATCCAAGCTTAGGATAGACCCCTATAGTGATTTGAAGGTGACTTAGAGTTCACCTTGGGTGGTTTAGTTAACCACCTTAGAGTATTTCAATTGAGCTCAAATTTAGTGTGTTTAGTCCTTAGGGTCAGGTGATCTTATGGTCCAAATTTCATCAAATTTAGAGTTCATTTGGTTTCCCAAGTAGGAGCCTAAAAAAATCCTTCTTAGAAATGGCCTTAACGCTAATGGATTAATAATGAACTATTCTTAATTTATAAAATCCATTAAGATGTCCATAATTGTCCCTAATTAGTCCCCTAATCAATAAGAATTAAAACCCTCTTAAATTGATCTCTAGATTGATTTTAATTTAGTCCTTAGAGAAAATCAAGGGTTAACCAATTTTAATTAATCCTAAAAATCTTAAAAATCCCAAAAGGGTCTTAAACACTTGTTGATCTATCCTTAGGTCATTTATTACCTTTGGAATTGATCCCAAAGAGTTTAGGGCTCATTTGGGTTCAAATCCTTAAGCAGGCCCCTTAGTCGTAGTAACTTGATAATCCCTATGAGTGTGTAAAATTCCTAAAATTCACTCTTAACTATAGAAAATTTTGATTAATCAACTTAGTGGATAGTGACTTCAATTAGAATTCATCACTTCCTAGAAACATCAAACCTTCATTATTTAGCTAAAACTAAGGACTCAGCATCTTAGGTGACCTTTGGTCAGAACGGGCCAGAACTTCTAAAAATCATAACTTTACATAGAAAACTCCAACTTGAGTGTGCCACCTGTCTAATAACTCATAATTAGGTCTAGTATTTATTAAAAATCTGAAACCCTTAAGATTAACTCTAGTTTTGAAAGCCGAACTTTGACCCCTTAGTTAGTGTATCCGGATAATTCTTTAAAACCTGTTAATTTCTCCAACCTTTAAAATTCTTCTAGTAGGTAATTAAAATTATCAACCAACCCATTAAAATCAGTAATCAATTCTCCTAATATTAATTCACTCTTTTAATTCCAACAAATTTAAAATAACTTAACTAACCCTGATTGCTACTGGGTAACTCAGGCCTACGAGGCTATTAGCTTAGCCCCAAGGAAGGTGAAATAAACTTCACGGCCTCGGTGCAAAACAAAGGTAGTAGTCAATTAATTTTTAAAATATGTTTAATTAAAATTCTTAATCTATTAATATTTAAATTTTAACCAAAATCCTATTTTAAGCCTTAACAAATCTAAAACTTTAGTCAACCTTAACAAACTACCTACTTCAGGACCTACCCCAACCACACAACCTTTTTACACACACTTTAGATGATGTGCTAAGACAACCAACTCTAGATCTAGGTTAGGCCGGTGTTTACTTTACTGCTGTGTGCCGGATTTTACGTGGTTTTCACTGCATGTTGTGGATGAAATTGCTTTGCTATGTCGTCTGTTTACTTTTCTGCACTCTGTGGATGGACTGATGTGTTTGGCGACTAGATTATCCTTAGGTTAGGTACGATCTGGATGTTCACATAATTTTCTGCAGGTGGCCACGCTCATGCAGGGCAATAAAAGGGGGCTAAGTTAATAATAAATATTAATTATTATAAATGCTTGCACAGGCGCTTCAGCTTCTAAAGCCCCCAAATAAAAGAGCGTGGCCAGTGTGTTTTACTTACTTTTTTGCACATATATACAACAGCTTGAGAATAATTTCTCTTTTTATTAACTGCTTAGGTTAACCCGGTAGGTGAGTCTAGATTTTTGATTTGATATAAACATAATTTGTATAATTGTCAATTATTGTGAAAGCTAAGTTTGAGTTGGGATACATAGGTCCAAAGCTTGGATCCCAAAGAGGAAAGGGTACCCTTTTTGGGACTATTCCTTTTCCTTTTGGAAATCCAAATTTAGATCACACTTCTTTTATACCCAAAGACGAAAGAGTGGCCTTCCCCTTTAAAGGGAAGTGCCCTCTTATCCATATGGGTAGTTTGCTACGAAGAACCCAAGGAGTTTGAAGAAAAGGAGTCCAAAGAAGAGCAAAAGTGAAGACTTGAAGATTGAGGGTATTTCACTCAAAATAACTTCCGTCGTTACTAGGTTTAGAATCCGGGTTGTTGTCAGTGGTGCCCGGCCACTTTACTTTCTGCAAAACTCTAGTTTGAAATAAGCAAGGCAACTTTGCCTATGGACATTTATTAATTAGTTAATATTTGATGTGATGAGTTGATTGCCCTTAGGATTGCTTGCTTTTCCTAGTTTTTTGATGATTGTGTGCCGCTTTTATTTTTGCCTGGATACGTGAGACTCGTAAGGGTGTGAAAGTTTTATACTCATAATTTTAAAAGGCTAAAATTTTAGTGAGTCTAAAAAACATAGAAAGATAACGAATCTAGGAAATTAGCCGGGGATCGGCCCCGGGGTTGCATGCATATTTTTGCATTCTTTCTTTCCTTGTTTTAGACCCTTCCCCGCCTGCGGGTAGAGTCCGGATAGTCTAACCTAGGAGGACGAGGTGCCGGACCTAGGGAAGTCCAGTCTTCAAGAAAATTATTTTTTTAAGCCTGTTTTTTTAAGTTTCAAGCATACTTGATTTGGGAATTATTGACCAGCATGCATTGCATTAGATACAAACTAAAAGAGTCAAAAAAAAAAATTTAATTGCATCAGTTTAGCATTTTAGCACCCAACATAAGTTAAAGGGGCCAACTAAGAAAATTTTTAGACGTCAGCCCCAACTCTCCAAAACTTTAATTACAACGTCCCTATCACTCTTTCATAAAAGACCGGATTCATATATTTTAAATCGATTAGGTGATTAGCTGGCTCCTCAATCCAGGCCGGGATAAGACCAGATTCTGAACTGCATTAGTTAGGTTCGGACGACTGTGGTCCAGCGTCCAAATTAGATTTAGGATCTGGGGCAGATCTTTGATTATAAGACCCCAATTTCGGGAATATAGTCCCAAATTTCTAATAAAATGTTCAACTCAAATTAAATTTCTTTTTCAATCCTAAAATGTAAAGCCCAACATTTAGACTAGGCCGGGACACTTCCGGATGGTTTCGGAATCTCAAAGTGTCCCCTATCTCTCTTCCTTTGATTCTGTTAATAACTGTTCAATTTTGATCCACTCCCTTTTGATTCTCCAAAAGATTCTATTCAATTTTTGATATCACTCCTAGAATATCTAACAAAATTTTGTTCTTATTTTAATCGAGAGTTTTCGTGGGGGGGATTCTATCTCTTTACGATGTAATTAACTACGAGGGCTTGTGCTTGTAGGAGATTTAGAACCATACACGCACCTGATTTTAAAAATTGATTTTTCTAAACTCATTTGGATTTCTTTGGGAAAACTTAAAATATTAGTGATCATTATTATCATATTCAAAGAATTGTCATCGAATGATATTTTCTCTCTTCGGGGAGATAAATCTTTCTTTGATAAGGCTTTGGAGGTGAACCTAATGATCACACTTCTTGAATATTATAGCTGGATATTCAGTTGAACCTCATTTTGACCCTTCGTGGCCATATGAAGTTTTCTTTAGCATCCGGTCATAATATTCAAGATGAATTTCATAATTCTAAATCTGAACGCCGTTATGAAGTTTTATTTTCATCTTTCAAGGTGATATATTCTTTCTAACGGGATGATTCAATTTTAGAATTAGAATTTAACTTTAACTCCCAAAGAAAATCAATATTTTCAAAACCTGTTTCCAAAATTCCACCATCAAAAAAATGGCACGCCCGGTGGGACAAATCTCTCTCCCCATCTTTAATAAGAACGAAATTTTGTTTGATTGGTAGTCTTAACTACCTTCCTTCCGTTGGTCCCTCGACCCATTTCTTCCTTGGGGGAATGTGGCCAACATCTAAAAAATAATAATAATTTTTGAACATTAAAAGAGAGGTTCTACCTCCCAAATTTTGTCCTGTTGATCGTCCTGATTTTGACCTTCTACCCTGGGATTTCCTGTGAGGCGACAGTGTCAAATCAGGTCCCCAAATATCCTTTTAAAATTTTGATTAACAAATGCCACATTCAATATCTCTTTTCTTTTCGAATTGAAAGGAGCTTGAAAGATCTCTGCCTTTAAGAAAGTTTTGAAGTATTTTAGTCTTAACCCCTTTATTCTCTTTGAACTTTTAAGAGTGAAGAGGGTTAGAACATTTACTTTACTTGGGTTTTTCTTACAATTCCATAAGCCTTCGGACAAGGGGAAACTCTGTCTGTTGCGTTTTGGATTATGTAGAAAAACCCCATCTTAAGTCATTTGAGATCCAAATTCCCTTCAAAATGTGGAAAGAAAAATAATAACGATTTTCTCCAAGTTTCAAGCCTTCATATGTTACCCCATACAATCATCTTATGGGCTAACATATGTTCACCTTTTGACAAGACTTTCCTTTTGGCATGTATTTAGTCTCTTTACCTTCCTAACATATGTTGGATGTGTTTTTTTTTACCACTCAGCATATGTTGGAAGGTTGAGATTAGTCTGCAAGCCGTAAGCTTCAAAATAACAAATTCTTTCCCATCCTTTTTAAAAGGAAATCTAATTTCAATCCTCTCTTTAACTTTCAAAAAATTTAAATGGCTGGCCAATTGATCTTCTCGTTCGGTCGAGCGTTATCCTCGACTGTTAATGACCAAGGGAGCACCATCATCTTTGGAATGAGATTCAGCACCCTTAAACTTTCTATGGATGGACACCAGATTGTTAGCTTGGATGCCAGTAAGGAAGTTCCTCTAGTGGTTGAGTTGATTGTGGGATCTGCACCCACCATGCTAGTGATTAGTGATGATCAGAAATAATTTGAGCCAGTTGTTGAGCCTCCCACTGAAGTCAAGTCTATTTTTGAGGAAGGATCTAGCTTTGGACTTAACTTCTCCACTAAGAACCAAAAGAAGAATTACTTGAGGAGACTTAGGAAGAAGATTTCCAAGGCAAAGAGGATCGTGCCTTTTAAGACTTTAGCTCAAGTAGAGCCTGAGGCTGATGAGGAGCTACCTATTCCTGCTTCCTCTCCCCTTCTGAAAGGGAGCCGCTTCTACCCCTTATCTTCTGCTCAAGGGGAGGAGAGGATAGCTAGGATAGCTCATTCCCCACCATGCCCGGTCGACTACGCGACTAAAAAGACCTCAAGAGAAAAGCATCTGCAGAAAACAAGGGCTTTGAGAAATATAATCCATACCTGTGCTACACAATCTGGGCAAATAAAAAAGCAGAACCTGAAACAATTAAAGGGAGTGATCTCTCATCGCTTCCAAAAAGAAGTATTGAAAGAAGAGGTGTTTGAGGAAAAGAATTTTACTCCACAACCTGTTAGGAGAAATAAGAAGTATGTCAGACAGCCCGCCACTTCAGTACTAGTTGATGGATACCACTGGGTGCCACGCCCTCCTTCTTCCAAGACGGAGGGCATTGTGTTGACTGGGTCTGAGAGAGGCCACCATTCTGTTGGTAGACGTACCCCCTTCCAAAGCTGTAAGGTTGGCCTCAGTAGTTGTCAAACCAAAGGGGAATGAGACTTTAAAACATCCGGACATCAAGGGAAAGAGGCCCAAATCCCCTGAGAAGAAATTTGTTCAAAAAAGGACTAAGTTGGAGGATTTACCACCACCTCCAAGAACCTCTAAGTTCATTCTCCAACTCCAACGAATCTCAGCTAGACCTCCTCCAATTTTGATTGAGTCGACGGATGATCAATCCAGTACCCCAGTTATTATAGTAGATAGTTCTCTTACAGTCAAACCAGTTCCTGATTCAGTAATGATTCCAGTTGATGATCCAGTGGTTGATAGTTTAGATCCATGTGTCATTCCTAGGCTTCCTACAGAAGAGTCTGAGGACCTTACCCTACCTGATGTAGGAGCTATTTTCCTACAGGCTCCTCCTTCACCTCATGAGGTATATATCCCTCTCCCTATAGAGAATGCCACTTCTCCGACTACCGATCTTGGGACAGTCGGGAAGGAAGGAATTGACCTAGATCTTGAGATAGAAGAAGAGATAGCTACAGAGTCAAAATCAGATCCTAACCCAAAACTTATAGAGATCATTGCTCTCCTAGATTCTGAAGAGTTGTTTGACATGGCTGAATACAAGGATACTTACCCCTCGATCCTAAGTCAATTGGGGATAGACCAGTCGAGGAGGTAGTACAAGAGATAAGAAACATTCTGCTAAACAAAGAGGGAATGGATTCTTTTGACCCAGACCTGGATGACCTCCTTGGAGAGGAAGATGACTATGTTGGTAGTGTCTCCATGGTTGAAACTAGAGGTTCCAACAAGGAGGCCGAACCTGGTAGGCGCCGGCTAGTTAGAGACGATGACCCATAGGTTGCTGAGTCCGATTCAGATGAGTCCGTAAGGGCTAGGGGTGAAGAACATATTAAAGATTTGGAAAACTAGTTGACAACTATGATGTCACAAGTCAGAGAAATGCAAGAAAGATTTGATAAGTTAGAGCAGGATTCACTTAAGATTCAACAAACGGCTCGAGAGATTGTAGAGAGGGTTAGAAAGACATAATCTAGTCCCAAACCTCCTGAGTCGACACCAGTGATTCCTCCTTGCCTATCAGAGGCATCTCTAGCAGCACCTATAGTTCCTCCTATTCCTTTAACTCTGCCCCAGAAAGACATTAAGCAACTGATTGAGGACCAGGTAAGGGAGTCCTTAGCCTTTTCTCAAGGAACCGCATCTATTCCAAAGGGTAGACCTTACCCCGAAGAATATGATTCAGTTCCTTATCCAAAAGGTTTCGTGCCACCAACTTTTAAAATTTTCACTGGAATAGAAAACCCCAGACAGTATCTAGCCCACTTCAGAGCAAGTTGTTGCAATGCGGGAGGGACAGATGCTCTACTATTTTACCAATTTGTAAGTAGTCTATCCGGCATCTCTTTTGAATGGTACGCCGATCTCCCCAATGGGTCAGTTAAAAATTTTAGCAAGCTAGAAAACCTTTTCCTTAAAAGATTTTCTGGAGCGCAACAACGAACTACTGTGGGTGATCTTGTTGTTGAGAAACAAAAGCCGGGAGAGTCTCTGGTTGAGTACATCTTGAGATGGTGAAACCTCTCGATGAAGTGTGAACCCTAGTTGTAAGAGCAACATGCGGTGGAGATCCTTCTTAAGAATATCCACGGCCCTGTTGCTTTTCTCCTGAAGGGTTTCACTATTAAACTTTTGAAAAACTTCTTAATAAGGCTAGTAATTTGCAGAAAGAGGCTTATAAGATGTCATTCCTACGAGAGCAGTCTGAAGACAAGAAGGGTCCTAAATTGGTTAAGACTTTTCAGAAGAAGGCAGTAGTGTCGGTAGTTGACAAGGGAAAAAGGCCAATGACTAGTCAGCCTAGTGTTCCTCCACCACCGCCACCACAGCCAGTTCAGAGACAGCCCTTTCAAGTTACTCCCCAGTACACCAGAGATCCTAACTATATCCATTTTAGAGAGAGATTGGCAAAACCATATCCATTTAAGTGGGAAGCAGTTAAGAAGATTTTCAGGAGTCTGTTAAAGAAACAAGATTTCCAGTTGCCAGAGGCCATGAGGCCTGAGGATGAGAGCAAGAAAGATGATCCCAGTATTGCCCGTACCACAGGATGCTTAGTCACCCTCTTGAGGATTGTGTTGTGTTCAAAGATTGGCTTGAGAGGAACTACACCCAAGGTAACATCATAATACCAAAGGAATACTTGGTCGATCTAGAAAAAACTTCAATTAAAACCATTTCAGGTAATCCTCTTAACTCTTCTTGTCTTGTTGAAAATGGTTGGGACATTGCTTTGTCCCGGACACTTAAAAAGTCGATTAACAAGTCTTTTCATCTTTCTCAACAGCTGACTATGATAGCCAAGGCCCTGACGTTGAGGATTGACCTGGACGCTTCGCAGGAGGATGTTGAGCCACTTTCCTCTCCAGTAGTCACAGGAACTACTGTCGAATGCTTAAAAGAAAAAGAAGTTGATTTTTTAGAGAGGAAGTGTGTAGATGAGAGATGTATTAGTATGGCGGATGGGGGTGTTAAAACCCTCTCCCCTCTTTTGTTATCTGACTTTTACTTTTCCCCATCAAAGGCGAAGGGTCAGAAGATGAATAAAAAACATTCTTCTACTTCTGTCTTGATGATTAACCATGGAAATGAAATGCAAGTTGAAGACTCTCCTGTTTTAAATCAAAGGTTTGGTGAAGAAAGTCTTAATATCAAAGAGATTGACCTTCCCGAATCAGCTATTCAAGAAGAGTTTGAATGTGAAGCTTTATCAGAAAGTGATTTCCCTCAAATCAATTTCCAAGGAAATCCTATCTTGATAGAACTTTCAGATTCTGACTCGTTTTCGGGAAGTGATGATCCACCGCCTATGGTGTGTGTAGACACTACCCTAGTTTTCCCTCCCAAAGATATCGAGCAGGTGCAACTCCGTGGCGTTAAAGTCTTACCCCCTAGGCTTTCCCCTCAGGAGAAAGACAAGCAAATTCCCTTCGAAGATTTAAATCCAATCTTCCCTCAACAACCAGACTTTCCTTTAATTCCTTCGGGTTTTGAATATGTCGTTTCTAAGGTTGATTATAACATTTTAGCCCACCTTACAAAGTTGCCAGCAAAATTAAGCATTTATGACGCCCTCCTTCTCTCCAAGGAAATGAGGGAGTCTTTAATTAAAACACTTCTCGACCCCGAGATTTGTTTAACCCAGTTAGCTGCAATTTCAAAAGGTGAGGCATTTTACTTCAAAGTTCTTGGAGTTACCTTTTCAGATGAAGACTTACTCTTGAGAACTGCTGACCATAATCGTCCCCTTTACATTACTGTAGATGTGGGAAACTTTAAGTTATCGAGAGTTCTTATTGATCCGGGTGCATCGGTCAACATAATGAACTTAAAGACCCTCGCATACCTCAGAGTTGATACTAGCAAGCTCTCAACCGACAGGTTGGTGCTTCGTGGGTTCAATGAAAAGGGCGAGAGGGCTTTAGGTTCAATCACCTTGCTCTTACAAATAGGAGATTTGAAAACTAAAGCTAAATTTCATATAATTGATTCAGCAACATCCTTTAATGCCCTTTTAGGTAGGCCTTGGATTCATGAATATAGAATGGTTTCGTCTACCCTTCACCAGTGCATTAAGTACCAACGAGATGGCATTGAACATGTGATTAAGGGTGATCTGCAACCATTTTCTATTCAAGAAATCGGGATCTACAAAGATGCTACATATTTTGTTCCAAAAGGGACCTCATCCCGCTCTAAGCTAGAGATCAAAATTGAGGAGAAGTTTATTGGACAAAAGTCCAATCAAAAGAAAGAAAAAGAGAAAGAAAAAGAAAAATTTGTTGATCAAGAAATGATACAATTAAGTAATGAAGACAACTTCGACATCGTTGTCCTTAGGCCTCCAAACACATTACCTCAAAGAGGTGGGAGGATGGACTTAAGGGCACGAGGTCGAGGTCGAGGCCGTGCTTCATCAGAGAGGAGAACAACACCTGTTTATATCGATTTGGAATCTAATTCTAATATTGAGTCCAAGGACCAAGGTGCTGCCTTCTCCCTCAATTATAAAAATACAAATACTTCTCCAAAATTTGATCTCACTTTAGAAGAGGACAGTGACATTGAGGAAGAAATTGTAAAAGTAAAAAGTGACGAGCCTGAATTAACAATGTACGAAAAGCTCAGTAGAAGGATTGAGGCCCTTTCTTTGACCCCACTGCCAGCTGGCAGGATTGTAGGGTTAGAAGTTAAAGTGGCCCCCAACTTGAATGGTCAAGTAAAGAAAGTCCAGAAATTCTTCTCTGGCTCCTCCTCTGCAAGGGATGAAAGTGATGTAACCCTTGAGAAGGTAGATTTTAATGAATTAATGGAATTACCTTTCGACTACTTCCCTGTTTGTGTGAAAAATATTTTCTCTAAAGGTTCTGTACCATACCGATGGACTAAGGGTCAGGCTAGATACCACAAAAATATTTGGAAAACAAAAATTAAGGATAATCCTACAAGTGGAATCAGCTTTGGAACTATTAGTTCATTCGATGACGATGAGTATTGCCTAATGATAACTTACCATCTTGAATCACCAAATGTCCCTACAGATCCTTTCTGTCCTCTTGATGGGCTCTATTTGGAGACTTTAGATGATCCTGATGATCTTCAAGTTCGGGATGCACCCCCTGAATTAGAAGAAGGAATCAAATCGACAGTCGATGAATTAAAAGAAATTAACTTGGGAACCGATGACGATCCCCGTCCAATCTTCATAAGTGCTCTATTGAGCGAGGGTAAAACCCAAGATTTGATCCAACTTTTGTCTGAGTTTAGGGATTGCTTTGCCTGGATATACGACGAAATGACAAGTTTACCTGCTGAGGTAGTAGTTCATAAACTTGGAGTTCGACATGATGCCTTTCCTGTCAAACAAGCTCCTCGACGCATGCGCTTAAAAATCGAACCACAAGTCATTTCTGAAGTTAAGAAATTGGCCAAAGTCGGGTTTATTCGGGAGGAACAATACCCCTCTTGGGTAGCCAGCGTCGTGCCGGTCCGAAAGAAGAATGGTCAAATTCTGATTTGTGTCGATTATAGGGATCTGAATAAGGCATGTCCCAAAGATGGGTTCCCTTTACCAATACCAGAACTCATGGTGGATATTGCCTCCTCACATGCCATATTCTCATTCATGAATGGCTCTTCGGGTTATAACCAAATCAAGATGGCCCAGAAGATGAGAGAAATACGGCGTTCATAACCCCTATTGGAATCTTTTGTTATAAGGTGATGCCATTTGGCTTAAAAAATGCCGGAGCAACCTACCAACGGGCCATGACCCTTATCTTTGACGACTTAATTCATAATCAAGTTGAGTGCTATATTGACGATTTAGTTGTCAAGAGCAAGGTTAAAGAGGCTCACCTGTGTGACTTAAGAGTTATTTTTGAACGGTTGTGCCACTACGATTTGAAAATGAATCCCTTGAAGTGTGCCTTTGACGTCACCTCGGGGAAGTTCTTAGGATTCGTAGTGAGGCACCGCGGAATCGAGATTGACCCTGCTAAAATTGAAGCCATCTTAAATATGTCATCTCCTAAGAGCCTTACCCAGTTAAGGACTCTACAAGGTAGATTGGCGTATATAAGGATGTTTATTTCTAATCTTTCCGAGAGATGTCAACCCTTTTCTGTCCTTGCGAAGAAAGATGCTAAGTTCGTATGGGACGAGAAGTGACAAAATGCTTTCAACAACATTAAACAATACCTTTCTAATCCTCCAGTCTTGGCAGACCTAATTCCGGGAAAGCCGTTAATTCTCTACACTGCAGCCTTAGATGAGTCTTTAGGCACCTTGTTGGCTCAAGTCAACGACGAAGGGAAAGAGAATGCTCTCTATTACTTTAGTCGAAGACTTCTTCCTACTAAAATTTGATACCTGTCAATTGAGAAGCATTGTCTTGCTCTAGTTTTTGCAGCTCAAAAACTAAGGCACTACTTGCTCTCCCACTCAATCAGTTTAATTTCAAGAGTTAATCCTTTGCAATATCTTATGACCCGGCCTACGTTGTCAGGACGCTTAGCTCGTTGGTCTATGATGTTGTTGAAATTTGAGATTACTTTCACTCCTCTTCGTGCTGTGAAAGGACAAGCTGTCGTCGATTTCCTGGCAGCACACCCGCTGTCGGCAGATTCTCCTCTGAACGATGATCTACCCGACGAACAAATCATGAGTTTGAGGGAATCTGGCGAGGCCATCTGGGAATTTTATTTTGATGGGGCAGCATCCTCTCGTAGGAATGCAACCCAACAATCTATAATTCCTGGAAAGGCTAGAGTTGGTCTAATTTTCATAACACCGGAAAAAGGAATGATGCATTTTTCCTACCATTTATCGGAGCCCTGTACAAACAACGAGGCTGAATACGAGGCTCTGATAACCGATTTGGAACTTGCAATTCTAATAAAAATTAAAGAGATTAAGATATTTGGAGATTCCCAGTTGGTGATTAACCAAGTGGCCGGAACTTATAAAGTCTTGAATCCTAATCTCCTAAGATGTCACCAATACACACTTCACTTGTTGGAACAAATTCCTACTGCTACTTTCTATAGGGTTCCCCGTGGAACAATTCTGCGGCGGATGCCTTAGCAAAACTTGCAAAGGAATTTGCCTGTCCTGAGGAGGATTCCATCCCTATAGAGGTTCAGGATCATAAAGCCCTCTCTCTTATAGATTTGGAACACATAAGTAAGACTCCCCTTCAAATCCTTTCTGCCTCTTCGACAACCGACAAAGAAGGCGATTGGAGACGACCCTTAATTGACTACCTTAAAGAAGGGAAGCTTCCCCAGAATAAATCACTCTCCAACCAGATTAAGAAACGTGCCCTATCATACACATTAGTCAATAATTTCTTGTACTGTCGATCCTTCGATCACATGTGGCTGCGCTGCTTGGACAAGCGAGAAGCCCTGAAGATTGTCAATGAGGTTCATTCGGGACTATGTGATGCACATTAATCGGGTCCAAAAATGAAATTGAAGATTAAAATACTTGGATACTACTGGCCTACAATGATTGACGATTACATGAATACTGCAAAACACTATCATCAATGTCAGGTTCATGGTGTGGTTTTACATCAGCCGCATAATGTGTTACACCCTACGATAGCCTCGTGGCCCTTCAAGAGTTGGGGCACAGATATCATTGGGCCGATTGACCCTCCCTCCGCGAGAGGTCATCGTTTCATATTAGCAGCAACTGATTACATTTAAAAGTGGGCGGAAGTAATTCCCCCACGCAACTTAACATCACACCATGTCTTAAAATTCTTTCATGATCATATCGTATATCGATTCGGCGTTCCCCGCAGAATCATATCCGATAATGGGTCTGCATTCAAGTCTACAAAAATCAACAGTTTTGTAAGGCGCTATAATATTGATTGGAGATACTCGACGATCTATTACCCTGGGTAAATGGATTGGCCGAGGCCTTCAACAAAACATTGGTGCAAATTGTTAAAAAGACCCTTGATGTTAACAAACGACAATGGGATGAGCGGTTGGTGGAAGCTTTGTGGGCTTCCCGTACCACTTATAGAACCTCGACCCAATCCACCCTGTTTGCACTAGTGTATGGATCTGAGGCCGTTCTACCCTTGGAAATACAAATTCCTTCGCTCAGGATTGCAGTTCAGAATCAAATCACAAATGAACAAAATGCAAAACTGCGGTTGGAAGAACTCGAACGCCTTGAAGAGCGACGTCTCCAAGCTCAACAAAGTTTAGAGTTATATAAGTCCCGTATGGTTCCAGCCTAGATAAGCTAGTGCGACCTAGGACCTTCCAAGCAGGAGACTTGGTGTTGGTCCTTCGGAGGCCTATCTTAGCCCATCGAAAGTTGGGAGGCAAATTCAAACCTACTTGGGAAGGACCCTTCGTTATAGAGACTGTCTACGAAGGAGGCTCGTATCAGTTAGTAGATTGTAAAGGAAACCACCCAATGCTACCTGTCAATGGGCGTTTCCTTAATAAATACTATGCTTGATGTAGCTCATCTTACCAATTAATAAAATTTCCCTTTCTTGATGCGCCACTTGATTCTTTCCTATTTAAGTTCTTTCACCTGTTAATGCTCTTTCGCCTTCTCCTTAGGGTCGAATCGTTCCCTTCCTTAGGATCGCACCTCGCTAGTGGTGGAGTACGCCCTCCGTGGCACCACCCAAGCATTTAACCCGGGGATTAGTGGTGGAGTACGCCCTTCGTGACACTATCCTGATTCCCATTCGCTAGTGGTGGAGTACGCCTTCGTGGCACCATCCTAGTTTGCCAGTTTTGGTCCTCTGTGTGGGGCAAGTTTCCTCCCCACATGACCATTTGCTAGTAGTAGAGTACGCCCTTCGTGGCACCATCCTAGTTTGCTAGTTTCGGTCCTCTATATGGAGCAAGTTTCCTCCCCACATGACCATTCGCTAGTGGTGGAGTACGCCCTTCGTGGCACCATCTTAGTTTGCCAGTTTCGGTCCTCTGTGTGGAGCAAGTTTTCTCCCCACATGACCATTTGCTAGTGGTGGAGTACGCCCTTCGTGGCACCATCCTAGTTTGCTAGTTAATTTGCCTATTAGGAGTAAGTCTTCTATCAGCATCTTGTAGACCTAAGGTTGGGTGATGCCCTTCCTTAGACCCAAAGTTAGGTATTCCCTACTTTGGTTTCCAGTTAATCTGCCTATTTGGAGTAAGTCTTCTATCAGCATCCTATAGGCCTAAGGTTGGGTGATGCCCTTCCTTAGACCCAAGGTTAGGTATTCCCTACCTTGGTTTTCAGTTGATCCGTCTACTAGGAGTAAGTCTTCTATCATCATCCTATAGACCTAAGGTTGGGTGATGCCCTTCCTTAGACCCAAAGCTAGGTATTCCCTACTTTGGTTTCCAGTTAACCTGCCTATTTGGAGTAAATCTTCTATCAACATCCTATAGGCTTAAGGTTGGGTGATGCCCTTCCTTAGACCCAAGGTCAGGTATTCCCTACCTTGGTTTCTCCAGTTTCCTTGTCTACTTGGAGTAAGTCTTCTATCAGCATCCTGTAGACCTAAGGTTGGGTGACTCCCTTCTTTAGACCCAGGGTAAGGTATTCCCTACCTTGGTTTCACCAGTTTTCCTTGTCTAATAGGTGTAAGCCTTCCATTAGCGTCCTATAGGCTCGAGGTTGGGAGATCACCTCCCTTCCATCCTTAAGATTCTACTTCTATTCGGTCAACGCCAATGTGTGCAGCAGAAGTTCCTTCTACCACACACATTGGGGGTCCATTTGTTGACCTCATTTTGGTATGAGGTCACTAAGGCCCTTCCAAACTCCAGATTAATTCTAGATCCTAGGATCCACTCTAGACCTTAAGATCCTTTCCTAGATTCAGACCTTAGGATCTACTCTAGACCTTAGGATCCTTTCCTAGAGCTAGACCTTAGGGCATATTCTAGAGCCTAGGATTCCCTTAGATCCTAGATCCTAAAACCCCTCTAGATCTTGGGACCAATCTAGACTCAAATCAATTCCCACCCTTGATCAACTTCAACCTCAAGTCAATTCCAACCTTTGATCAACTCCAACTTCAATTTAATTCCTACCTTTGACCAATCTAAATCTCAAACTTCATTCAACTCAAACCCCAATTAATTCAAGTTTCAAACATATTCAAACTTTGATCCAATCCACTTGAGAATCCAAATTTCAACCTAGACTTTGATCCTACCTTTGATCTAGCTTTGACCATATCCATTCATTAACAATCATCACATGACTTTGAATGATTTGGATACTCCAATATTGATCATCCAAACTCAAAATCAATCAAAATCAAGAAATCCAGACTCAAATTCAAAGTCTTAAGGCCCTGTCCTAAAGACCTTTTTCAAAGACTTTTCAAACATTTCAAAACCCAGTCAAATGGCCTCTGATTCAGAGTCTATCACTTACAAAGTGATAAGACATGTCTCTAGAGATTGCCCTCCAATTTTGAGCCCATTTTGAGGTCTCTAACCCCAGAATATGAATTAAAATCCAAAGGCTGTAAAACCTTCAAATATTTACAGCCTATGCTACTAAACCTAACCCCTTGAAGATTTTGATCTTGGAGCCCTTATCAAAGCCTCCAATCACTTCCAGACTCTTGATTTTAACCCATTGAGCAATAAACTACATTTTTTAGATCTATTTTTGACCCTAGTTGACCAATAGATCAAAATTAACCAAAATACCCTTATGGGATTTCAAATGGCCATTTCAACCCAAATCAATTTCAAACTCTTTGAAACCACTTCCAATGAATTTCAAATGTTAAACTCAACTTGTTGAACTCAAACCCAGACCTTGGGTCAACCTAGTTGACCAAGTCAACCAAGTTTGACCCATGGACCCATACACCCCTCCTCTTTCAAATTTTTGAATCAAGTCCATTCCAAGCTCTTTGAATGCATGGGATGACCCCTTGGGTACCCAAGAGACCCCTCTTGCTGACCCAAGCCTTTGGTTCACTTGGGTTAGCCATATGGCTTGATCCAAGTGACCAAAGAGAGGCCTCCCTTGAGCCATCTTTTGATCTTAATTAAATTGAATCCAAATCAAGGTACCATTGAGTTCCCTTTGACCCAACACACCTTCCTTGATCAGCCCAACTCTTGGGCTCACTTGGGTTAAGAATTAGGCAATCCCAAAGTGCCCAAAAGCACTTGGGATTGAGCCAACTCTCAACCTAAGCCTAATTGAACCTGACCAACACCTCCCATAGGTGGCCCTAGGTCCAATACACCCCGTCCAGCAAGCCCATGCCTTGGGCTAGCTTGGGTCAAGAGTTAGGCTAACCCAAAGTAGCCAAAAACACTTAGACCCGAGCCATCTTCTGGCTCAAATCAAGTTGGACCTAATTGCCACTTGCATTGGGTGCACTAGACCCAGACCCACTTCCCACCTCAAGCCCAGGGTCTGGTTTGACCTGGGTTGAGCCAGAATCGATCCGAACCGAACAAGTTTGGATCAACCCAATCCATCTTTTGACCCAGATCAAATTGGACCCAATTGCTACCTGCATTGCGTGCACCAGACCCAGCCCTACCTCCCATACCAAACCCAGGGTCTGACCTAACTTGGATCGATCTCAATTTGACTCGAACAGAGCAGGTTTGGGTCCAACCCAACCACCAGTTTGATCCAGGCCTCCCCAGGCCAAATTGACTTCACCCTTGGCTCCAGCATGTCCCCATCGGTCTCCCCTGGTTAACCCGACCCAGACCATGGCAGGCGGCGGTCGAAGATAATGGAATTTGAGTTCTGGTGGTCCCCCCAACACAATTCCTGGCTCAAGGCTGCTGCCCACCGGTTTGATCTCCACGATCCCCACTAGACGTCACCATCGTCCACCTGGAAGCGATCCGAGCCTTCCCCAATTCAATTCCTGCCGTCCAAGCTCCCGAAGGGTGGCCGAATACCCCTGAGCTCGCCAAACCTCATGAGGCATTGGCATTCGCTCTGATTCAATTCCCAGAGCTCCTTCGAACTCCCAAAAGCTTCCTTCGAGCATAGAGATCGATCCCTATTTCCATTCAAGCAAGCGCCTGTGAAAGCCTTCGGCGTCCTGCTCAATGTCGCACCTCCGGCCGTCCTCCAATCCCGATGCTTGAAGGAGAACTGTTCGCCACTGTCCCCTGAAGCTTCCTGATAGATAAGCTCATTCATTGAGGCCTTTTCTGCGGTAATCTCTCCATCCCGAGCTCCCTAGCTAGGTAGTTTGGTCAAGTGTAAAGGAAACCTTCACCCCAACGAATTTCCACCATTGAATTGAAGGTTCCCATTATCATGATCCTCCCTGCAAAATTTCATCGGAGTTCACCGGCAGGTTCACCAGGATCAAGCCAGAGATGCCCTACAGTCTCGGATACAAGCGGGGGGTTGAAGACGAAATCCCAAAAAATTGATCTTGATCAACAGCTCAGATTAAATCCCGCGGTATCGGAGCGCTGTTAATCTTAGCCGTTCGATCCGCCATCCAACGGCTATCGTTAACCTGGCTGTTAACCATTAGCGCCAATCATTGCCTGGCGAATCGACGCGCGACGCGTGGTAACGGCTGCTGACTGTGTAATTGCCGGATTAATAAATCCAGAAATTCAAGGGATCTTCAAAAATTCATAACTCCCTGCACACTTGTCCAAATTAGGTGTTCTTAGACTCATTGGAAAGGTATCATGGAGCACTACAAAAGCCCTATGGTTACAGACCCTGGTTAGGTCAGTCTTAGGTTTAATTTTAGTTTATGCATTTTATGAATTTATTTAATTACATTTTAAATACATGTCCACCAGGTTTGGAATTTTGGGAGATTGAAATTGGACATGTTTTTGACATGTCCAAATTTTATCTCCCCATTTTAAATTGTTCAAGGGCATTTTCCCTAATTTTTAAGTTTAAGGGTCATGGTTTGACCCTTAAATTCAAGAAGGGATATTGACCTATCCAATGGGACTTAGGGTGTGATTTTTGGTGTGATGATGATGTGTAGGATAAGGAGTGTAGAGCCACTAATTTTTCCCCAATCCAAGCTTAGGATAGACCCCTATAGTGAATTGAAGGTGACTTAGAGCTCACCTTGGTTGGTTTAGTTAACCACCTTAGAGTATTCCAATATAGCTCAAATTTGTTGGGTTTAGTCCTTAGGGTCAGGTGATCCTATGGTCTAAATTTCATCAAATCTATAGTTCATTTGGTTTCCCAAGTAGGAGCCTCAAAAAAATCCTTCTTAGAAATGGCCATAATACTAATCAATTGATAATGAACTATTCTTAATTTATAAAATCCATTAAGATGTCCATAATTGTCCCTAATTAATCCCCTAATTAATAAGAATTGAAACCCTCTTAAATTGATTCCTAGATTGATTTTAATTTAGTCCTTAAACAAAATCAAGAGTTAACCAATTTTAATTAATCCTAAAAATCTTAAAAATACCAAAAGGGTCTTAAACACTTGTTGATCTATCCTTAGGTCATTTATGACCTTTGGAATTAATACCAAGGAGTTTAGGGCTCATTTGTGTTTAAATCCTTAAGCAGGCCACTTAGTCGTAGTAACTTGATAATCCCTACGAGTGTGTAAAATTCCTAAAATTCACTCTTAACTATAGAAAATTTTGATTAATCAACTTAGTGGATAGTGACTTCAATTAGAATTCATCACTTCCTAGAAACATCAAACCTTCATAATTTAGCTAAAACTAAGGACTCAGCATCTTAGGTGACCTTAGGTCAGAACAGACCAGAACTTCTAAAAATCATAACTTTTCATAGAAAACTCCAACTTGAGTGTGCCACCTGTCTAATAACTCATAATTAGGTCTAGTATTTATTAAAAATCTGAAACCCTTATGATTAACTCTAGTTTTGAAAGTCAAACTTCGACCCCTTAGTTAGTGTATCCGGATAATTCTTTAAAACCTGTTAATTTCTCCAACCTTTAAAATTCTTCTAGTAGGTCATTAAAATACTGGGTAACTCAGGCCTACGAGGCTATTAGCTTAGCCCCAAGGAAGGTGAAATAAACATCACGGCCTTGGTGCGAAACAAAGGTAGTAGTCAATTAACTTTTAAAATATGTTTAATTTAAATTCTTAATCTATTAATATTTAAATTTTAACCAAAATCTTCTTTTAAGCCTTAACAAATCTAAAACTTTAGTCAACTTTAACAAACTACCTACTTAAGGACCTACCCCAACCACACAATATTTTTACACACACTTTTGATGATGTGCTAAGACAACCAACTCTAGATGTAGGTTAGGCCGGTGTTTACTTTACTGTTGTGTGCTGGATTTTACGTGGTTTTCACTGCATGTTGTGGATGAAATTGCTTTGCTGTGTATGTTTACTTTTCTGCACTCTGTGGATGGACTGATGTGTTTGGCGACTAGATTACCCTTAGGTTAGGTACCATCTGGATGTTCATATAATTTTCTGCAGGTGGCCACGCTCATGCAGGGCAATAAAAGGGGGCTAAGTTAATAATAAATGTTAATTATTATAAATGCTTGCACAGACGCCTCATCTGCTAAAGCCCCCAAATAAAAGAGTGTGGCCAGTGTGTTTTACTTACTTTTCTGCACATATATACAACTGCTTGAGAATAATTGCTCTTTTTATTAACAGCTTAGGATAACCCTGCAGGTGAGTCTAGATTTTTGATTTGATATAAATGTAATTTGTATAATTGTCAATTGTTGTGAAAGTTTAAGTTTGAGTTGGGATACATAGGTCCAAAGCTTGGATTCCAAAGAGGAAAGGGTACCCTTTTGGGGACTACTCCTTTTCCATTTGAAAATCCAAATTTGGATCACACTTCTTTTATACCCAAAGAGGAAAGAGTGGCCTTCCCCTTTAAAGGGAAGTGCCCTCTTATCCATTTGGGTAGTTTGCTACGAAGAACCCAAGGAGTTTGAAGAAAAGGAGTCCAAAGAAGAGCAAAAGTGAAGACTTGAAAATTGAGGGTATCCCACTCAAAATAACTTGCGTCGTTACTAGGTTTAGAATCCTGGTTGTTGTCAGTGGTGCCCGGCCACATTACTTTCTGCAAAACTCTGGTTTGTAATAAGCAAGGCAACTTTGCCTATGGACATTTATTAATTAGTTAATATTTGATGTGATGAGTTGATTGCCCTTAAGATTGCTTGTTTTTCCTAGTTTTTTGACAATTGTGTGCCGCTTTTGTTTTTTCCTGGATACGTGAGACTCGTAAGGGTGTGAAAGTTTTATACTCATAATTTTAAAAGGCTAAAATTTTAGTGAGTCTAAATAACATAGAAAGATAACGAATCTAGGGAATTAGTTGGGGATCGGCCCCGGGGTCGCATGCATATTTTTGCATTCTTTCTTTCCTTGTTTTAGAACCCTTCCCCGTCTGCGGGTAGAGTCCGAATAGTCTGACCTATGAGGACGAGGTGCCGGACCTGGGAAAGTCTAGTCTTCTAGAAAATTATTTTTTTAAGCCTGTTTTTTTAAGTTTCAAGCATAATGATTTGGGAATTGTCGACCAGCATGCATTGCATTAGATACAAACTAAAAGAGTCAAAAAAAAAAAAATGAATTGCATCAGTTTAGCATTTTAGCACCCAACATAAGTTAAAGGGGCCAACTAGGAAAATTTTTAGATGTCGGCCCCAACTCTCCAAAACTTTAATTACAACGTCCCTATCACTCTTTCATAAAAAACCGGATTCATATATTTTAAATCGATTAGGTGATTAGCTGGCTCCCCAATCCAGGCCGGGGTAAGACCATGTTCTGCACTGCATTAGTTAGGTTCGGATGACTGTGGTCCAGCATCCAAATTAGATTTAGGTTTCGGGGCAGATCTTTGATTATAAGACCCCAATTTTGGGAATATAGTCCCAAATTTCTAATAAAATGTTCAACTAAAATTAAATTTATTTTTTAATCCTAAAATGTAAAGCCCAACATTTAGACTAGGCCGGGACACTTCCGGATGGTTTCGGAATCTCAAAGTATCCTCTACCTCTCTTCCTTCGATTCTGTTAATAACTGTTCAATTTTGATCCACTCCCTTTTTATTCTCCAAAACATTCTATTCAATTTTTGATATCGCTCCTAGAATATCTAACAAAATTTCGTTCTTATTTTAATCGAGAGTTTTTGTGGGGGGGATTCTATCTCCCTATGATGTAATTAACTACGAGGGCTTACGCTCGTAGGAGATTTAAAACCACACACGCACCTGATTTTAAAATTTAAGTTTTCAAAACTCAATTGGATTTCTTTGGGAAAACTTAAAATATTAGTGATCATTATTATCATATTCAAAGAATTGTCATCGAATGATATTTTCTCCCTTCGGGGAGATACATCTTTCTTTGATAAGGCTTTGGAGGTGAACCTAACGATCACACTTCTTGAATATTGTAGCTGGATATTCAGTTGAACCTCATTTTGACCCTTCGTGGCCATATGAAGTTCTCTTTAGCATCCGGTCATAATATTCAAGATGAATTTCATAATTCTAAATTTGAACATCGTTATGAAATTTTATTTTCATCTTTTGAGGTGATATATTCTTTCTAACGGGATGATTCAATTTTAGAATTAAAATTTAACTTTAACTCCCTAAGAAAATCAATATTTTCAAAACCTGTTTCCAAAATTCCACCAACAAGTTGTTCGGTCAAAAATGACTTACATCCACTCCCTGAAGTCTCTCACTTCAGGTATTGCACTATTAACACAAGTGTCTATCCTTTTGCCCCTATAGAAAGGCAGAGAAGTCTTCATAAAACTCTCTTCCACCAATACTCGGTGCGGCAGAGAATCGTCACCCTTTCACACCCTCAAAGTGTAGGCAGAGAACCTTCATCCTTTCACACTCTCTAAGTGTAGGAAGAGAACCTTCAGATGTTCACACTCTCTAAGTGTAGGCAAAGAGCCTTCGGTTGTTTAAACTCTCCAAGTGTTGGTAGAGAATCAAATCCTTTTGAAAGATCTTCACAAGAGAATTCTAGAAAGACAAGAGAAAGAGTGAAGAAACATAAATCACACATAGAGATCCTTATCCTTGAGTAACCATGTGAACCCTTCATGCTCAACTAGGAAGAAATATTTCTCAAACACTATCTCACACTCTCTCCATCAATTCCCTTTTATAAATAAAGAAGACCAAAATGACAAAAAATTAAGTGACGGTTTTTAGTGGAACTTTTAAAGAAAAGAGATGAAAAATCATTTAAAAAACTAAAATTTTTAAATTTGACTTCCATGATCATCCTGTATGATCATATTTTCATATGTACAAACAATACTAATATTGTGAAAGTTTGTTAGGGATGTTAAGCCCTATGAATTTAGTCCCAAGCTAACCAAGAGGGGGGGGGGGTGATTTAGTATTTTAAAACTTCTTGTCAACAGAAGAAATATCACAAACCAAAACCAAATCACACCACAAGATAAAGCAATGCGGAAATTAAAGTGCAAAAGAAATAAAACAATAACACATAAATTTATAGTGGTTCGGTCAACTTAACCTACGTCCACTCCTTGGAGGCACCCTCAAAGTATTGCACTACAAAACGTATCTCTCCTTTAGCCCCCATAGCTAAGCAGAGAAGCCTTCACAAAGAAGTCATTTTTGCCACCCAAGCAAGGCAGAGAACCTATCTCCTTTTGCTTTCTCCTGAAGCTGGCAGAGAACCACGATCCGTTGCTGAAAACCTTACCTCTACCGACCCTTCCACGGATAAGAAACTCTAGACGAAGAAGAAGCAGAGTGATCCTTGAAGCACCCTTATGAATCCCCTCACAAGCTCCCCCTCACAAGATCCTCTCTCTCTCTCTCTCTTTCTCTCCTCAAGGTCTTCTCAGGTCAAGGCAACAGCAAAATATTATTCAAAATGTTGAACAAGAGCTCTTAAATAGAAGAGCTTATAAGGAGCTCATTAATTGCAAGTTGTCGACAATATCATCCAGGCCGATATGGACTTCGTCTTGGCCGATCAGTACAAATCTCAGAAGATCGACCAGAGCATCGCCTTGAATGCAAGCTAGATGATTTAAAATTGGCTTGATCGTCCTAGCCGATCTTATGATCGTCCAGGCCGATCAGTTTAAATCAGGGGAAAATCGTCCAGAGCATCGCCCTGAATTTGTGCTGGTCAATATTTATGGTCCATAAGTAACTAAGGTTTATGAATAGATTGTCCTGGCCAATCCTAAGATCGTACAGGATGATATGATCATATCAATCATCCTTAATTATTTCCTTGATTTGTTTGATTAATTAAGGCATAATTCTGAATATCATCCATGCCGATCCAAGATCATCCTGACTGATTACAAAAAATTACATAATACCTTAATTATTTATGGCAGCAACTTCTTTCTATTTTGAGCGTATCATCCTGGCCGATACACATATTGTCCAGGATGATATGTTAATGATGGCTGCCTAATTAAGAATCATGAATAGAATCTTTATTTTAAACTAAATCGTCCAGGCCGATAAAGATATCGTCTTGGCCGATATGAGTAAAAATAGAAATTTTAAGTCTCTCAAGTGCGTGTGTGTGTAGGGTTACTTATCATCAGTCTCTTTGAACATTACAATTTGACTCAAGAAGAGAAAAAATAAATTACAGACTGACTCAACCCTAACCTTCACAATCTTAAGCTGGCTTTGTTTGTTCGTCCGACCTTCGATTCCTGGAAAGTTTGAAATAAAAGGCAGTCCAAGAGAATCAATAGTATTTGTCAATCATCAAAACATAAGTCATGAAAAATAGATTTGCAACAATCTCCCCCTTTTTGATGATGGCAAACACTAGTAGGAAAAACTTAGTAAAAAATAGCAGTTCATCAACATTTCAATGTTACAAGCACATCAACTTTTTCCTACCACATCCTACTCCCCCTTTTGTTATCACAAAAAGAGGTTCCTAGACACACAAAAGAAAAAAGGAAAAACAAAGAACAACAGAAACTAAAACAAAGTACAAGACAAACTACAGAAAACAGAAAAAAAAAACAAGAAAAATGAGGGACCCTGATCATCAGATGGAGGTGGTGGATGTGGCTGCTGAATTGTCCTAGCATCTTTGACTAAAGAGCTAGACTCTGCAACATAAAAGGTGTGTTGGTTTGGTGAAGAAAATGGTTTGTCGTGGACCAATCAAAATTAGGATCTGAAATGATTATATGCAGCTTATCCCCGGTGGTGGATAGCTGTAAAAGTTTTGCACAGTCCTGATATGTGATCTCGACCGAGCGTCGATTCACATAGGAGGACAGGGTTGCGAAAGTAGAATTTATGCGAAGATTTGCATAAAATTCTAGCAGAAGATTAGAAGAAAAAGGGACAGCGAGGGTAAGTATGAAACAAAGAGAAGTGTGGGCAAAGAGATCCTTTACCAGATATGAAAGGTGTGCAGGATTGATTGTTCTGGAAAGGGTAATGCCACACTCTTTATAGCAACGGTAAGCTGTCTGATCCTCTGCCTCCCTGAATCGAGGGTCTAAAGTTGCCCTCGAGGAACTTCCAAAAGCCTGTCGAACTCGTTTCCACCAGCCATAGTAAGGAGTTAGCAAGGAAACACAAGAGGAGAAGGGATGTGAACTGGAAAACATGGCTGGAATGGCCTGAATTTAAAGAAATGAACATATCGTCCAGGCCAATCTTAGAATTGTCTAGGACGATATGGTACAATAATTGCGTATAGGCTGATTGGTCAAAAAGGCGGTCTGATCGGCCAGGCCGATCAGATATCGGCCAGGCCGATTAGAGACAGGCAATCGTCCTGAGGAGTCAAGCTGGACGACCATTGAAAAAGCAGATCGACCGGGCCGATTAGGTGTATCGTCTAGGATGATGTATAATAATTGATCGTACCGGCTAAAGTTAAAACATTTTAAATTTGTGCCTCGTGTATCGTCTAGGACGAACAGTGGATCGGCCAGGACGATTGTCCAATAAAGGATTGTCCGAGGCTAATTTTAAGGATATAAACGTGCTGACACGTGGATCATCCAGGATGATCTATTGTATTGGCCAGGACGATGGCCATAAAATGCATCGACCAGGCTGAAATATGTTATCGGCCAGGACTATCTTCATGATTGCAACAGAGTTCGATCAGATCGTCTAGGATAATAAATTATCGTCCAGGATGAAGAGTTATTCTAGTACAGAAAAGTTCAGCAGATAGAAATTTGAAGAAAATTTGTCCTATCGTCCAGGATGATAAACGTATCAGCCAGGACAATGTAACTAGAATTTGAAAAACAATGAAGAATGGTGATGATCAAAGCCCTCAAAAATAAAACAAAAGAAAAGCAGAAAAGAAAAAGAATAGTGATAAAAAGCTAAAAACAAACAATTTGAAAAGAAGCCTATCTTTATATATATATATATATATATATATATATATATATATATATATATATATATATATATATATATATATATATATATATATATATATATATATATATATATATATATATATATATGTTTTATCAAAGCAATTCATATGAGAATTTCTTAAATAATTTAAACTTTAAAGTTTCAAGAGATCAATAGGTTAACAAATTTCAATCGGAAGAAGGTAGAATATCCGATTCTGTTAACCCTAGAACGGACATCCTTCAGGGTATAATTTGTCTTTTGAAAAGCAGAGGCCTAACTCAGAATAACTAAATAGGATTAAAAAAAAGATCCATTCAACACTTATTTACAAAGAAAATATCTCATAAATAATATGTCAAAGTAATTTTTCTAAATCATGGAATTCGAAATCAAGCCTTTAAAAATCTCACATAACCCATAAGTTCTTCTAAGTTTTAAAAGTTTTAAAACGAGAGGATAGCTTGCTTTTTAGTGGGCTCATTTTATGCCTCTTGAATCTTTGATTTGCTCTTTGAGCATCTTTTGATTTTTGATACACATTTGTGTATATACTTTTTATTTCAATTTTGGCGTCTTTGCCACTTTTCCTTTTTATCTTTTGCAAGCTCAATTCTCTTTTGCAAATTCTTAAAAGAAGTTCTTAGTTGTGAGTATATCTTCTAGATATTAGAGAATTTGAGCACTCTCTCTAACATAGGGAAGAACTACCCATAAAACAAAATTAAAAAATCATATGATCAGTACAAAGGCAAGATCTTAATTAACTTGAGAGATATATAAGAACTTTGGATATTATGCACAAGATAGATTTTTGTAGCAAGATAAAAAGAATCTTAGTTTCAAAATCCATTGGCTAAAATGAGTTAGACTTTTGTTTATAGTAGAAAATTATACCACTAAATAAGGTCAGAAGGAGGGAAACCATCAATGGTATTCCTCTCTTTAACCGATTTAGAAATGCTAAACATAATCTCTAAAACTCCAAAATTTAAAAGCTTAAAAAAAATAATCATACAAGAAATCAAAAATAAAATGAAAACAAAGTAATCTAGAATAAAGCAAGCACACAACAAAAATAACACAAAACTAATTAAAGAAAAATTATTTCAAGAAATTATGAAGCAGCGAGTTTAAGCAATTATGAGTTGCGAGCCTCCATATGTCCAATTATCCTATGCTCCCACGAGGTCTTTAGTGAGAGCACACCTGCAAAAACTCAACAACAGTCAAATTTAAGAATCCAACCTAGTTTGGGTCCCTTCTTAGGAAAAGTAGAATGCAATGTAGGTGTGGTATGCTGTGAATCATGATCCTTAGGTCTCCACACCCAATGTACTACGGTGAACAGTGCAAGTGTGTGAGATGTGTCCTAGCATTCCACATGAAAAACATCTAACTCCAGGAAAAGGATTTCTTAAATAGTTTGAGTTATAATACCTCTTCCTAGGTCTTGGCTTTAAATCAAACGTGGGTGTCTTCCAATTTCCTTTAAGTGAATCCAATTCGTTCTTTAGTCTCAAGTTTGTATTTTCCAAAACATTATTATCAATCCTCAACTTTTCTTCTATCTTTTGATATTTCTTAAACTTAGACTCAAGTGAGGTGTGTGAAGATTTCAATGCAACATGCTCATCAATTAATTCCAAATTCTTTTTATTTAAATCATCAAATTCATCAAGTAGAGTCATGTGATTTAAATCAATCTTAGAATGATCTTTGAGAATAATTTCATACTCTTTTTGTAAATTAGAAAGTTCTACTTTAAACTAGCATAAGTCTTTTTATGTTTTTTGTATGATGCATGAATTTTCTAACAAATTTCAAATAATTTATCATAGGTTGATTTTCATACCTTTTCCTCATCACTTTGCTCAAGATGATCTTCCCCCACTAAGCACAGGTTTGTAGTCTCTTCCTTTGGTTCAGTCTCAGAGGAATCAGTACCAGATTCTGCCCAAAATGCCTTTTGGACTCTCTTCTTGTTCTTCTTAAACTTAGGTTTCTCCTCACCTTTTTCCTTTTCTTTGCTCGAGTGATATTGAAGTGTAGGACAATCGGCTTTCACATGTCCAGGCTTTCTTCATTCATAACAAACAATATCAGAATATCCTTTAGAATATTTATGATCCCTACCATTTCTCCAATGATGCTTTGCTTCTTCCTTAGAAAGTTTTTGAATTGCCTTGTGATGAAGGAAACTTCATCGCTTTCAGACCCAAAAGATTCAGAATATTATTTGTGTGCCTTTAGTGCAACTATTTTATCCTTCTTTTTCACCTGCATCAAGATTTCTTTGATTCACTCCTTGCTCGTAAGCAATGAGTGAGCCAAGTAAGTTATCAATAGAATAAGTGTTCAAATCCTTAGATTCAGTGATTGCAGTTATTTTAGCATCATAGACGAAGGCAAGCATCTCAGAATCTTGTTTACTTTTTTAAAGTTTAAAAGTTCTCTTCCTAGGGCATGTAATGAAGTAACAATTTGAGTAAACCTTGTATACATATTAGAAATAGATTCATAAGGTTTCATACGAAAAAGTTCGTAGTCATGCAAGAGAATGTTTAAACGAGATTGTTTAATTTCATTAATGCCTTCATAAGTGATACACAATTTATCCCAAATTTCTTTACCAGTTTTGCAAGTGGAGACACGCATGTAATCCTAAGATATTAAAGCACAGAAAAAATAGTTCAAACATTTTGTATTTAATTGGGCTGAATCTCTTTCATCGAAAGTTCATTCAGTAAAAGCAATTTTAGTTTTAACACCATTAATTTCACGAGAAGGTGGAGAATAACCTTCTTTGACAAGCATCTACATGCGATAATCAGTAGATTATAAAAATATAGACATGCAGGTTTTCAAGAAATCAAAAGGTAGGTTATCGAACAGGGGAGGTCGGGTAATAGAATACCCTTCTGTAGTGTTACGATTCCCATGGTTAGCCATGGATCAAAATTCAAAAAGTTTTCAAACTAATTTTTTATGAATCGCGCTCTGATACCACTTTAAAGTTTGTTAGGGATATTAAGCCCTATAAACTTAGTCCCAAGCTAACTAAGAGGGGGGGGGGGGGGGGGGGGGGTGAATTGGTATTTATAAATTTTTTTTCAACAAAAGCAATATCACAAACCAAAACCAAATCACACCACAAGACAAAACAATGCAGAAATTAAAGTGCGGAAGCAAGAAAATAATAACACAGAAATTTATAGTGGTTCAGTCAACTTGACCTACATCCACTTCTTGGAGGCACCCTACTAGTATTGCACTACAAAACGTGTCTCTCCTTTAGCCCCCATAGCTAGGCAGAGAAGCCTTCACAAAGAAGTCCTTTTTGTCACCCCGACAAGGAAGAGAACCTATCTCCTTTTGCTTCCTCCTGAAGCTGGCAGAGAACCACGATCCGTTGCTGAAAACCTTACCTCTACCTACCCTTCCATGAACAAAAAACTCTAGACGAAGAAGAAGAAGAGCGATCCTTGAAGTACCCTTGTGAATCCCCTCACAAGCTCCCCCTCACAAGATCCTCTCTCTCTCTCTCTCTCTCTCTCTCTCTCTCTCTCTCTCTCTCTCTCTCTCTCTCTCTCTCTTTCTCTCCTTAAGGTCTTCTCAGGTCAAGGCAATAATAAAAGATTGTTCAAAATGTTGAACAAGAGCTCGTAAATAGAAGAGCTCCAAAGGAGCTCATTAAATGCAAGTTACCAACAATATCATCTAGGCCGATATGGACATCGTCCTGGTCGATCAGTATAAATCTCAGAAGATCAGCCAGAGCATTGCCCTGAATGCAAGCTTGATGATTTAAAATTGGCTTGATCGTCCTGGCCAATCGTACGATCGTCCAGGCCGATCAGTTCAAATCAGTGGAAAATTGTCTAGAGCATCGCCCTGAATTTGTGCTGGCCCATATTTATCGTCCAGAAGTAACTAAGGTTTATGAATAGATCGTCCTGGCTGATCCTGAGATCATCAAGGATGATATGATCGTATCAATCATCCTTAATTAATTCTTTGATTTGTCTTATTAATTAAGGCATAATTGTGAATATCGTCCAGGCCGATCCAAGATCGTCCTGGATGATTACCAAAAATTACATAATATCTTAATTATTTATGGCGGCAACTTCTTTCTATTTTGAGCGTATCATCCTGGCTGATACACGTATCATCCAGGACAATCTGTTAATGATGGCTGCCTTAATTAAGAATCCTGAATAGAATCTTTGTTTTAAACTAAATCGTCCAGGCCGATAAAGATATCGTTCTGGCCGATGTGACTAAAAATAGAAATTCTAAGTCTCTCAAGTGTGTGTGTAGGGTTACTTAGCATCAATTTCTTTGAACATTACAATTTGACTCAAGAAGAAAAAAAAGCAAATTACAGACTGACTCAACCCTAACCTACGCAATCTTGAGCTGGCTTCATTTGTTCGTCCGATCTTTGATTCCTGAAAAGTTAGAAATAATAGGCAGTCTAAGAGAATCAATAGTGTTGGTCAATCATCAAAACATAAGTCATTAAAAATAGATTTGCAACATATTGATGCGTACAAACTCATTGTAAATCGGTACGAAATCATTTTGTACTAGATCATTGTCCGGTACAAACAGAAGAAAATTCAAAATACATTTGTATAAACCATTATGATGGATTGAACAAAATAAAATAGAGCCATTCATCCCGGTACAATCTAAAAATATCGTCCTTAAAAACTATGTTTGAGGACAAACCAGAGCCCATTAGCCTGGTACGATAAAAAATTATCATCCGTATGAACTTCATTCGAGGATGATCTAGAGCCCATCGTCCTGGTACGAAGAAAAAATTATTGTCCGTATGAACTTCCTTCGAGGATGAGCAGAGGGCATCATCTCAGTATGAATGAAAAATTTTATCCATATAAACTTCATTGGAGGATGAATCAGAGGGCATCATCCCGGTATGAATAAAAAATATCATCCATATTATCTTCATTCAAGGACAAACTAGAGGGCATCATCTCAGTATGAAAGAAAAATATCATCTTATCTTCATTTGAGGATGAATCAGAGCTAATCTTCTCGGTACGAACATAAAATATCATCTATACGATCTTTACTTAGAAAAATTTTGGGTCATTTTTGTTCGCTCCATTGCTCGTTGGGAAAATTTTTTTACCAGATCATCCCATACGAATTAGTTTCATACTGAACAATCAGTTTAAAAATATGAATTTTAAAACTCTCCCCCAGTGTGTGTGAGCTAAGTTACTCAATTACAATCACACTCTCTTAGACTCAATAAAATGAAAAATACAGACTTTAATTACAATACACTCTGAATTGATCTTGATTTAAAGTCTCGAATAATCTGGAGTATGATTTCCTTGAAATGTTAGTACACACAAGAGCAAAATAATTTTTCCAAAAATATGTTAGGAGAAATAATAATCAAAGAAATAATAATTAGAATCATCAAAAACATGCAAGTCTAAAATATCAAACATGCAAAACTAAATAACAATTATCTCAACATAACATTAGCAAACTTGTCCTAATCCCAACAATTTTTAAAAAAGAAATAATTCACCTTAACCGTCACATTGGAAGAGGAGTTAGTAAGGGAGTCAATAGATTGGCCCCCAACCAACGATGTTGCCAAAAGAAAATGTCACCAACACCAAGCCACCATAAGATAAAGGGCTCAAGAACCCATTTGATTTTGAACAGCTTCTACCTCACCTTAGAGTCACATACCATTATTAAAACAACAAGTAGTTGGATGCCTACCCACACAATACTAAGAAAATATAAACTTAGCCAAAAAGCTCTCTTTAGCACAAAAACTATACGATAACTTAAAAGAAAAAGCATGAGCCAAATCATTCATACTCTTATTACCTAAGGCCCCTTCTTAAAAGACACAACAACACTTCTGCCAAGAAGTCTAAATAATTTTAGTATTGTTACCAGCCCCTTTCTAGACAAATTTATTAAAAAGTCTATCAATCCTATTGCAAACTGCCTGAGTAGGCAGAAGAGTTTGAAAAATATAAACAGGCAAAAGACAAAGAACACTACGAATAAGAATTAAATGACCCCCAAAACTAAGGAAATTAGAATCCTAGGATAGGAGTTTTTTATGCTTAGTAGTAATTAATTTATCAAAAAGAAAGGACTTCTTTTTACCATTAAATAGACGCACCACAAAGTTTTTAATATTCAATTGGCCAACCACAAAACCAATAAAATTATTAATAGCCAAAATACGATCATTTTGCACTTTCTTAGATGGAATAAAGAAACACTTATGTTTGTTCAGAGCATGATCACTAACCAATTCAAATTGATTAAAGAAGTCAATAAGTTTATTAATCATATTAACATAAGCACTAGTAAAAATATCAAAATTATCTACAAAATATATATAAGAAATAAGAAATCCACCCAAAGTTTTGAAATAGAGGCTAGGAGAATTTCTCAAAGAGGTTAGCAAGGCCTTTAGATAAATAATTGACAACAATAATGAAAAGGTCAAGAGATATCGGATCACCCTGTCTAAGACCATGAGAAGATTTTAAAAAAACCATTGGTTTTACCATTAATAATGATAAAAATTTCAGAACCCTTCATGCAATTCTTAATAAAGTTGATAAAAATTAAGTCAAAACCAAACAAATGTATAATATTATAAATAAAGTTCCAATCAATATTATCATAAGCCTGGACAATATCAGATTTTAAAATAATGTTGTCACCTCTCATCCTAACATCCAGATCTTGGAAAAATTTCTAGGTCAAAAGAATATTCTTAGCAATACCCCACCCTTTAACAAACCCCATTTGATAAGGCGAGATAATTTTAGGTAATAAAGAAGTTAAATGATTCATAAGGATTTTAGAGAGCAATTTATTAAAAAATATGTATAGACTAATAGGTCTAAAATCATTTAAGTTAATAACATAGTTATTTTTGGGAATAAGCACAATATAAGTAGAAGTAAAGAACTTTCGAATAGAATTGCCAACAAAAAATATCATTGACAACATAATAAAGATCATTACTAATAATATGCCATGTTTTTTGAAAAAATTTAGTGATAAAACCATTCGGCCCCATCATAGAATCACCATTCGTGCCATGCACAATCTCTTTGACTTTCTCAAGAGTAGGAGGTTTAGAATGAATCTCATTATCCTCTAAAGAAATCAGGTTAGGGATAATATTAAGATTATCAATATGAACAAGTCTAAAATCTTTATTAAGATGCTTTTGAATGTGATTAACAACTAGATTAGCAAATTCCAAGCCATCCTCATAAATAAAGCATTCATTATGGTTAATTTTATTAATAGAATTTTTGGCACATTTCCTCTTAACCAAGACATGAAAATACTTGGTATTGTTATCACCTTCAATAAGATGTTTTGCAGTTACTTTTTTTTTTCTAAATGTTTATTCCCGAGCTTGCAATTTATAAATACTATCCTTATCATCTCTCAAAAGATTGAAATTATTATCAGAAAGAGTCAGATGCCATTGAGACTCAATAGTGTTGACATAATCTTCAGCAGTCAAAATATTAGAGAAAATATTTTTAAAAACTTTATGATTCCACCAGTTTAAGACTTTCTTAAGCCTTTTAAATTTAATTTGAAGTCTCGTCTTGCCAAAGATAGAGTTATCTAGCTGCAATGGGTCATGCAAACTCTCTTGAACCAAGTCCAGAAAAGAATCATGAAGCAACCACATGTTTTGAAATCTAAATTGACATGGAGAGTTAACATACCTAATCTTAAGGGAAATAAGCAAGGGATAATTATCAAAAAGAGTCCTTCTAAGATGCTCAACAGTAATAGAATTAAAAGAGTGAAGCCAACAATTATTAAATAAGACCCAATCCAATCTTTTCCATAAGTGGTCAGGTTCCAAGTAAACTTATTACTAGAGAAACCAATATCCACTAAATTGTATTCCATAATCATGTTATTAAAATCCTTTAAAGATTAAAAGATAGGAGAAGAGTCCCCTATATGATCAGAAGGATTAGAGATAGTATTAAAGTCCACTCCAACAAGCCAAGGCATATTATAATTACTATGAAAGTGGATAAGCTGCTCCCATCACACTTTCCTGGTAAAACGAGAAGCAGCTTAAACAAAAGAATCACAGTAATGTAAATTTAAAACCTCAATATTACAATGCAAAAATTATGTGAAGTCTCCAATAACATCAATATGAACTAGATCCTTCCAAAGTACCCAAATCTTATTAGCGCATTAGAAATAACATATTTAAAATCTAACTATCTAGTTGTACCTATTAATTCAGTAGGGAAAATAAAAGGTTCTAAAAAAACAAGAATATAAACATTATAAATGTGACATAAATTCTTAACACGTAACTTAGAGGAGGGACACCCAATGCCCATAACATTCCAAATAATATAGTTAAACATAAAAAATGGGGGTTAATGAATGGTTTGCGATCAGGTGGTTCTAGGAGATTGTAAAATGATGTTTTTCTTTTTCCTCCCTCTCTTACTATGAAACTTGATGTAACTAGTGTCATTATCATCTTTAGAAAAACATTTAGACATAATATCCATATCCTCAGTGTTAGTAAAGGCATCACTATGATATTGAGTGTTTAAAGAAAGCTAACTATCATTAGCATACCTACATGCCTCTCATATTGAGTGAGTTCACCCTTGAAGATAGCTCCTCTTCCGCATAAAATTTATTACTCAACTCATTTCTGAAAATTTCCTCAAACAAACTGTTATGGTCATTCACCTGATCTATCACAATAGATTTATAGAGCATCTTATTAGTACAACTAACATTTAATAACACCACCTCCATATTAGGCAATTTTTTGTTAATAGCACAAGGAGTAGTATAAATAGAAGGAAAAATATTTAGATTTGTAGTGATAGCCAGAGTTTGTTCATCCATGTTTTGAGAGTTATAAGATAAATATGAGATAGTACTCAGATTATCTTTCTTACTAATAAGACGATCAACACCATTAGTGGAATGCAGTTCAATATGAGTTATTGTTATTTATATAGCTTCCTCAACATTATCTTATACTTTAGGAACATTTCCCTCAATAACATCAGGAGTTGGAATGAAAATATCATAAACAATCAAAGAAACATCCTCTCAAATGGATTTTTTTTAGGAATCATTTTCCTTATGAAGATGCGGATGTAGCCTATAACACTCATTTAAACTATAACCAACAATGAGAGAAAAAATGAGTAATTTTTCAAATTCAACTTTTTGGAAATCGCCATTGAATTCCAAACCAATCCAAATCTCATTAGGATACTTTTTAGAAATATGCAGCATAACTAAAATACGGGTCACAAACAGATGATATACAGATGTTGTAGCTTGATCCGTCTGTAATGGCCTAACAAGAATCAAAGCTAATCCGAATAATATTTGTGAGTTAAAAAAAAATGAAATCTTAGGTAAGAGAAGGAGATCCACACAGGGGCAATAGGAAATTCCTCACGGACATCAAAATCTGGTGTCCATTTGAGTATTCTCATATGACAAGCTTGAATATAGTAAGATATCCTTGAAAAAATACAACTATAGTCCAAACCAATACTCAATTGAATCATAATATGTCTCAGATCCAGTAATCCAATATGAAAAGATCCTTAAAGTTTTAAATTAACAAAGAACTTGTGAATAACATCCATTTTCGGATGCCTACAAAGAAACTTTTTGACTAAAGAGAAAGCAAAGGGAGCAGCCAGTTGCAACATTAGAGAATTGTCAAACATCAAAGCCATGCAACCTTTAAATGAGGTTTTAATAAATTAAAGTTTAGAAGAAGAAGAGACTGAACCGGCCAAAACATCCTTAAAGGATTGAGACTTACCATTAGGAATCACAACATTTAGTGGGATAGATAATGACAGAGTCGTTATCTCTCAAACCAGCAAACCTGAAAAAAAATAATCAAAATAAAATGTGAAACCAATAAAGAAAATACTAGAGGAACAAAACAAGGTGAAAAAACCCAAGAAATGATGCCAAGAGCACTGAGAGACAAGATTTGATGGAGGAACCCTAGATTACCTCAAAATTGCTAGAGAGCACGAGAGTGAAATGGTCTAAGTCAAAAAGTTAGCTCTTTGGTCAACAATAGTTCAAAACTAGGTAAAAATTTTAGAAAATCATAACTTAATGTAGAAAATTTGAGATTGAGCAAACTCATAATTTAAATACTCATCTTAAGATCTAGAATTTAAGAAAAATATTGAAAGTTTAGAAATCACTTTAATTTTAAAAGTATACTTTTAACCCTTTAATTGACACAATTAAACATCTCTAATAATCCCAAAATTCATTAATTGACCAAAAATTTCTAAATTTTTTATTTTAATCTTTCAAATCAGTAATCAATCAATTGGATTTAAACTCATCAACCCTTAATTCTCAACCATTTGAATGAACTTAACTAACCCTGATTACTGCTTGATAACCTAAGCCTATGAGGCTATTAATATAGCCAGAAGGAAGGTGAAATAAAATTCACGACCTGGATGAGAAACAAATGTAATAATCATTTAATTATTAAAATATGACTATATTATGCTTTAATTCATTAATTTTTACACTAAAATATTAAACTTTAACAAACCTGAACATCAGATAACTCTAATAAACTACCTAGCTTAGGATCTACCAAGCCACTCAACCTTTTGCATACACTTTAGATGGTTTACTAGGACAAACAACTCTAGTCTAAGTTAGCAAGATATTTTGTTTTACTATAATGTATTTTATTTTCTAATTTTTTAATGCATGCTTTGATTAAAAATTTATTAAAGTGAGTTTTTATTCATTATAATTGTAATATATTAGCTAGTGTGATGGGTGATAGAGTATCCTAAGGTTAGGAATGACCAGGTTGCTTATAAAATTTTCTGTAGGTGGTCATGCTCATATAGGTCATTAAAAGAGAGTTAAAATAATAATAAATATAAATGCTACAGCTGCTTCTATTGCTTAGCCTCCAAATAAATAAGAGCGTGGCCAACTTTGACTTGTTTTTTAATGCAAATATATAAATGGTTGGGATTGATTTGATGTCAAATGTTAAGGATAACCTTGTAAGAGAATATAGATTTTTCTTTTTAATATTGTTGTAATTTTTTTAAAGTTAAGAGTTGTGGTAGTTAGACATTTTAGTCAGGATACATGTATCCAAAATTGGATTCCAAAAAGAAATGGTTAGGGTGATGGTCCTTTTCTATTTTGAAGCCCAAGTTTTGATAATTTTAATACTCAGAGTTAAAAGAATAAACTCCCATTTGGGAAGAGATTTTTCTTTTTTATTTAGGTATCCATATATGAAAAATCCAAGGAGCCCAAAGAAGAGGAGTTGAAGATAAAGAGTATCCCACTAAAAGTCAACTTACATCAATCCAAGGATTAGAATCTAGGTTTGTGGTTAGTGGTTCCCCACACTTTTAATTTATGTAAATTCTAAGTTGTAATAAACAAGGAAATTTGCCTATAGACATTTATTTAATTTATTTAATTTTATTGATGCATTTGATTTAATTTGATTGTGATTAGGGTTGCCTATTTTTCTTATTTGGTGATTACATGTTGTTTTTGTTTTAGTGGATACGTAGAGGCTCAAGAGGGTACACTTAAAAAAACTTTTCTACTTAAAACTAAATAAAATTTTTAGGCTAACATAGAAATTCTAAAGATCTAAGAAGTATGTTTTGGACCATCGGGAGTATACATAAACATATTAATTTATTTCTCTTTCTTGTTAGGCACCTCCTTGCTTGAGGGTTCTAGCAGACCACCTAGCCTTTGTGGGAGCAGATCTGTTAAGGGGATGTTATGCAATCTCTAACAAAAAATAATTTTCAAGCATTTTTTAAAACTACTTCATACATATTTTATGCATTTAATCAAGTCGATCAGGATGCATTGCATTAGAAACTAATTAAATGAGATTGGAATTTTAATTGTATTTATTATAATCAGTCTCATTCAGCATAAGTCAAGGGACCAATTATGATCTTGGCTAAACCTCTGTCCCAATTCTCAAAAACTTTAATAATGATGTCCCTATAAGTCTTTAATATAAAATTGATTGAAGTCGCAAATTTTAATTGACTAGGTGGTTAGCTGGCTCCCTAATATAGGCCGAGATAAGTCAAAAATTTTCACTACATTAGCTTGCTTCAGCCTATTATGGTCTAGTGCCAAATTTAGATTTAGGATAAAAGTATATTTTGAATCATCAAATTCTAACCTCCAGGAATATAATCCAAAAATTTAAATAAAGAATTCAACTCAAATAAAAGACGCTCTTAGTCCAAAACTTAAAGCCCATCACTTAACATAGGTCGGGATAGTTCTAAATTGTTTTAGAATCTTAAAGCATCCCCTATCTCTCCTCGATTTACTCCATAAAAAAGTGCTCAAAACTTGTTCCAATTCCTGTTGAAACTCCAAATTCAAATCCTTTGATATCACTACTAGGAAATCTTTAAACAAAATATTTGTGATTATTTTAATCAAAGCATTTGTTGGGAATTCAGTCTTACTATGATGTAATTAACTATGAGGGCTTGAACACATAGTAGATTTAGGACTCACATCTAGTTTCCAAGAATTAGATTTCAAAATTCAATTATTCTTCTTTGGAAAAATTGAAAACAACAATGATCATTATCATCATGTTCAAATAATTAATAATGAATAATATTTTCTTTCTTTGGGAAGAAACGTCATTTGTTTGCAAACCTTTAAATATGGTATTAACGATAATTCATCTAGATTATTGTAACCAGATATTTTGTTGAACTACACTTTCTTGAATTTGGTTACAATATTCAAGATGGCATTTTAAATTATGAATATGGACCCCATTTTAAAATCATATTTCTACCTCTCGTGGTGGTATACCTTTTATGATGGAATGTTCAATTTTAGAATTTTTATATAGTTAATTTTAAATTCCACCAAAGAAGATTAAAATTTTCAAAACATCCTTTCAAATTCAACACGAACGAAAACATGTCACACTGGTGGATATAATCTTTGTCTCCATCTCTAACAACAGAAAAATTTTGTTTCATCGGTATTCTTGACTACCTATCTTTCCATTGTCATCTCTACACATTTCTTCTTTGGGAGAGCTTAGAAAATATAAAAAAAAATCATATCAAAAGAGAGGTGAAACTTTTGTTTAAAAAATTAGACTTCGACCTTCTACCCAAGAATAACTAGCAAGGCAATAGTGTCAAGTCAAACCGTAAAGACTCCTTGTCAATTTTATGAACCTCAATTATTATGTTCAATTTAATATATTGGGCCTTAAAATTATAAGGAGTCTTGTTCATCTTGTTTCTAAGTTCTCAAATTTTTGAACTTCTAGCTTTAACATTTAACCTCTAAATCAGTTAATAGTGTGGATGAGTCAAGCAAATAATTCCCTCAAATTTTCTTGATAATTTTGTAATCCTTCAAGTTGAGCTAAAACTCAACATGTTGTGTTTCAAAATCTTGGGAAAATTCATTTATTTTTGGAAATCAAAGATCTTTTCAAAACTTAGTCTGAATTTGACATTCTCATATGCTACCCTATAACACTCCCTTGTAGTCTAGTATATGTAGTAAAAATTTCAATTTCCCTTAAATCATAACTACTCTTTATAGCTTATCATCATATGTTGGGTCATAGGTTTTATAACTTGACATATGTGAGAAAATATAGGGTCCATTATGATTTTTAGAGTTTAACTTAAAAAATATCTAATTCCAATTCTTCTTTCAAATTTTATAAACTCAACTCAAATTAAATGGCCAGCAAATGAATTTTCACCTTTGAGAAGAGTTTAACATGTAAAGAGATTGATTAAAAAAAAAATAATTCAACTTGTCTGGGGTTTCAAACTATTTCACTATCAATGAACGGGGAGAAGTTATTTGACCATGATGCTGCTAAGCTAGACACTCCTGTATTGAAATTAGTTATGGGGTTAGAGGTTGAATACCCTAATCCCAATGTGGAGGAAGGATAGTCAAATGCTCCTACTGAGACTTCTAAAGTTAAATATATTTTTGAGGAAGGGTGGACTTTTGGGATCACATCTACTAGTAAAAACTAGTGAAAGAATTATTTAAGACGGGCCAGAAAGAAGATCAAAAAAATAAGGAAGGTTGTTGAAATTAAGACTCTAGGTTAGGTATAGCTAGAGGTTGATGAGGATCAACATATCCCGACCTCCTTTCCACTCTGTTGGTGAAATTTTGAAAATAGGTTTTGAAAATATTAGTTTTCTTTGAGAATTTTGAAATTGAGATTTAATTCTAATTCTAGAAGTCGAATCAACTCGCTCAGAAAAGTATATGACCCCGAAAGGAAAAAATAAAATTCCATAACGGTGTTCAGGCTTAGACTTATGTAATTCGTCTTGAATATCAAGGCTAGATTCTAAAGAGAACTCGACACGGCCCCGAGGGGATGAGGTAGAGTTCAACTAAATAATCTAGTTATGATACTCAAGGAGTGTGATTGCCGAATTCATATCCAAAGCCTTATCAAAGAAGGATGTATCTCCCCAAAGGGAGGTATCACCTTTCAATGATAATTCTTCTAATATGATAACAGCAATCATATTTTAACTTTTCCCAAAGAAATCTAAGAGGGTTTTTAAAAAGATTAATTTTGAAATCAGGGGTGTGGGGTTCCAAATCTCCTACGAGCGCAAGCCCTTGTAGTTAATTACATCGTAGGGAGACAGAGTCCCCTACAAAAACTCTCGATTAAAATAAGAACAAAATTTTATTAGATTTTCTAGGAGTGATATCAAAAAAAATTGAATAGAATCTTTTTGAAAATCAAATGGGAGTGGATCAAAATTGAACAGTTCTTAACAGAATCAAAGGAAGAGAGGTAGGGGACACTTTGAGACTCTAGAACCATCCGGAAGTGTCCCAACTTAATCTAAAAGTTGGGCTTTACATTTTAGGATTGAAAGGAAATTTAATTTGATTTGAGCATTTTATTAAAAATTTGGGATTAAATTCCCGAAATTTGGGGTCTTATAATCAAAGATCTGCCCCGGATCCTAAATCTATTTTGGACACTGGATCACAGTCGTCCGATCCTAACTAATGCGGTGCAAAACCTGGACTTACCCCGGCCTGGATAGGGGAGCCAGCTAACCACCTAGTCAATTTAAAAGAGATGAGTCTGGTCTTTTTTGAAAGAGTGGTAGGGATGTTGTACTTAAAGTTTTGGAGAGTTGGGGCCGACATCTAGAAATTCTCCTAATTGGCCACTTTCACTTATGTTGGGTGCAAAATGCTAAGGACTATGAAATTAAAATTTTGACTCTTTTGATTTGTTTTTAATGCAATGCATGCTAGTTAACAACCTTAAATCAAATATGCTTAAAATTTTTAAAAACAGGCTTACAAAATAATTTTTTAGAAGACTGGGCTTCCCCAGGTCCGGCACCTCGTCCTCATAGGTCAGATTATTCGGACTCTACCCGCAGGCGGGGAAGGGTCTAAAACAAGGGAAGAGTAATGCAGTAATATGCATGCGACCCCGGGGTCGACCCCCGGCTAATTCCTTAGTTTCGTTATCTTTCTATGTTATTTAGACTCACTAAAATTTTAAACTTTTAAAGTTATGAGTATAAAACTTTCACACCCTCACGAGTCTCACGTATCCAGGTGAAAATAAAAGCGGCACACAATAGCCAAAAAACTAAAAAAAGCAAGCAATCCTAAAGGCAATCAATTCATCACATCAAATATTAACTAATTAATAAATGTCCATAGGCAAAGTTGCCCTGCTTATTACAAACCAGAGTTTTGCAGAAAGTAAAGTGGCCGGGCACCACTGACAACAACCCGGATTCTAAGCCTAATAATGACGCAAGTAATTTTGAGTGGGATACTCTCAATCTTCAAGTCTTCAGTCTTGCCCTTCTTTGGATTCCTTTCCTTCAAACTCCTTGGATTCTTCACAGTGAACTACCCAAATGGATAAGAGGGCACCTCCCCCTTAAGGGGAAGGCCACTCTTTCCTCTTTGGGTATAAGAGAAGTGTGATCCAAATTTGGATTTCCAAATGGAAGAAGGAATTCTTCCCAAAAGGGCATCCTTTCCTCTTTGGAATCCAAGCTTTGGATCTATGTATCCCATCTCAAAATTAACTTTCACAACACTTGACAATTATACAAATTACATTTACATCAAAAATAAAATCTAGACTCACCTGTAGGGTTATCCTAAGCAGTTAATAAATAAGAAGCAATTATTCCCAAGCAGTTATATATGTGCAAAAAGGAAGTAAAACACACTGGCCACGCTCTTTTTATTTGGGGGCTTTAGCAGCTGAAGCACCTGTGCAAGCATTTATAACAATTGATATTTATTATTAACTTAGCCCCCCTTTTTACTGCCCTACATGAGTGTGGCCACCTGCAGAAAACTATGTGAACATCCAGATTGTACCTGACCTAAGCGTAATCTAGTCGTCAAACACATCAATCCATCCACAGAGTGCAGAAAAGTAAGCAGACACAGCAAACTAATTTCATCCACAACATGCAGTGAAAACCACGAAAAATCTGGCGCACAGCAGTAAAGTAAACACCGGCCTAACCTAGATCTAGAGTTGGTTGTCCTAGCACATCATCTAAAGTGTGTGTAGAAGGTCATGTGGCAGGAATAGATCCTAAGGTGGGTGATTAGTTAAAGTTATCTAAAGTTTTGGATTTGTTAAGGCCTAAAAAGGAGATTTAAGTTAAACTTTAAATATTAATAAATTAGAAATTTTAGTTAAATATATTTTAAGAGTTAATTGATTGCTACCTTTATTTCACATCGAGGTTGTGAAGTTTATTTCACCTTCCTTGGGGCTAAGCTAAAAGCCCCGTAGGCCTGGGTTACCTAGTAGCAATCGGGGTTAATTAAGTTATTTTAAATAGGTTGGAATTAAAGGAGTAAATTAATATTAGGGGAATTAATTACTGATTTTAATGGGTTGGTTGAGAATTTTAATGACCTATTAAAAGGATTTTAGAGGTTAGAAAAATTAATGGGTTTTAAAGGATTATCCGGATATATTAACTAGGGGCTTAAAAACTTGACTTTTAAAATTAAAGTTAATCTTAAGGGTTTCAAATTTTTAATAAATACTAGACCCAATTATGAGTTGTTAGACAGGTAGTACACTCAATTTGGAGCTTTCTGCAAAAAGTTACGATTTTTAGAAGTTTTGGCCCGTTTTGACCTAAGGTTACCTAAGATGTTGAGTCCTTGGTTTTAACTAAATTATGGAGGTTTAAATTTTTAGGGAATGATAGATTCTAATTGAAGTCATTAACCACTAAGTTGATTAATCAAATTTTTTCTATAATTAACAGTGAATTTTAGAAATTTTACACATTCGTAGGGATTATTAAATTACTATGACTAAGGGTTATGTTTTAAGGGTTTGAACCCGAATGAGCCCTAAGCTCCTTTGGATTAATTCCAAAGGTCATAAATGACCCAAAGACAGATCATCAAGTGTTTAGAGCCCTTTTGAAATTTTTAGGATTTTTAAGATTAATCAAAATTGGTTAAACCCTAATTACCTAAGGATCAAGCTAGGACAAATCTAGGAACCGATTTGAGAGGGTTTCAATTCTTATTGGTTAAGGGATTAATTAAAGACAATTAAGGACATTTTAATGGATTTTACAAGCTAAGGATGGTTCATTATCAATTAATCTAGGTTAAGGCCATTTCTAAGAAGGATGTTTGAGGCTCCTACTTGGGGAACCAAATAAACTCCAAATTTAATGAAATTTGGACCATAGGATTACCTAACCCTAAGGACTAAACCCACCAAATTTGAGATCAAATAGAGTACTCAAAGGTGGTTAACCAAACCACCCAAGGTGAGCTCTAAGTCACCTTCAAATCACTATGGGGGTCTATCCTAGGCTTGGATTGGGGCAAAATAAGTGGCTCTACACTCCTCATCTCCTCATCCTACAAATCATCAGCACACCAAAAATCACACCCTAAATCTCATTGGATAGGTCTATATCCCCTTTTGAATTTAAGGGTCGAACTATGACCCTTAAACTTAAAAATTAGGGAAAATGCCCTTGAACAACTTAAAATGGGGAGATAAAATTTGGACATGTCAGAAACATGTCCAATTTCAATCTCTTAAAATTCTAGACCTGGTGGACATGTAATTAAAAAGTAATTAAAGAAATACATAAAATGCTCAAATTGAAATTAAGCCTAAGACTGATCTAACTAGGGTCTGGAACCATAGGGCTTTTATAGAACTCCCTGAGACCTTTCCAATGAGCCTAAAAACACCTAATTTGGACAAGTGTGCAGGGAGTTAATAATTTTTGAGGTTCCCTTGAATTTCTGGATTTATTAATCTGGCAATTACACAGTCAGCAGCCGTTGACACGCGCCGCGGGTCGATTCGCCAGGCAAGGATTGGCACTAACGGTTAACAACCGAGTTAACCAATGCCTCTGGAGGTTTGGCGAGCTCAAGGGTATTCGGCCACCTTTCGGTAGCTTGGACGACCGAGATTGAGCTGGAGAGGGCTCGGATCGCTGCCAGATGGATGATGGTGACGTCCAGGGGAGATCATGGGGATCAAACCGGTGGACATCAGCCTTGAGCCAGGAATTGTCTGGGGGGGACCACCGGAGCTCAAATTCCATTGGCTCTGATCACCGCCGGCCATGGTCTGGCTCGGGATGACTGGGGGAGGCCGATGGGGACATGCTGGAGCCAAGGGTGGAGTCAATTTGGCCTGGGGAGGTCTGGATTGAACTGGTGGCTGGATTGGACCCAAACCTGCTCGGTTCGAGTCGAATTGAGCTCGATCCAGGTCAGGTCAGACCTTGGGTTTGGTATGGGAGATAGGTCTGGATCTGATGCACCCAATACAGGTAACAATTGGATCCAATTTGGTCTGGGTAAAAAGTTGGCTCAGGTTGATCCAAATCTGCTCAAATCAAGTCAATTTGGGCTCAACCCAGGTCAGGCCAGACCCTGGGCTTGAGGTGGGAAGTGGGTCTGGGTCTGGTGCACCCAATGCAAGTGGCAATTGGGTCCAATTTGACTTGAGCTGGAAGATGGCTCGAGTCCAAGTGTTTTTGGCTACTTTGGGTTAGCCTAACTTTTGACCCAAGTTAGCCCAAGGCATGGGCTGGCTGGAGAAAGTGTATTGGACCTAGGGCCACCTAAGAGAGGTGTTGATCAAGTTCAATTGGGCTTAGGTTGAGAGTTGGCCCAATCCCAAGTGAGTTTGGGCACTTTGGGTTAGCCTAACTCTTGACCCAAGTAAGCCAAGGGGTTGGGCTGGTCAAGGAAGGTGTATTGAGTTAATGAAAACTTAATGGTACCTTGATTTGAATTCAATTTGATTAAGATCAAAAGATGGCTCAAGGGATGCCTATCTTTGGTCACTTGGGTCAAGCCATATGGCTAACCCAAGTAAGCCCAAGGCATGGGTCTCCAAGAGGGGTCTCTTGGGTATCCAAGAGGTCATCCCATGCATTCAAATGACTTGGAATGAACTTGGTTCAAAAATTTGAAAGAGGAGGGGTGTATGGGTTAATGGGTCAAACCTGGTTGACTTGGTCAACCAAGTTGACCCAAGGTCTGGGTTTGAGTTCAACAAGTTGGGTTTGATATTTGAAATTCATTGAAAGTGGTTTCAAAGAGTTTGGAATTGATTTGAGTTGAAATGGGAATTTGAAATCCCATAAGGGTATTTTGGTCAATCTTGACCCATTGGTCAACTAGGGTCAAAAATGGGTCTGAAAAAATACAGTTCACTGCTCAATAGGTTGCAATCAAGGGTTTGGAAGTGATTGGAGTCTTTGATAAAGGCTCCAAGATCAAACTCTTCAAGGGGTTAGGTCCAGTGGCATAGGCTGTAAATATTTGAAGGTTTTACAGCCTTTGGATTTTAATTCAAATTCTAGGGTTAGAGACCTCAGAATGGGCTCAAAATTGGAGGGTAGCCTCTAGAGACATGTCTTATCACTTTGTAAGTGATAGACCCTGTATCAGAGGCCATTTGACTGGGTTTTGAAATGTTTGAAAAATCTTTGAAAAGGTCTTTAGGACAGAACCTTAAGACTTTAGATTTGAGTCTGGATTTCTGGATTTGGATTGGATCTTAGGTTTGAATGATTGGAGTATCCAAATCACCTAAAATCATGTGGTGATTGTTAATGAATGGATAGGGTCAAGGCTAGATAAAAGGTGGAATCAAAGTCTAAGTTGAAATTTGGATTCTCAAGTGGATTGAATCCAAATTTGGGTACGTTTAAAATTTGAATTAATTGGGATTTGAGTTGAATGAAGCTTGAGATTCAAATTAATTAAGGGTAGGAATTAAATTGAAGTTGGAGTTGATCAAAGGTAGGAATTATTTTGAGGTTGAAGTTGATCAAGGGTAGAGATTGATTTGAGTCTAGATTGATCCTAAGATCTAGAGGGGTTCTAAGATCTAGGGTCTAAGGGAATCCTAGGCTCTAGAATGGATCCTACAGTCTGGCTCTAGGAAAGGACCTTAAGATCTAGAGTAGATCCTAGGATTTAGAATTAATCTGGGATTTGGAAGGGCCTTAGTGACCTATACAAAAATGAGGTCAACAAATGGACCCCCAATGTATGTGGTAGAAGGAACTTCTGCTGCATACATTGACGTTGACCGAATATAAGTAGAATCTTAAGGGTGGAAAGGAGGTGATCTCCCAACCTCAAGACCTATAGGATGCTAATGGAAGTCTTACACCTATTAGACAAGGAAATTGGAGAAACCAAGGTAGGGAATACTTAACCTTGGGTCTAAATAAGGGTATCACCCAACCTTAGGCCTATAGGATGCTGATAGAAGACTTACTCCAAATAGGCAGATTAATTGGGAAACCAAGGTAAGGAATACCTAACCTTGGGTCTAAGGAAGGGCATCACCCAACCTTAGGCCTATAGGATGCTGATAGAAGACTTACTCCAAATAGGCATATTAACTGGAAACAAAAGTAGGGAATACCTAGCTTTGGGTCTAAGGAAGGGCATCACCCAACCTTTGGTCTACAGGATGCTGATAGAAGACTTACTCCTAGTAGACGGATCAACTGGAAACCAAGGTAGGGAATACCTATCCTTGGGTCTAAGGAAGGGCATCACCCAACCTTAGGCCTATAGGATGCGGATAGAAGACTTACTCCAAATAGGCAGATTAACTGGAAACAAAAGTAAGGAATACCTAGCTTTGGGTCTAAGGAAGGGCATCACCCAACCTTAGGTCTACAGGATGCTGATAGAAGACTTACTCCTAGTTGACGGATCAACTGGAAACCAAGGTAGGGAATACCTAACCTTGGGTCTAAGGAAGGGCATCACCCAACCTTAGGCCTATAGGATGCTGATAGAAGACTTACTCCAAATAGGCAGATTAATTAGAAACCAAAGTAGGGAATACCTAACTTTGTGTCTAAGGAAGGGCATCACCCAACCTTAGGTCTACAGGATGCTGATAGAAGACTTACTCCTAGTAGACAGATCAACTGGAAACTAAGGTAGGGAATACCTAACCTTTGGTCTAAGTTAGGGCATCACCCAACCTTAGGCTTATAGGATGCTGATAGAAGACTTACTCCAAATATGCAAATTAACTGGAAATCAAAGTAGGAAATACCTAGCTTTGGGTCTAAGGAAGGGCATCACCCAACCTTAGGTCCATAGGATACTGATAGAAGACTTACTCCTAATTGACAGATTAACTGGCAAACTAGGATGGTGCCACGAAGGGCGTACTCCACCACTAGCGAATGGTCATGTTGGGAGGAAACTTTCTCCACACAGAGGACCGAAACTGGCAAACTAGGATGGTGCCACGAAGGGTGTACTCCACCACTAGCGAGTGAGAATCAGGATGGTGTCACGAAGGGTGTACTCCACCACTAATCCCCAAGTCAAATGCCAGGGTTGTGCCACGGAGGGCGTACTCCACCACTAGCAGGTGCGATCCTAAGGGAGGGGATGATCTGACCCTAAGGAGAAGGCGAAGAGCGTTAAAAAGTGAAAGAACTTAAAAAGAACCTAGTTGCGAATTAAGAAAGGGAAATTTTATTAATTGATAAGATGAGCTACATCAAGCATAGTATTTCTTAAGGAAATGCCCATTGACAGGTAGCATTGGGTGGTTTCTTTTACAATCTACTAACTGATACGAGCCTCCTTCGTAGACAGTCTCTATAACGAATGGTCTTTCCCACATAGGTTCAAATTGGCCTCCCAACTTTCGATGAGCTAAGATAGGCCTCCGAAGGACCAACACCAAGTCTCCTGCTTGGAAGGTTCTAGGTCGCACAAGCTTATCATGGGCTTGAACCATATGGGACTTATATAACTCTAAACTTTGTTGAGCTTGGAGATGTCGCTCTTCAAGGCCTTCGAGTTCTTCCAATCGCAGTTTTGCATTTTGTTCATTTGTAATTTGATTCTGAACTGCAATCCTGAGCGAAGGGATTTGTATTTCCAAGGGTAGAACAGCCTCAGATCCATACACTAGTGCAAACGGGGTGGATTGGGTCGGGGTTCTATAGATGGTACGATAAGCCCACAAAGCTTCCACCAACGGCTCAACTCACTATCGTTTCTTTTCATCAATGGTCTTTTTATCAATTTGCATCAAGGTTTTGTAGAAGGCCTCAGCTAAGCCATTTGCCCGAGGGTAATAGATCGTCGCGTATCTCCAATAATTATTAAAGGCGTCTTACAAAACTGTTGATTTTTGTAGACTTGAATGCAAACCCATTATCGGATATGATTCTGCGGGGTTCGCCGAATCGATATACGATATAGTCACGAAAGAATTTTAAGACATGGTGTGATGTTACGTTGCGTTGGGGGATTGCTTCCGCCCACTACAAAAATAATCAGTCGCTGCTAATATGAAACAATGACCTCTCGCGGAGGGAGGGTCAATCGGCCCAATGATATCTGTGCCCCAACTCTCGAAGGGCCACGAGGCTATCATAGGGTGTAACACATTAGGCGGCTAATGTAAAACCACACCATGGACCTGACATTGATGACAGTGCTTTACAGTATTTATGCAATCGTCAATCATTGTAGGCCAGTAGTATCCAAGTCTTTTAATTTTCAATTTCATTTTTGGACTTGATTGATGTGCTCCGCATAGTCCTGAATGAACCTCATTAACAATCTTCAGGGCTTCTCGCTTGTCCAAACAGCACAACCACATGTGATCAAAGGACCGACAGTATAACAAATTTTTGACTAGTGTGGATGATAGGGCATGTTTCTTAATCTGGTTGGAGAGTGACTTATCCTAGGGAAGCTTCCCTTCTTTATGGTAGTCGATTAGGGGTCGTCTCCAATCGCCTTCTTCGTCAGTTGTCGAAGAGGCAGAAAGGATCTGAAGGGGAGTCTTACTGATGTGTTCTAAATTTATAAGAGAGAGGGCTTTACGATCCTGAATCTCTATAGGGATGGAATCCTCCTAAGGACATGAGAATTCCCTTGTGAGTTTTGCTAAGGCATCCACTGCGGAATTGCTTCCACGGGAAACCCTATACAAAGTGGCAGTAGGAATTTGTTCTAACAAGTGAAATGTGTACTAGAGGTATCTTAATAGATTAGGATTCAAGACTTTATAAGTTTCAGCCACTTGGTTAATCAGCAACTGGGAATCTTCAAAGATCTTAATCTCTTTAATTTCCATTAGAATTGCAAGTTCCAAACCAGTTATCAGATCTTCGTATTCAGCTTCGTTATTTGTGCAGGGCTTTGATAAATGGTAGGAAAAATGTATCATTTCTTTTTTTGGGGTTATGAAAATTAGATCGACCCCAGCCTTTCCAAGAATTATAGATTGTTGGGTTGCATTCCTATGAGAGGATGCTGCTCCATCAAAATACAATTCCCAGATGGCCTGGCCAGATTCCCTCAAACTCATGATTTGTTCGTCGGGTAGATCATCGTTCAGAGGAGAATCTGCAGGCAGCGGGTGTGCTGCCAGAAAATTGGCAATGGCTTGTCCTTTCACAACACGAAGAGGAGTGAAAGTAATCTCAAATTGCAATAATATCATAGACCAATGGGCAAAATGTCATAATAACGTAGGTCGGGTCATAATATATTGCAAAGGATTAACTCTTGAAATCAAGATGATTGAGTGGGAGAGTACGTAGTGCCTCAGTTTCTGAGCTACAAAAACTAAAGCAAGACAATGCTTCTAAATTGATGGGTATCGAATTTCAGTAGGAAGAAGTCTTCGACTAAGGTAATAGAGAGCATTCTTCTTCCCTTCGTCATTGACTTGAGCCAACAGGGCGCCTAAAGACTCATCTAAGGCTGCAGTGTAGAGAATTAACGGCTTTCCCGGAATTGGAGCTGCCAAACCTGGCGGATTAGAAAGGTATTGTTTAATGTTATCAAAAGCATTTTGGCACTTCTCTTCCCATACGAATTTAGTGACTTTTTTCGCAAGGACAGAAAATGGTTGACATCTCCCAGAAAGATTAGAAATAAACCTCCTTATATACGCCAATCTACCTTGTAGAGATCTTAACTGGGTAAGGCTCTTAGGAGATGGCATATTTAAGATGGCTTCGATTTTAGCAGGGTCGATCTCTAATCCACGGTGCCTCACTACGAATCCTACAAATTTCCCTGAGGTGACGCCGAAGGCACACTTCAAGGGATTCATTTTTAAATCGTAGCGGCGCAACCGTTAAAATACAACTCTTAGGTCGTACAGGTGAGCCTCTTTGACCTTGCTCTTGACAACTAAATCATCAATATAGCACTCAACTTGATTATGAATTAAGCTGTCAAAGATACGGGTCATGGCCCGTTGATAGGTTGCTCCGACATTCTTTAAGCCAAATGTCATCACTTTATAACAAAAGATTCCAATAGGGGTTCTGAACGCAGTATTTCTCTCATCTTCTGGGGCCTTCTTGATTTGGTTATAACCCGACGAGCCATCCATCAATGAGAAAATGGCATGTGAGGAGGCAATGTCCACCATGAGTTCTGGTATTGGTAGAGGGAACTCGTCTTTAGGACATGCCTTATTCAGATCCCTATAATCGACGCAAATCCGAATTTGACCGTTTTTCTTTTGGACCGGCACGATGCTGGCCACCCAAGAGGGGTATTGTTCCTCCCGAATAAACCCAGCTTCAGCCAATTTCTTAACTTCAGAAATGACTTGTTGTTCGATTTCCAAACGCATGCATCGAGGAGCTTGTTTGACAGGAATGGCATCGTGCCGAACTCCAAGTTTATGAACTGCTACCTCAGCGGGTAAACCTGAAATTTCATCATATTTCCAGGCAAAGTAATCCCTAAACTCAGATAAAAGTTGAATCAAATCTTTGGTTTCACCCTCGCTCAACAGAGCACTTATAAAGATTGGACGGGGGTCATCATCGGTTCCCAGGTTAATTTCTTTTAATTTATCGACTGTCAATTTAATTTCTTCTTCTAATTCAGGGGGTGCATCCCAAACTTGAAGGTCATCGGGATCATCTAAAGTCTCCAAACATAGCCCATCAAGAGCACAGAAAGGATCTGTAAGGACATTTGGCGATTCAAGATGGTAAGTTATCATTAGGCAATACTCATCGTCATCGAATGAACTAACGGTTCCAAAGCCGATACCACTTTTGAGATTATTCTTAATTTTTGTTTTCCAAATATTTTCGTGGTATCTGTTCTGACCCTTAGTCCATCGGTATGGTACAGAACCTTTAGAGAAAGTATTTTTCACACAAACAGGGAAGTAGTAGAAAGGCAATTCCATTAATTCATTAAAATCTGCCTCCTCAAGGGTTACATCACTTTCATCCCTTGCGGAGGAGGAGCCAGGAAAGAATTTCTGGACTTTCTTTACTTCGCCGTTCAGGTTGGGGGCCACTTTAACTTCTAACCCTGCAATCCTGCCAGCTGACAGTGGGGTCAGAGAAAGGGCCTCAATCCTTCTACTGAGCTTTTTGTACATTGTTAATTCATGCTCGTCACTTTTCACCTTTACAATTTCTCCCTCAATGTCACTGTCCTCTTCTAATGTGAGATCAAATTTTGGAGAAGTAATTGCATTTTTATAATTGAGGGAGAAAGCAGCGCCTTGGTCCTTAGATTCAACATCGAAATCCGATTCCAAATCAATATATACAGGTGCTGTTCTCCTTTCTGATGAGGCACGGCCTTGACCTCATGCCCTTAAGGCCATCCTCCCACCTCTTTGAGGAAATGTGTTTAGAGGCCTAAGGACAATGATGTTGGAGTTGTCTTCACTACTTAATTGTATCATTTCTTGATCAACAATTTTTTCTTTTTGTTTTTCTTTCTTTTGATTGGACTTTTGTCCAACAAACTTCTCCTCAATTTTGATCTCTAGCTTAGAACAGGACGAGGACCCTTTTGGAATAAAATATTTAGCATCTTCAAAGATCCCGATTTCCTAAATAGAAAATGGTTGCAGATCACCCTTAATCACATGTTCAATGCCATCTCGTTGGTACTTGATGCATTGGTGAAGGGTAGATGGAACCATTCTATATTCATGAATCCAAGGTCTACCTAAAAGAGCATTAAATGACGTCGGCGAATCAATTATATGAAACTTAGCTTCAGTTTTCAAATCTTCTATTTGTAAGAGAAAGGTGATTGAACCTAGAGCCCTCTCGCCCTTTTCATTGAACCCACGAAGCACTAACCTATCGGTTGAGAGCTTGCTAGTATCAACTCTAAGGTATGCGAGGGTCTTTAAGTTCATTATGTTGACCGATGCACCCGAATCAACAAGGACTCTTGATAACTTAAAGTTTCCCAAATCTACAGTAATGTAAAGGGGACGATTATGGTCGGCAGTTCTCAAGAGCAAATCTTCATCTGAAAAGGTAACTCTAGGAACCTCTTTGAAGTAAAATGCCTCACCTTTTGAAGTTGCAGCCAACTGGGTTAAACAAATCTCAGGGTCGAGAAGTGCTTTAATCAAAGACTCCCTCATTTCTTTGGTGAGAAGGAGGGCGTCATAAATACTTAATTTTGCTGGCAACTTCCTAAGGTGGGCTAAAACATTGTAATCAACCTTAGGAACGACAGACTCAAAACCCGGAGGAATTAAAGAAAAGTCTAATTGTTGAGGGGAATTTGGATTTAGATCTTCGAAGGGAATTCGCTTGCCTTTCTCTTGAGGGGGAAGCCTAGGGGGTAAGACTTTACCGCCACGGAGTTGCACCTGCTCGATATCTTTCGGGAGGGCAAAATTAGGGCAGTGTCTACACACACCATAGGCGTTAGATCGTCACTTCCCGAAAGCGAGTTAGAATCTGAAAGTTCTATCAAGATAGGATTTCCTTGAAAATTGATTTGAGGGAAATCACTTTCTGATAAAGCTTCACATTCGACCTCTTCTTGAATAGCTGGTTTGGGAAGGTCAATCTCTTTGATATTGAGACTTTCTTCACCAAAATTTTGATTTAAAACATATGAGAATTATCAACTTGCATTTCATTTCCATGGTTAATCATCAAGACAGAAGCAGAAGAATGTTTTTTATTCATCCTCTGACCCTTCTCCTTTGATGGGGCAAAGTAAAAGTCAGATAATAAAAGAGGGGAGAGGGTTTTAACACCCCCATCCGCCATCCTAATACATCTCTCATCTAAACACTTCCTCTCTACAAAATTAACTTCCTTTTATTTTAAGCATTTAATAGTAGTTTCTGTGACTACTGGAGAGGAAAGTGGCTCAACATCCTCCTGCGAAGCGTTCAGGTCAACCTTCCACCCCGGGGCCTGAGCTATCGTAGTCATCTATTGAGAAAGATAAAAAGACTTGTTAATCGACTTTTTAAGTGCCCGGGACAAGACAATGTCCCAACCATCTTCAACAAAACAAGGAGAGTTAAGAGGGTTACCTGAAATGGTTTTAATTGAAGGCTTTCTCTGGATCGACCAAGTATTCCTTAGGTATTATGATGTTACCTTGGGTGTAGTTCCTCTCAAGCCAATCTTTGAACACAACACAATCTTCAAGAGGGTGACTAAGCATCCGGTGGTATGGACAATACTTGAGATCATCTTTCTTACACTCATCCTCAGGCCTCCTGGCCTTTGGCAGCTAAAAATCTGGTTTCTTTAACAGACTCCTGAAAATCTTATTAACTGCTTCCCTCTTAAATGGATATGGTTTTGCCAATCTCTCTCTAAAAGGAACAAAGTTAGGATCTCTGGTGTACTGAGGAGTGACCTGAAAGGGCTGTCTCTGAGCTGGCTGTGGCAGTGGTGGTGGAGGAACACTGGGTTGACTAGTCATTGGCCTTTTCCCTTTGTCAACTGCCAACACTATTGCCTTCTTCACAAAGGTTTTAACCAATCTAGGACCCTTCTTGTCTTCAGACTGCTCTCATAGGAATGACATCTTATGAGCCTCTTCCTGCATATTGCTAGCCTTATTAAGAAGTTTTTCAAAAGTTTTAATGGTGAAACCCTTCAGGAGAAAAGCAACAGGGCCGTGGATATTCTTAAGGAGGATCTCCACTACGCATGTTGTTCTTGCAACTGGGGTTCACACTTCATCGAAAGGTTTCGCCACCTCAAGATGTACTCAACCAGAGACTCTCCTGGCTTTTGTTTCTCAACAACAAGATCGCCCACAGTGGTTCGTTGCTGCGCTCTAGAAAATCTCTTCAGGAAAAGGCTTTCTAGATCGCTAAAAGTTTTTATCGAACCATTGGGCAGATCGGCGTATCATTCAAAAGCGATGCCGGAAAGACTACTTATGAACTGGCGAAATAGTAGAGCATCTGACCCTCCCGCATTGCAACAACTTGTTCTGAAGTGGGCTAGATGCTGTCTCGTGTTTTCTATTCCAGTGAAAATTTTCAAAGTTGGTGGCACAAAGCCTTTTGGGTAAGGAACTGAATCATATTCTTCGGGGTAAGGTCTACCCTTTGGAATAGATGCGGCTCCTTGGGAAAGGCTAAGGCCTCCCTTACCTGGTCCTCAATCA